>CM036618.1:87125637-87210104 GCA_020746105.1 Trogon surrucura
TGTTTGAGTGGCAATCTTGATTGGGACACAGTTGCAAACAAAAAATATAATATAGCTGCACATAGTACTGCCAGTGAAATAGAAAGTGTAACACAGAGGCAGGAAAGGAGAAGCAGTGGGGCTAGAGAAGTTAGGTCCTTCTGTCCCCAGTGTTGAAGTCTTGGAATGGTGGGGCTTGATTGACACATCAGTATTCAAGAAACTTGAACTGGAACAAATCTCCCCTTATGCTACAGTGATCTGTTGAGCTTATCTTTTTTTTTTTTTTTTTTCAGAGAAATAAACAATAGAAGAAGAGCCCATATGCCCTCCACAGGTCTATATCCGCTTCATTATGATTACACAAGTATGTGCAGCTCAGCAGTATAATTTAGGAACTTTCACTACCAAGAAAAATGTTTTCATGTCTAAAGAACTAAGATATATTAATAGAAAACATAGACTCAAAGGAAACAAGGACTGTGAAAGAGCCTCCAGAAGCCTTCCCTTTGCTTCATGGGAAGATTAATTTAGACTTATCTTCCAGAGATGGACACTCCACAACTTGCCAGGTAAGTCGTCACAGCATTTCACCTTTTCTTTTTCATTAGGAAACTTTCCTAGCTTTTTCTGGCTGCAGTTTAAGCCCATTACCACCCGTGACAGCCAAAGTAAACAAGAGAAAAAGATTTTTCCCCACCTTTTCAAAGAGCCTTTTGCTTGAGAGGACTATCATATCTGTTTTCCCGCCTTTACTTCTTGAGGCTAAAGCACCTCAGTTATTGCATCTTTTGCAACAGGACAGTTGAAATTTCTGCTCATTTGTCATTACTCACAGAATTCTCAGGTAGTTCATATTCTTCTTGGAGTGCAGTGCCTAAACTACACTCAATATTCCTGCTAAGGGCCTACTTTTGCTGAGTATAGCAGGCGGCTTCTTTCACACGTCTTGTGTGTCTCTACTCCTGTTTAGAGATCCCAGTGTGGTGTTTGCTTTTTTCACAATGGCATCATAGTGTTGACTCATGCTTAGCTTGTGATTCAGTACATCCTGTGGATTCTTTTGAGAAGACATGCCACCAGCCACTTGTTTTCTGTCCTGTATTTGTGGAGCTGATTATTCCTGTCCAAATGTAGTATTCTGCATTTATCCCTCTTGAATAGTGCGCAGGCAGTAATGAGAACCCTCTTCAGTCTTTTCATAAAATCTTTGTCAACATTTTTTATGTTTCTTATTGCGAAACCCACAAGATATACAGGACTAGCTATTACATAGATTTTTTTTTTGCCTTTGAATTTTTGTCTTTATTTGCTTAGAAGTCATAGTGAATAAGACTGTTAGATGAGCACCAGCTCTATTAGCAAATACTTCATATAAGGACAAGGAGATAAGAGAAGAAACTTCTCAATTTGTGTGGTAAACTCCATAAATTCTCATTTGTTTAACACGAGATTAAACCCAAACGTGAAGCAAACAGCATTAAGAAGAAAAAGGCAGGAGCTAACATTGACTAAATCTTTGTAAAGTTCCATGACGTCAAGCAGATGATTAAAATTTTAGTCAGTGGAAAGATCTGCAACGTGTATAGATTTCCTTTGTGTTCTCTTGCAATGCAATCATGACTTCTGGTGCAAAGTAATCAGGGAGTTAGTTATGAAGAAAATATTTCTTTCCAATATTCTGTAAAAATAGGTCTTTATGAAGTGCTTAGCTCACACTTAATAACCAAAATTAAATAAACAGTTCTACAGCAATTTATTCTGGAGCCAAAACTGGCGCTAAGCACTCCTGAGAACATGACAGAAGTAAGAAAATGTATATAAATGAAAGTATCATCAAGTGTGATTCTGAGCACATTTTTAATATCACTAATTCTCTTATTAGTAGTCGTAAGTATTCAGGTGTAGTAGTAACTATAAGATGCTAGGCTGATTAATTTTAGCATGTTCACTTCAAACCCCACAAAGCACCAGGATTTGTTCTGACCTCATTTCTACAGTTTTGGAATCACTGCTTGCTCATTCTGTGTTTCAAATTAGTAAAACAGAAGTTGGGCCACATTCATTAATTGGAAAGACACTTACATTTTGAGCACTGAGATGTGCCTGAGCCTTGAATTCTGGCCTGCTGTAGAAGTTTTTTTATTAATAATCTTTTTTATTTCCTCTAAGGTCCCAGAACTAGACCAAGAATAACTTTGAAGCATCTATTTTTGTTGTTTGTATAATCTAGCATTTGTTTGTATAACCTAGCATTGCTTAAAAATTTCAAACAGTTATTGATTAAGGCTGTGTTGCAGACTTCAATGTGACATTAAATTTGATAGTTACATAAATACAATAAACAGTACTCATGGGCCTAGTTAAAGGGTCAGAAAATAGAAGTGTAGACAAAAATCCTGGCCTGTCCAAAGGATTTTATTTTCAAATGTCCTGAACATAAGTGCTGTCCCTGCTATCTGTACTCCTCATAATATCAATCTTAGAAAATCAAAAGGTTTGTTAACAGATTTATGGATGGCTAGTCCCTACATCAGAATAACAAGTTATGCACGTATAACCTAAAAGATTCAGTTTGCAGCACGACTGTTTTGCTCAACTTCAGTTTGGCTGTAACATGCTCCAAAGAGTTTACAAGCAATAACCTACCAAGCCTCACGGTCCATGTATAGAGGAGTTATGTTGTACTCTTGCTCCTCTCTTTACAAACATAATGAAGACAACCTTGATTTACTGTTTTCTTAGTCCAGTGAAGTTCTGCTGAGATTCATAGATAATCTTCTGCTGGGCAAAATAATTCTCAAAACTACTCATGCAAAACACTATGAATTGTTATAGATTTATTTCCTCTATGTGCTGGCAAAAATACTCCTGCTGCACCTCCACGTTCTGTTTTTTAATAACATGCCATATAGGTATTCCAGCTTGTTATGCAGTACCACAGTTAACAAATCATTCACCAGTAAAAGATCATAAGACACAGACTGACCAAAAGTGTGTGGATCTCATTTATAGGTAACCAAAACACATCCAAAAAACCCCACAAAACTTTCTATACTGAGAATTAGCAGAAAGCTCTACCTCATTTTAAAATGAGGAGACATGTCTAGAATAGAATAGCCTCTCTTTAGGCTTTTTAGTGGTTTTTTTTAGGTTTTTAGTGTTACCTGAATGTCTGTTCCCATACATACTGCCAATTTTTATGGCTGTCACACAGGTGTAACTGGATAGCCAACAAGTATTTTCTTTAATTCGTCTTTTCCCTCTCATAAAAATAAGTTGAGACTGGGATTTTCCCTCCTGACAAACCATCATAAGTAATGTGATGGGGAAAAAATACAGCAGTTTGAACTGGGAAGCAAGATACTTGGCACAACCATATTTTGAAGAAAAACTTTCCAGAAAATTAAACACAAAACCCTTCATGTCTGTTACAGTGCTTGACCCTTCCTTCTGCTCTTCACCTCCTGTGGATAAGTGCTTCCTCCCATCAACTGTAACATGGTAGCTTTAGCTCTGCAGCCTTTATGGCTCCAGGCAATAATTTCAGTGCATGCTCCAGCATCTACTGGAATTGCTCCATTTACTTTAAAGGGTTTTGCCTAAATTTTCCACTAGGAAAACTGAAGCCTCTCACAGATCTTGCATTCGAATAGTTATTTTCAGAAAGGAAATGTAGGCCAGGGGTCCAGTTTGGGACCAGAGTTCAAACCCCTTAGCCACACACCTGTGCTGTTACACTCAGCTTTACCTACAAAGGTCCCAGTTGCAGAAAGTTAATTTTCTGTGCTGGGTCCAGGGACATGGTAACTACTGGGGATGTACAGAGTGGAGCACGTAGCTCAATCTCTTCAGGAAGAAAAGGGAATAGTAGCAGGCTCTTGTCCACCTTTTATCCATTGAGTTTTAAAGGAAGCTGCTCTGTAAAGCACGTGACAGTACTAATTTCACTCAATGCATGCCTCATGGGCCAGCTGCCTCGGATGTCAGAGCCAAAGGAAACCTTCCTTTAAGGTCCTGACACAGCCTAGCCTGCAGGCTCATAATCTTCAAGATCTGCCTATACCAGTAGCAGTTCCCCAACTTGGTGTCTTACAACAACCCTCCTTTGTACCAACCCCTTCCTGGAGATTGCTACCTCTCACCAGCCTGGCACTGGATGAGCTCATGTGAGGCATCCTCCTCCTCAGGTGACAAAATCAGCTGCAGGAGTTGGGGCATGAAATTAAATGGCTACACTATCCTGTCTCGTTGTCCCTGTGGTAAAATTAGTTCACACCGATAAGCATCGCTAAAACACACAGCTGTTCTTCAGCTGATTCTAAAAGGGATGTGACACCTTTTCTGTCTCAATCAAATTCACTGGAAAGGGAGAGCTACCTAAATAGCAGTAACAGCCTCAGCCATCCCATTTAAACTGCTGCTCCAGACCTGACAGAAGCTCAGAAGCCTGAGAAAGACAGAGGTATAGCCAAATTTTGTGGCTCTTAACATAGGCTGTATAACAGAACAGCTGTGAAATCTCATACAAGTTTGTTATGTGACAACTAAGGGCATATTATTTATAGTTTTCAGAAGTCTTGGAATCTGTATCCAGGTTCTGCAAACACAGAAGGCCTGGTCCCTTTCCAAAAAAAAAGAATGGGAACAAAAGTCAGTGAGCATGAGGACGGCTGGGAAGAGATGAGGGTTAAACCAAATCCACCTGCCTCCTAGGAAAATCCAGTATTTCTCCTGAGGCCTCTCTTCACAGTTTCGACAGGCTTATAACAGAGCCAATATAGTTTTGAATGGCAAAATTATCTTCATAACCCCTGCAATGCTTGGGCTACCCTGACAGTCTAGACAGCAGTTGTGTCTGCATTAAGCTGGTGATCCTGCCCTCACCTGTAGCACAGTAGATGTTTTTCCTATTGATGGCTCTTCTATTTTGTTGATGACTAATGCATCAAGCTGCTGGAGAATAAATTACTCTTCCTCAGCCAGTCAGCATTCTAGTATGCAGCTTGTACCTCTACCTGACTTTTAATTTTTGACCACAGATGCAGCATTCTAAGGTAGAAGGGTCAGAGAAAGACCATACTCCTATCCAACACTTGTCAGTAAGTTTTTAAGTTCTCAGAGTAAGGGCCAAGTCGCCTTGTGAAGTAGTGCCAGCGACAAGAATAGAATGTCATTACTCACCATGTCTTCCTTTCAGCACCCTCCTGTACACTTTTTTCCATTGACAGAGTTTGCTTTTTATTCAGGAAAAGGCTACATCCACCCTCCATCTGTGAGCATATGTGCACAGGTTTTATTTCTCATAACTTCTCTTTGTGAGCTAATGGGTGTAATAGTTGCCTTAGTGAAGTCACACTGAGGCTCAGGCTTTCCAGGCAGTCACCGGCAAGCTTGTGAAGAATATGTCACTGCACACATGGGTGGAAGCCCCCTCTCCTCATCCACTGGTTAGCTGACCTAAAGCTTTCCCTGCAAACTCATATGGCAGCTTGTAAAGTCTTGGCTCTGTTCTTGAGAATGGCAAAAAAGCTTTAGGTCTACCAGGGATGTCACGATAAACAGCAGATGAACCTGGCACTTTCTGCATCATCTCAAGGACTGTGCAATCGATAGCCTTCTCAACTTTCTCACTTGTAATAGGCTTGGGCTGAAGGTCTGATTAAGATCCAGACCATAGCGTTAGAAAGAAAGTGAAGCCAAGGTCTTGGAGTATTTGCAAAAATAAACACCCTCGGCCAAGCCCACCCTGCAACAAATCACAGGCAGCCTCATAAAGGCCCCTTACAGCCCCTGCCCGACATGACATAAGCGTTGTGTGGCCTGAGCAGCCTCTCCTCAGACCCTGCCTAGTCTGGAAACTCTGTGTGCACCCAGCTGGGCACACTCCCTCCCTCCTGAGGGTCTGCTGCTGCGGGGGGAAGGGATAGTGCTGCTTTTCAAGCTGTAGCAATGGTACTCGCTAAATATTCAAAACCCACTTGGGCTACACGGGTACAGTTGTGAGCTGTAGAAACTTCATGGTCACAAGAGAGACATCGGGTTGAAAATGAGGCAGGGAGTGACTATGACTTTCTGGAGAGGAACCTTAAGGGCATTAGCCACCTTCATTAAAACTATATTCATGTTCCTCATATTATTTATTACAGGACCTAACTGCCTTTGCATGTTGCGGACTGTATACGAACAAGTAGCAGATAACTAAGAAACTTGTGCTTTTAAGAAGCAATATAAAAAACATCAGGGAAAAAAATGGGTACAGCTACTATTACAAAGTATCTTTGGAGAGCTGAAGCAACTAAGCACATATCTATAGGCAGAACTACTTTATTATTTTTTTTGCTAAGATTTAACAGAGTGATTCAAAACTGCATGAAAAGAATGCAATATTTTAAAATTCAGAAGAGTTGTCTAGGAATCTTTATAGAATAGTTATCCTTGGGAGAAGTGTGTGAGCCATTAGACTTTTTTTTTTACATAGGTTGTACTGTAACGCATATGAAATTGTATTTTTCAATCACCTTTCAGGGAGCCCTTGGAAATTTTCCACAGAAACCCTCCCTCTCTCCCCCTCTCCATTTCATAGGCCATAAATTAAAAATCAGCATTCTAAAAATAGTTTCTTTTCTGGTTAGGTCTTTTGGTTTTCTCCCCATAGTTTCTATAAGGGCTTTCCTGAAAGGGGAATACAACAGTTCAGTTATACTCTATCCTATTATTTCACTTGAGTTTCTCCATTTACTGCATCTTACATTAAAAAAAAAAATTTAAAAAAAATCTCATGTGAAGAGAATATAGCCTTGCCACTTAGTGTTTAACAGTGTATGTTTTTTAATATTTTTACCCTGAGGCTACCACCATCTGGAAGTAGTTAACAAAGGAAAACAATAAAAGGCCCATCTAAGTTCACAAAATTCACTGCCTGCAGAACTTGAGTGAGAAGATTAGGATCCCTATTCATTCACCTATTTATTCTACCCCCACAGAATGTTAAGTCATTTTTAAATCCAAACAGTTTGGAAAGCTCCTGCTGTTGCTTATGCGCTGAAGCCCAAGTTGAGGTTATCATGTTTACCTTGCAGCAACAAGTGTCAATTTGCACTCCATAAAGCATTACACACAGTTTGTACTGTGTTGTAGGTGGCTGTAGGACATCAGCTGTAGCAAGGAAAGTACATACAGCTGACTCTAGTCTTAGCAGACACAAAAAGAAATAGATTTTTATGCACTTGAAATTCAAATGCATTAGTAAGACTTTTTGTATTAAACACAAGAACTTGTGGGTGTTGGTTTTTTGTTGTTTGTGGTTTTTTTCCTTTAATTGCTACTACGTTCTTCTTCAGTTGCCCTTATGAGCATTCAAAGTACCCGCAGCTCACAACACGCACCTCAGGAATGAGGTTTGCTCAGGTCTTTAAAACAAGAAAATGATCACGTTCCCAAAGCAGTCACTGTGCAGACATACATTTAAGACATGAATGGCATGTTTCATTAAAAAGTCCGTTTTGTGCAGCAAGATTACAGCTTCAGATTTTAGTTGCTTGTTTATTTCCCTTTTAATACCTCAGGCAATATCTGTGGTTATTAACATCAGAACATTTCTAGTACCCTAGTGCAGTCATAAAAAAACTGGAGCTTAATGGTTTTTTTCCTGCAAGATTCCACTTAGCTGTGTAAAAGTCACAAGTCCCACACTATTAAGAAAAAAAAAACAAAAACAAAAAACCACAACAAAACAAACCTCAAAAGCATGGGCAATTTCAGTGTTCTTTTGGTTTGACTGATTCTAGATTTGAAGATGTGACACAGTGCTTGGTCTTACAAGGAGCTGAGTGCTGTGGACACAATCTAACAAGTTACTTCAGCAGAGCACCAACCATCTTCCAGAATTTAGTTGGTAGTCTATGGCAGAAACAGAAGTATCCTCAGAATGTTTTCTTTTCTCTGGTGTATATTTTTGATATTAAAGCACAGGAGTCCATACTGTAATTCGGAAATGAAGATACTTCTAAAAAAGCACGGCATCTCCACCTTCCCTTTTTATATTGGTGTACATTGGAAAGAACTATAAAATTTACTTACTATAGCATGGTGTCCTTCCCTGCAAAAAAATACACACCTGTCCCTAATCAATAGGTATTTGCTCAGACAAATACTAGCTCAAAGAGTAGCTGTATCGGAAGTACCTGTAGTTATCTCAGTTGCTTATGTCAGAGCAAATTTTTCTGTTTGCTTCTTTTCTAATCTTTGTTCCTTGCACTTTAAGAGACAATAGGTTGAATCCAATGCTTCTAGTCACACCAAAGCAACTCCACAAGCAGAATAACTGATTTATTCGGGCATCTAGCTCCTAGCTTATTATTTTAAGACTCTTTGAAAACTTTGATGGTTTAATCGTATCTGCTTTAACAGCTGGTAGAAGGGCAAGCCTATTATTGTTACCCAAGGACTAAGCTTTCCCAGTTCACAGGACTTCTCTCCAGGTTCAGCAGGCCAGTTTAAACAGGTTTATAATGGTGCTCTTCACCTGCAACTGACCTTCTCCTTTTGTGTAACTTCTCTGGCTGCATCTGGGACTCAGCCTGTTAGACATCATAGGCCAATGTCAATAAATGCTGGAGGGATCAACACTTACACCTCAGCCACTACATTACAAACCAAAGAAAGTTGGCTGTCAGACATGAAATTGCTCTGGCCAAGAATCTCTAGTGCTTTACTCTTCATATACTACCTATCACACAAGACAGGAAGACAGAGGAGCCAAGGAAGCAAAATAATTAGCCCAACAAACTGGCAAGAGAGTTTGAACATAGTGAGACTTTCCCTTGCTCCTCCCACCCCAAGGTTCCCACAGCTGTTGAGCATTGCTGTGTGGTGCTCCTGCCAAACAGGTGTCTCTGCCTCCACCAGGGCTGGTAACAAACGACTATTTGAGTTCAATTTGGGCAATGGAAACTGTTTCCATTACAAGCACAAGGGAAATCTGTCCAAGCAACTGATTCTGGGATCCTAAAGCCAGCATGTTTTCATAACCTATACCAACATAGCCTTAGTCTTTCCACCAAGTCAGTCAGGTCAATGATTTCTTTGTTCCTCAGCTCTTGGAACATGAGTTGGCAAACATCACCTTCACTAAGGCAGGTACCCCTCTAAACCCCTGATTTAGAGGCTTGAACCCAAGTATCCTCAGAGCTTTAAGTTAAAGAGATTTAGTGCAACAGAACCCCTGCAAAAAAGCTTAAGCACACATTCCTTCCTTATACATAATTTAAATACTGTCAACACTTCTTCCTTGGCAGTCTAGTAATTCCTACATTAATCATCCTGCAAATTAGTTTGGTACTGAACAGAAAAATTGCATCATATTGTAACAATTTGACCATGCCAAGCTGAGGCTGACATAGATTAATTAATCACACACTGACAGATTTTTAAATGACCTGATGTTTTAAGTTGATCAGGCGCAATCAGAACACTTACAATTTTTCCAATATAATTTACTCACATATAAGGAGACCGGGAGCTATACTTCAGTCTAAGCCTCATGTTAAGTGTTCTTTTAACACAGTTTAGGAACTAAACATCTCACTATCTGGCAGCTTGAACTTTTCTAGAGATACTGATATACCTCTTAATCACAAGGTACATAGCTCTCTATCCTTGAAAGAAGGCTCACTGAAGTCCTACAGAGGACCTGACAAGCAGCTGCCTGTAGGAAGTGGATATGACAGTCTGCCTACAGGGACCAGAGTAGCAAACAGACTCCCAAACGCTTGATTGAACTACAGGTCAAGCCATGCTATCTGCATGTAGGTTTTGCTAACTAGCAAGTAGTTTTGCTTTTTTTTAAAAAAAGTAATTAACTGTATCAGATACTCAGTGTTTCCTGTAACAGCTGACACTAGTTTATCCAAGTGTTAACATTGCACTTGAACAGTGCTCTAGCCCTACTACGGTTTAGCTCACTTGGTTGTGTGTGGTGCTGAAACACCAAAGGTCGTGGGTTCGATTCCCGTTCGGTCCTCATGTGTTGCCTGATCTAGTTGAGAGGCGTCCCTGCCCATGACAGGGAGGTTGGATTAAATGATCTCTGAGGTCCCTTCCAGCCTAGGTCATTCTATGATTCTACAGTCTGCTTTATCTTGCAGCTCAGGTATCTAGCTTAACGAACCATTTATAGGTTGGGTTTGCTCCTGCATGACCCAATTTAAGCTTTGTTACTCCATAAAATTGAGAGTGGCTGTGCAAGCAATGCTTCATAAATGAAAAGGCACTGAACTCAAATTCCCAGAATTATTCTAAGACCTTCTTCTAGACAGACTACAGAAGTCTTTCCCCAGATTAAAACATTCAACTCAATACTTAAAAGCTTCTTTATTTTACTCTTAGACTTAGCCTTTAAGGACACCTTAAAAATCAGTTACATAACAGACTGATATTGCAAAGAAGTGGAGGTGCAGTTCCAAAACACTCAAGTGTCTTCAAATATAAAAATATATATCCAAATTATTACCTAGGAAAAGTGTAACCACCATTTCTGCCTTAAGCTGGTCCTGCCAGCTTTTGGGTCATAACTCCCCACCACAGAGCTCAAATCTGAAGGAGCATCTCCAAGTTTCATGTCACAGGCATGATTCATAACAAACTGCTTCACTGCAGCACATGGACCCAACCTGAAGTTTTCTGAAGGCAACCCATAGTCTTCCCCTAAGCAGGAGGTAAGAAGAATCCAAACATCTCCTGGGAAGCATATGTCATATATACAAAGCCATCTTCATCTTTGTAGTCCCTGTACACTTCTGCCATTGTCAAGGACATACTGGCTAGGCTTTTGTTGTTCACCAGCAGGTAGAAAGCTTGTGTAGCAGTCAGAGCCATCCTGCTTCTAATTGAAGAAAGGAGAAGATTAAGCATTAGCAACCTTAAGGTTTCAACTTCAGTCTATGAAGTACATTAAGCAGAGCAGTTGCATGAACTATGTAAAAGAAACGCTAAAGTCGTTATGTGGTTTAATGTTTTCATCAGCAGGAAGTTAACTGCATGTTTGGAAGCTGAAAGGTTTACACTGTTAGACTATGAGTGCTACTGAGCCTGAGCTTTGAGGTCCCAGTTACGAGGGAGTAGCACTGAGTAGAACCCAAAAGGATTCCAGCACGGTCTGTTACTCTTATTTAGAAAGCCTGCCTTCAGAAGGAGAGTCCTCTTCAGAGGCATTATGCACAAGAATCAGGAGCTAAGTATTATCAATACTACTAAAAAATTATCAATTATAATTAGTCACCTGGAAGCAATGCTAACTTCAGCACCTTAGTCCGAGAGCCAAAAGTATCTTTTACAGAAGTTATCATCTAGAAGAATCGCCTTCATACTTTACAAAGTGTGCTGGAAAGCAAATAGCTTTCATGTTTTGTCAGAGAACACTGCCAAATGCTTTGAGACTTACTCCCTGTAGCAGTTTAGGATAATTTAGAAGCACATTTCATGCTATTTGCACCAAAAAGCTGCTTTAAACTTGAGCAAATTCAGCAAGGCACAGTAGGAAAGCAAGGCAGCCACAGCTACAAGCAGAACAGAACCCCAGAGCCCCAGTACCGAGTTCATCAAGCAGAAAGAAAGCAGAGCTGGAGCCAGATACGACCTTCATTCACTGCAGTTAGGGGGAAGATAGAAAGCTTTACAAATCCAAAAAGCATAGGCCACTTCTTCCCCCGAATACACCTGAGCAACCATCTGTTGATTTTTTTGTTTTTAAAACACTTGCAAGAGAGGGAAGCCGTTACTAACCCCTTTATCCTCCTCCTCACCAAGGGAAGCGAGATGTTCCAGCACAGCACTGCAAGAACACCCGCTGAGAGAAGCAGCCGAGAGCCCCGGGTGAGCAGGGAGCCACAGGCGCCGACTACCCACCTGATGAGGGTTATGAACTGCGTCATGGTCAGCTCCTCGGGAACCAGAAACTTGGTTTTGTCCCGGAGGGGAAGGTATTTCTCCTTGTGGTACCTCTCAACAATTACCTGTTTTAACCAGAGCCACACTTAACAAAGCCTGAAACGCCCACGTCCCTTCCTCCCGTCCCACGCACCAGACAGACAGAGGCGCTTTCTCACCAGCAGCCGCGGGGAGGGCCCATCGCGACCCAGACACTCACCGGGATTTTCGTCGGGAACTTCGCCCGGATTCCCGCGACTTCCTCCAGGCGCGTGGCTGCGCGGGAGAGAGAGCAGAAGCGTTACCGCGCGCGCGCGCAGTCCCGCCGCCGCGCAGCCCCTCCGCGCGCCAGCGCGCGCCGCCCCTACCGAAACTCTTCCTCAGCTTGAACGGCCTCAGCGCCGGCGCCCCGGGCACCGCCGGCTTCAGCAGCATCCTCCGCATCCGCATCCGCATCCTCCTCCTCCTCCTCCGCCCCCCGCCGCGGCTGCAGCTCCTGCTGCCACCGCCCCGCGCCACTTATGGGCACCGGAGCAGGCCCCGCCCCCGCGCCGTGCCCGCCCCGCTCTCAAACTGCTTCTCTGGTTTTAGAATCACAGAATGGCCTAGGCTGGAAGGGACCTCAGAGATCATTTAATCCAACCTCCCTCTCATGGGCAGGGACGCCTCTCAACTAGGTCAGGCAACACATGGGGACCCAACGGGGATCGAACCGCGAGCTTGGTGTTATCAGCACCACGCTCAACCGAGTGAGCTAACCAGCCCCCCAACCAGCCTGACATTTTTCCTCAAGCTACCAGACCGCTTGTTTTCTGAATGGCTTCAGACATGAGTTTTAACACTGGTTTTGTTTCTAAGACATGTTCGTGGGTTTAAGGGTTTCCAAGAGGATTTCAGGTCCACCTATTTGCTAGATAGGATGAGACAGATTCCCCGCCTTCTGGATCGCTTGTTCGCTTGCTTTTACTACAGCTCTCAGGGCGGTTTCACAGCCAGACATGGCTTGGCAAGGAGTGAGGTTAACTCAAGGCTCTTTGTTGCTTATATAAGTCATCTTAGTGGATGGCTGGAATTGATGCCTGTTACTCATTTGCTTTGCCTGCCCCTTTAAAATATAGTCCTTTTAATTCGATGTACCAGGCTAAAGGCAACTGGACTTTGCTGAGGTTTACGAACCATCGTTTATGAATTATGGCTGTGGCTGCTTTTTCAAGGCAAAATCAATGACTTTCATCTAAGATAATTTTGCAAAGGAACATCTTTAATAAAGTGTGTGTGCGCTATGTATGCATGTCATGATTTTCAACTATGTTTTCCAGAACAGAGTTTCCAGCGGCTGAAGTCGCAAGTGCTGCTGAGCTGTCCTTTCCTCTTCATCTGGAAGCTGTGAGCTTTAGTCACAGCACAAGCTCCCCCGCGTGGCACTACGAATTCAGTTGTGCAAAGAAGACAAGATCTTTGATTTGAGGGGTTCATGAACAAGCGCTCTGAATGTGGAGAGACGACTTGGGCCTACACGGGAGTGGTTTGGATACAGCTCCTCGTCTTGAGCAGACCTCTGCATCAGGGCAGGTAAGCCCAGGGGTTTGCTTACAAAGCCAGGTCTAGCTTCAGTTCTTTTGAGTGGAGGTGGGGTGACAGACTGGAGAAGTGTGAGCGGAGGTGGATGTGTGCCACAGAACTGACACAATGCCACGACTCAGTCTGATGAGACACGTATTTAAGAAGATAGAGGAACAGTAGAATAACTAGGAGTGTAAAGACATAGCATAGAATTAACATACAGCACAGGAACAAAGCCTGCAAGAGGCAGAAGGATGTATGGAGATGCAGAGTGTGTCTTTGGAGTTGTGGTCAGTGTGGAGTTTCCCAAAGCTGTTCAAAAGGTGGACCAATTCTTCCACACTCCCCAGTGGATCTGTTCGTTTCTGCCCAGTAGATCCAGTAGAGAGGTTTGTGATCCACTGTGTGTAGAGAAGAGGGAACTTGCCACACCCGGGTTCTGCTTTCTGTGTCACCTCTCACTGCACACAAAGTACAAAAGCATGGCTCTGTGCAGACGTCAGCAGCCCTGCTTCCAGAGAGAGGTGCTTCCTTTTCATACCCATAAGCTCCTACAGCAGCTCCTAGAGAGAAAAATGAATACCTGATAAGAGGTTGAGACAAAGAAGAATGACCGGTGAACCTGGTGAACACTTACAGCTCTAATGTCTGTGAGTGAGCACAAACCCAGGCTTTCATTAGCACGTGTTAACTAATAATGTAATGTGTTACATTTTCTGGAGGCAGAGAGAATGAGATGACTAATGAGTGTTTGCATGGCACCTGCACTCCTTCCTGCATTGAAATACCCAGCTTCAGACCCAAATGTGAGATTTACACCTTCTCCTCTCCTTTCCCTTGGAAGTTTTCCTCACGTGCACTTAATTAATGATCTGGTAGAGCTATTTTGCATAGAGAATGGAGTATTTGGAGGATCCTACTGAAACAGAAATGGAAGGACCAAAGGGAATTGATAATCTATTTTTACCTGCCTGAATGTCCAAAGACTATACTCATAGCCTGTTAACTGTGTAACTGAATTCTGACGTATCTGTTGTCTCTATGCTGAAGTGATCCCAGCTTCATGGACCTGATCATGCAGAGTCTGGCTCAAAAGAAGTTTATGTAAAAGGAGCAGAGAAACACCATGTCCTTCACATTGTCCCATTCCACCTGAAGATATTAAAAAACTTGTCCCATAGTCTCAAGGTGTTTTACTCAGGGAATTACTTATGTTTACTATGTGCAGGAGGGTACAGGGTGTCTGGGGATTTTTAGTTTCAGTAGGAATGAGTAAGCTATTGTGAAAGACAGAATTGCAATATATGAAGAGAATCTGAAATAAGCTGGTAGGAACTTTCTGGGAAAGGACAAACGATGTGATTTTTCTCAGAAGTATTGCTGAAGTCTGAATGCACAATACTGCTGTGGGAGGAAAAGTGAGTCAGCTAATGACTGAGCAAATGGCTGAGGGCTTTGCTTCCTGACCAAGGGAGAGGGTGATTCTTTCATAGACTTTCTAGTATATGTGAGTTGCTCATCCTAAAACTTGACTGCTTTCTCTGCCAATTCACTTTTACACTTTCAGAAGTTTTCACTGCTTACCCTGCTTCTTGCACTTTTCACCCAAAATTCCAGCATTTTTTGAAATTGGGTAGGGAAGCAGGGAGAGAATGATAAATGGGCTCTAATCCAAGGCCTTTTTCTTAGACTGTTCTGTCCCATTCATGCTCATGTTGCTCAGAAAAAGGCCTTTATCCGTGTTGGAGAAAAGGCCTGAACAGTTAGAAAAACTACATTTCCTCAAATTGTTCTTGTTTGATTGTTATTTATATTCAGATCATATAGATCTGTATGGATATGCAAGTCTCCCTATGCTAAGAAAAATGTAACTCAAAAGAAAACAAGCCTGTTTTAAGAATTTGAAATCTGGATATCCCAGACGAGCTAAAATGAGGTAGAAATAATCATGGCAGCTCCAAAAATCCAAGAGGCAAAGAATGAGTGCAACATTTTGAACACGATTTCATGAGGAAGGCTGCAGTACAAGTGATAACTAGTTCCACAATTTTGGAGCACAAATGCATTGAGTTGATCATAGGACCACCCCATCTCTTACAGAATTAAAAAAAAAGATGCAGACAATTAACTAGAGAACAATATTTTATATATGGTTGTATATAAAAACGAGAGAATCCCTGACCAGCTGCCTTTACACAGCTGAATGCTGCATGCTTAAATCACACTTCCAAAGCTTTTCCAGTAACTGCTGCAAGAATGAGATTTGAAGTACAGAGTGTTTGAGCAGAGAAGGACAAGTTGCTTCCGAAAGGGTCTAGCCCTGACATGCCCCAAAGACAGGACACCACCATAAATTTAACCTGTCCAGTGTGGTTGTGTGTGTGCATTCAATTGTCATCTAGTGAGTCTGTCATTTAATATTCCTTTAGAGAGAAATGCTGAACCCCTCTTTGAATGGTGAGTTCTCTTTGAGCTTTGTAAATTCTCCTCTGTTATTTCTTGCTCTGAAGCAGAAGGTTTGAATTACATTACTGTAGCATGTGTGAAAGTTTGAATGACATGATCTGTGATCTGCTATGGCTTGGGTTGGCTATAATAAGTTCTGTAGCAACAACAAAAAGATGTAAAAGATGCTGAGGTTTCTGCATCAGTGCCTTGGAGTCCCTTACTTCCCTCCACAAGTGGTTTTGATCACTCAAGTGTGTTGCAGAGGCACAACAGAAAAAGCAGGTATCTACTTTTTGCCAAGTGCTGTGAGATGAAGAGCACTGCTTTCAGGTGTCTCTGTGAGCTGTTGTGGAGCTGAGGATCAAGAGCTGCCTGCATTAACCAGAGAACCAAGATGTTCTGATCAAACTGCTCAGTAGCATGTGTGAGTGCTGTGAGGCTCTAGCCAAGATTTTGACTGTTGCAGGAAGCATACAGGTAAAATCTGGTAACTGCACTGCACTCTGCTTCCAGAAGCCTCCCCAGGGCTCTTTGGTGCTCCCATCCCCCCGTGGTTAAAAGCCCTGTGAGGTTTAAGTTCAAAACTAACCCCCTGGCTGCCTGCCCCTCCCCACAGCTGGAGACTGCCCCCGCAGCAGGCGCGGCTTGTGCCAGCGTCAGAGAGCTGATCCCCTGCACGGGCAGGTAAGGCTTCAGCCGCCGTCCCCGCCTCCTGCTCCTGCCACCAGAGCAGTAACACCCTGCACATCGGTAGGGTGGGGGCAGCGACATTTTGAGTTGCCAGAGCTTTATCTGCCGGAGCTCAGGAGGCGAGCTCCCAGCTTGAAGCTGGGCTAAAGTTTATCAGTCTGTTCTGCCAAGCTGGCTGAATGGTGTGGTGCCTAATGAAGGCAAACCCAAGGGTCAGCCTTAATCCAGAGAAGAACTCAGAAAATGTAAAAATGTTGATGGCATTAGAAGTGATTCACTTTTCAGTGAAAGAGGTTCGCTCCACAGTTCCACGGTGAACTCTAGTATGCCATAAACTGAGATTAGCTTTTCTTCATAAATCAGTATGCGGGTGCTACTGAGTTAATTCTAGTGTAGTGGAACATAGATGACAAATGGGGTTTTGTTCTGCCTATAAATTCCATCCAGCACCTAATAATCCTGAACACAAGCAGATATGTAAGAAAGAGAGGCTGAGGGATTGAGTGCGGATGGCCCAAAACGGTTATGTGTGGACTAACAATTTAAATATGAATGATACAGTGCTAGAGGGACCAAGACTTTTTTATTTAAGCAGCCTAACTGAATGAGAAACTGCAGCATGATATTCTAGGGAAAAAGTGTGACTTGGCAAAATGAAGGCTTATTTGTCACACTGAGAAAGCCTGTGAAGTTCTGCAGTAGTATGCGTAGTTATCTTAAACACCTGCTTTCATGAGGGTTGTCTATAAGTGAAAATAAAATAGTCGAGTCAAGAGGGATTTGAAAAGCCCCCAAACAGTCAGACTTAGCCATGCAGTTTAGTGGGGTTTAAGAGCCATGCTGAATATTTGCACGCTCCCTGAACATGGCTAGTTACAAATAGGGAATCCTTTGCCGCCTTCCTCCCTTCTGCAACTCCGAACCTGTCTGTTTCTCCTCCTGTGACACAGAAACGAACCCACACTTGTGGGTGGCCTGAAGTAATTGCGTGCCAGTAACTAACTTTCTGAATTCCCGAGTCTTTATACCAAAAAGCTGCCTGGGGTATTCTTACTTTTTGGGGGATGCTTAGTCCTGCATCTCAGACTTATAGTCCAAACTCATCTGCTAACAAGGATTAGATCATAAATGGAGCCCCTCTCAATACGTTAAGTTTAAAAGTCACCAGTGGTGACTTTTCTGAGTTGGCTGGCTAGTGTGTATATGTACTTTTGGTTCTTTTCCTTTGTCTCCTGATTTTTTAACCCTTGTATTGAAATTAGATCATATCCCTGATTGCTTTTTGGTGTAGCCACAAGGATTAGAAATTAGTTCTGTTACTTTTAAATGAGAGACTACATGTTTTGCAACAGAGTTTAGGATTCTGAGCTTAAAATGTCTCTTCTGAAAAAAACCCTTAAGTTAGGCTCATTTTCTCTCTATTTCTTACCTTTATCTGTCCTGCTGGTGTCCAGCTCATAGTGTTGGAGTAGGTTCTCTGTGCTAGTTTTTGATTTCAAGTGCACTAATCATGCTTTTCTTGAGTGCTCTGGCTCCTGTTTAAAGATTTTAAGACCTCTCTCAACATTAATTTAGTAAATTTTAAACCGTATTGGGAGCGCTGAGTAGGCTGAAATATAGTGAGATATCCTCAGTGGTTTTTAAATTGTTCCATATGGTAAGTGCTTCTGTTTTAGCATTTTAAATTTGAAAAGAATTTGAGACTTAGATTCTCAGTAATTTTCTGCAAGTGTTGTTCAAATTGGATATTTGAACTAGATGTAAAAAGAAAAAAAAAAAATCAGTGACTTTTTTTTGAGGAAAGCTGACATAAGCTGGCAACCTGTTGGTAAATGTCCCTTCAAGTACATCTTTGATTTTCTGTTTCCTGCTATACCAGTGGTTCACTAGCTTTCTGTCTCACAGGGGCTGAGCTCAAAGTCTATAAAGATGCTGAAAAGGGAAAAGCATCATTGGATCCTCCTTTCATAGAATCATAGAATCATAGAATGGCCTGGGCTGGAAGGGACCTTAGAGATCATTTAATCCAACCTCCCTGTCTTTACCATCATCTGCTCTCTTGTTATTATTGCTAAGATGCAATGTATTACATTTTCTAGCTACAGAAGAAATAGAATTGGTGTTCCTCTTGCTGGCTGGTTTCCTTGGTCATCTTTCTGAGAAATTGAAGTGTTCCTCTGCATGGACAAGGCACAGTTCTTCCTTGAAGTATAGTGCTTCAGCTTTGTAAAATATCATAACCTTCTGTAGTCATGGCTACTTTACAGCTAGCAATAACTGAATAATGTTGTTCAGAGTTTCCTGGTAACAAGGCCCTTCTGTGAGATTGGGCCTGGTTAATGAGTGCCATTGCTGAATCATTGGCATTTTTAAGAGAGTGTGCTTATTCCCTCGTTATAAAGGACTGCTGGTACTTCACGCGCATACCAGCAACAGTTAATGCAATGGCATGATAAAAAGGGGAAAGCTCCAAATTTAACTCTGATTAGAATTTACTGACCGTCTGTTTGAATAAATCTGATCTTTTGGACGTCCATTATGGGCTGGAATTCTGGGAACACAATTTCCTTCTTTTGTTAAATATATCTGCTGTTTGACTTGGTCACACATTTGCATTCTGTCTTGCTGGTTTTAGTAATGCTCCTGAGTACAGATCTCAGTGCTTGTGCCTTGGTGAGCAGGAACTACATCCCATGCTCTACAAAAATGGATTTACAAGTTACACTTTGTCCATATATGATGATAATCTTGCTTGAAAAGGTTTTCCTTTCATGTAGGGTTCTAAAGCATTTTCTCCAGTATGGCTGAATTGTTTTCAGACAGAATGCCAGCGGCTTTATGTCCAGCCTGTTCCTGGCCTCCCTGTGGAGACTGCCAAGAATGTGTCAGAGGGTGCCAAAAGTAACTGCTGGGTTTTGGTTTGTAGGTGCTGGAAACTGGTTTCTATTTTAACCTTCAGAAAGTGTGTTATAACTGACAGAGAGCAGAGAATTTTAAAAATAGATTTAGCATGTCCTTATGAAGCTGGCAGCTTTGTTGTCATTATGCTGGAAAGCCTGACAGAAGGGTCAAGAGAGTCATTCTCTCTTTCAGGGTGGAAGGCATGCCTCACCAGGAGAGAAGTGCACAGAATTCCCCAGAGTGGCTGGGACCCTTTCCATGTGCATGCTAAAGAGATCCTGATCCCTATTGGGAAATTGCTCTGCACTTAAAGAAAAGGTGGACTCTTAAGGTGACCACATTAAGTACTCAGAAGCTGTGGCTCTCAGGACTTTAAAGTCCATTTTAAATGCTTCCAGCAGAAAGGTCTAAGGCATAGACAGGTCCAAACCCCAAGACTATAGGAAAAACATCCAAGTATAAAGGAAAGATTGAGTTCCTACTCTAAAATTCAAGATTGTTATCTTGTCTTAGGAATCCTTTACAGGGAATTTTGTAAGATACTAGGAAAAATGCCAAAATTCATGGATGTAAGAGAGGGGGATGTTGCTTAGCTATTTTAGAAGGGGGAACCCCTAGATAACTATTCCCAGTGTCTCTACCAAATCGTGTGATCTTGAACAAGTCCTGAAACCATGGCCAAGTCCATGAGCCATATTGTATATTTAGGTGCATAACGAATGTGTTGCGGAGCTCAGTTAATACTCGCCTGCCATGGACAAAGTTCTGTAGAAATGTTAACAATTTATTGAATACAAAAATGCTGACAGGTGCTTTGGACTGATATGGGATTCCTGCAAATCATAGTCCGAATGTGTACATTAGCAGATCTTCAAAATCCTGAACTTAAGGAATCTGACTGGAGATGTCTCAAGTCCAGTCTTCTTAGGTTCTGTATCTAGTCAACGGAGAGAGAGAGGAACTATTGCAAAGGGGCTATTCAGTGTCAGTGCTCTGAACTATACTCTACATGAGTCCTTCCCTTTATGCTGGCCACACTGAGAGCTTGATTTAAGTACCTGAAGTAGGTACTGTGAATACTCGCCAAAGACCTCAGCCTCATAGGAGTGGGCTTAAGTCCTGCTCTAGTTCTCTTTCAAACAAATTTGCTTGGCCGAATAACACATAGGTTTGCTCAGTTCTTCATTGCTATCGAGTGAAATTGTCACAATAGGTTATACCAATGTAATCCAGACTAGCTATTTTGCATCTTCAACCTACGTTCTGGTTAAAGCTGTTATACAGGATGTGCCTGTATAGCTTAGGGGGAAAAAAATATAGCCTTGTACCACTGTCTATGGGAAATGGATTTTTAATGAAGCACTGAGGAATAGTATGTGTAGGTACAGGTGGGATGAGACTCTTAACAAAGGTCAGACTGGTGAACCCAGAAGTGCGTAACACTGGCTTGTTGCACAATCCATAGGCTTTAGTTTGTGTAACTAACATGTATGCAGTAGATAAGCAATTCTTCTTGGCCCTTGCTGTATTGTGGTTGCAGTGGGCAACCTTTACAAAGGGATGAATTGTTCTTAAACTACAAATGGAGCACATTGCGCATGAGGAGACTGTTAACTATGCAAAACATCTGCCACTGTCTTGCTATTTGTCTTCTGGAGCAGAGCTAGCTGCTTTGGAAAGCAAAAGGCTTTCATTACCTGTTTGCTTTCAGGTTCCCTATCCTTTTTCAAACAGTAATGCTAGTTTCACAGTGTAGGGGACAAGACCTGAAGGCAGGAATAGATCTACAATTGTTCCTGCTGGTGACTGTGGCCATACAGTGGTCGCCAGCAACATAGAATGGCCTTTGCCCAGACACCCATGTGACTGTACAGGGAGATTCTCAAAGGAGTGAGAATCTTGCATAGGAAATACTGATCAAGAGGATTTTTTCCTGATATTTTCAATGAAAGATTAAGTAAAGCAGATCTAAGAACTGGTGAAAGTCCTGCTCTGTATAAATGCGCAGATAAATGGGATAGATGTGGTAGATAGCAATTGTGGAGTGCTCCTGCTGGTAACCTCAGAGAGCCTGTACTTAAGGATAAATGACTCACTGAAGTGGTATCTGGGCTGTTCAGTAGTAGGTACTAGTACTGGTACTAGTACTATGGTTCTACTGGTACTAGTACTAGGTTCTAGTATATAGTACTAGTACTATGGATCTTGTTTATTCTCAATATGTGATGAAGATTATTGGATGATGTGATGAAGATTATTGGAACAAAAGCATAGGATAGTGCTGCTTTAGTTTCTACTGTGCAGTTTCCCCTAATTAGCATCATTTTTGATAAAGGGCAAGCACCAAGAGTAAATTTTCCTCTAGTTTTTAAAAGGGTCTCTCAAACACAAGGTTGAACCACACTTAGAAAACAGTGGTCCTTCACAGGAGGCAACCTTATTCTAAATTTCAAGACGGGACTGCTGGAGTTGCTTGATAGTGGTTATTGAGCCTTCTAGCAAATGTAAAACCTCTCCCCTCACATGCACACTTGGCTGTTTGCACCAGTGCGATGGATGTTATATGTTGCTACCTAAAAGACTCGCAGTCTCTTGGGTTCATTAGGCAGAGGTGTTCAGCTGTAAAACTGGCTCTTCTTGCACGCTGTGATTCTTCCTTCAAACCAAACAGCTCCAAGAAGACCATGATCAGACTCTAGAAGGTAACTTCTAGCAAGAAAAAACAAGAGTTGTCTTCCTTAGTCTGTTTCAATAGATCCTTAAATATTTCTTCTGGTAGTTTTCCATGTTTTCCATACTTTCCTGCAAATAGCTTTACCTTTTATTATAGTTCTTTGTATACTGGCTTACTTAGATTTATTTGTGTGAGCAGTATCATGCTATGCTGAATTATGTTGAATATTATATTCTTGAAATACAAATATTGAAGTGTATTTACACATATCAGTAAGAGCTTGTTGGGAAACCAAGTTATCTTTGTAACAGCTGAGGTATTCATTTGCATCACCTTTTTACCGTGGACAAGCAAAATTAATTAGTCAGACTCAGTTCTGCTAATTGTCTCTGTCCCCTATTTAGTATTAGCTCCGTGCAACTGTCAAGTACAAAAGTTAAGAAATATTTTGTGAACATATAACTCTTCTTGCCTTTGAAATGTCAGTGTCCTCAGTGAACTGAATTGAGATGCTATAATCACGTCAGACACTGCAGGTTTTTGTGTGTGTATTAGTATATATAAGTATATACTAGTATATGTAATTCTAACTCTATACTTATACATAAAGATATGCATATATGTATGTTATTTCTTCTTTTTCATTGAAGGTTTGTAGTCAGATATACACAGGGCATTGAATAAGCTGCTAGGGATGTGAATTAGACTAAATGATTAAACAGCCCAGCTGTCTGTGGTCAATGCTTCTCCAAAATAAAAAGTCTTCCAAGGAATGATTTATAATTTAGACCTTTAAAAAGTTTTCCTGGACAGCATTTCTTCCCCATGTGTACTGTGGTTTGAAATCTGCTTTCTGATCCAACTTTCTGCAATTGTGTCTGAAATGGGCTTGATGTTGAGTAGTGGAAAACCACTAGACTAGCTATTTTTCCTCTCTAACATATGTCTCCAGAGTGGTGAGTTGGTGTGTAGCATCATGTTAATGTCACAAAATAAAGGAAGTGCAATGACTAATCAAAAATTACTTGAGCTGGACTGATGGAAGAAGAGCTAGAGAGCCGACTGCCCAGTCTGGATTCTCTTCATCCATGAAACCTTAAATCTCTTCTCAGAAGAGATCTTGATCAATCAGAACCTTTGAGAATTTTTTTTCCCTGAACAGGAGCAGAATCAAAATGTGTTGAAAGATTTGATGAAAAGAGATATGTGTTGGAGTAATCAAAATGTCAGGATGGGTCAGAGCGAGGTAGATTGTCAGTGGTTGGTTGGCCACTTGGCCTAGGATGTAGAAGGTGCTGGAGCAAGCCTCTGCCCAGTGGAACAGAAGCTGAAGTTTTTAATCTTTTGCTAATTTTCAGTCTCAGACCCTCAGTGTCCTATTTGTAGATAAGTCCCACTCATCAGACTACAAATATGTGAAACATCTTCTCTTCTCTCCTGCCAACACAACCTCCAATGCAGTGCAATTTGGTAACTCCCAGTGAAAATACTCTTAACATTAAACCCCATGGAGCTAGGCATCTTGCTACTTTTGGGTGTCTCTGTTTATAGCTTCTCATAACTGAAAGTACAGCTAACTAACCTGGGCCAGTCCCAACCTGCTGTCTGTGAGCTGGCTATAGAGTTCTGGCACTAGGCATTGTTCATTATAAAATCATACTTTTTGTGCCAATGGAGAATTACTCCAAGAAGGGTTTGCCTTGTGTGAAGGCTCAAGTCTGAGACTCCGGATTAATTTCCTAGCTGTGCTGCAGCCTTCCTGCGTGCTTTCAGAGTCTCTTTCTCTTCTGGTGGGATTTTCAATCTGTCTACAAGAGAAAGGTGCCAAATTCCTCATTTGCACTTTGTGCAGTGTGTCTACATGGTACTACTTTGTTCTCATGTGAAATATGCTTGATACCTTGAAATCCAGACAGAAAGTAGATAGTGTTAATTATTATGCTTAGAACTGGGGATATCATATGAATATTCTCTATAGAAAACTGATTTGGAGAAGGCTATTTCTCCATTAAAAAAAACAAACAGAATTGCACACTGTGATTTGTGCATGTACTTTTACGTTGTGGCCTAGGTCACTTTTGTCAGATTGCTTTGAACAATGAATAAATTTGAGGAGACCGAAAACTGTTCAGACAGCTAGTAAAGATGTGAGAGCAAAATGCATCAAGTTAAAGGTCTACAATGCCTTGGGTTTTGTGTTTCGGCTCAATGCTTCATTTACATCTCTGGTGGTCAGAGGGTCTTCCACTTTGGTATGGTGACTGTGTGAATCGTGCACATCAGTGATGATCCTGGCTGACGTGCAGTCAGTTCAGTGCAGGTGTCAGGTTTGTGTCTCTCTCCCTCCTCCCCATCAGGTGTGTTGCCAGTGACAGCAGTAGCCTTCATGGAATAAGGCCTGAGTCTCACTCCAGACCCTCTATTCTGTTCCTAGTTGAGGCCAGAGTAAATGGCCATGTGTAGCTACTATAAATGTAGCATATTTAAAGTATGCATCCACTGTTGACCAAAATTGAGAACAGACTATGGGACTAAATAGACCTTTGGTCTGGCCCAACATTTTTTGACCTAAAATTACTGAAATACCTAAGGAAGAATATGATAACATAAAATGATACTTGTCCTTTATCTGCCATTTGAAGTGCAATAATTTCGAAAGCTGGGGATAGTAGTTAATAACCTCAAATGTAATTTCTTGCATAAATCTGTCCAGTAGCCTTTGGAATTGATGCTGGTATAAAGTTAATTATCTGCAACAACATTCTAGCAATGATTCCTACAACTTAGATATGTGTGGTGTGAGGAACCACCTCCATTTGTTTATTCTGTGCCTTCAGGCTGTTAGTAGTTTCATCCAACGATCCTCCTTTCTGGTACTGAAGGAAAGGACAGTCATCCCCTGTACACCTAGTCTGACATACCACTCGTCTTTATAAATGCTCCCGCAGTGTGAAAACAAAACACTGATTTTATTTTTGGGTATAACAGGTTAAAACCTATATTTTCTACCTTGGATGATTAAATTAAGCAACAAGGAGTGGCCTACCTTTTCACAGCATGCCCTGCTATTCTGCAGCTGCCAGGTAAGACTGCTGATTTACATACAAAGTATTGCTTGTGTTTTCTAAATTTGAGTGCCCAAGTTTGGAGTTTTCATTCTGGTCTGTCACAGTGTGGCAGACCAGAATGAAAACTCCAAAAACTTCAGAAGACCATTTAGAGGCTGGGGGGTTATTCCTTGTTGTCATTGCACCTCTGTAAAGATATGAACAAAATGTGAATGTACTCTTAAGCTGATTTGGGCTCCAAACATGCAATGAGTAATTTTTTTTTCCTACCAGCTGATAGTAGAAAGCAGGACCTTGAAAGGTCTGCCTAGCAGAGAATTATATCTAGGTTTTTAAGAGACATAGCACAGAACAATTTTTGCACAAGACAGCATGTTAGATGCAAGTTGAAACAATACAGGATGCATGTGCAAGGTTCAGGCATGATTTATTTAGGATAATTGCCTGGTAGGGTAGTTGTCCATTTCCAGAGCACGCTGGAAAGTCCAAAAGCACTAAAAGTATCATCTTGCAATATTTTTGAGTACCTCTATCAAGACAATGAGTACCTTCAACTTTCCCTGGCTTCATTTCTATATTAGGAGAAGCAAGCAATCTGCCTGTCCTCATTCTCGTACTAAAGGATAATATTCTTACCATAGAGCAGCTGGACTTTACATCTCCAAAAATAACATAGCTGAATCAGAATTAGATATTTTGAAATTGGTTTTAAGGCAGGGTATTATTTGTATTTTCTTCTTGTTTGCATC
Organism: Trogon surrucura; assembly: GCA_020746105.1. Lineage (NCBI taxonomy): Eukaryota > Metazoa > Chordata > Aves > Trogoniformes > Trogonidae > Trogon > Trogon surrucura. The sequence continues at coordinate 87,151,638 of CM036618.1, forward strand.
AGCTGTGTGCTAAAGAGCCCTCTTGTGCTGGATCCTGTACACACACTGTACAAAAGTAGCGTCTTGCATAGTTTCCAGCCTGAGAAGTGGAAAAGACACTTGGGTTTGTAAGAGAGCAAAAGAAAGAGTAAGATGTCTCTAGGCAGTGTGGGGGACAGTGGTTTCGGAGTGCAGCCAACTGAAGCTCAGCCACTCTCATGCTTGAAGAGAGACCAGAAAAAGTTTCCTGGTACTCCAGTATGTTATGGGAGTTTCCGTAAACTGAAACTTCATTTCCCATTGTTGTTAGCCCCTTGCGATTGTGCGACACATGGTCTTGTGTCCACTGTGTTTCTCCTTCATGTTGTGGAAACTAGTTCCTTAGAGCTTCCAGATGAAGAGATTAGGTTTAAAGCTTTCTCACGGAATTTTATTTGATAGACTGCGCATTTTAGAGACTAAAATTTCTTGCACTTGGTGATCATTCAGAGTCCTGAAGCAACCCTGTCTCCCTCTCCACAGATGTCTGCCCACAGCCATCCTCTGGGAGACTGGCCAGGGAGTCGGGGAGCCTGGGAAGCCCCAGCCTTCAGTGACACCGATACCTGGCTTTGCTGTTGGTATTAGGGCAGAGGCAGCTTAGCTGAGTCGTTCCAGCGTCTGAGAAGTTTCCTGCTGACTGGAGGACTGGGAAGAAAAAAAGATTTCATCAGATTCGAACTTAAACCCAATTCTGCAGAAGATTAAGTAGACTGTTAGCAGGAAACCCCCTTTCCTGGCTATTCTCAGTTCTGTCTTGGATCCTCTCATCTGAACTCAGGATGCTCGTGCTTCTTGACTTCTGCAGTTTCAGTACAAAAAGGAGATGAGTGAAAACCATTAAATGATTATAATGATTTCTATTAATGGGAAGGGATTTACCTGCATTTAAATTACTAATGTATCTCCTAACAGTGTTTCTCTCTAAATCACTGGGAAAATCAGACTAGATTTAAACAGATGGTATTATATAGTTCCAGAAACAATCTGATTACTGTGGTTTGGATGGAATTTACTCTGTCAAAGCCTAGATGTGTTGTTAAGTCAATAAAATACATGAGGCAATTCATAGATTTATCCAATGTATAGGCCAGGATCGGGGGATAGGTCCTTCACATCCCATGTAACACAGACAATAGACTTTCACCTGGTTTCTTCTGTTTTAAATCTCTTCTTATATGACAGCAGATTCTACCACATTATCAGGGAGCTTTTCAGGTCTGTCTTCTCCCTCACTAAACTTTCAGGTCTTCTTGTTTATAGTACACTGTGTATGTCTCATATGTCATTACCATGGAGAATGAGGTATAATATTAGATGGTACAAGTTTCAAGGAAATAACTCACTCATTCTTCCCAGCCCTTCTAATGAGGTATTAAAGGAGTTTCTCTTCCACCTCTGATCTTCAACTGGCTCTCAGATGTTGTACTGTGCTCAGTTTGGTTTGAAAAAGTAATTGAGTTAAGATTTTATAACTGTAACTTACAATTCTGTTCTGTTGGGCCTATTAAATGAGTGATGAAGTGATGTCTTAGTATACTTTCCCATTAACACTTAGCACATGTAAATTTGAGAACAAAACTGGTAAATGATATCAATAATATTTATTATGTAGCTTTTAACTGCCTGGATGCTACTAATTCTCACTCACTTGGACTTTTGTGCCCTAAGTCCCAGGATCAACACACAGGAAAATCCAGAGGAGAGCTGTTTCTTAAGTACCCTCCTTGCACCATGCGAAAGACCCCAGACAGGGAAACTTAAGCCTGCTGTCTACTGCGGCCAGTGTCAATGGCTCCCTTTGCCAGCACTACTGACCCCCAGCTCACTCAGGTAAGCATTCTGTTTTCATACCTGTCTTTGGGGTGGGACCTGAGAGGCATGAGTGAGCCTTCTAGTGGAATTAGTATTCTTTACACCATCAGTCTGACTGTGAGGTATGACAAGTTGTGTGGGACTGCTAAAGGAATATCTCAAACAGCCTGGAACCTAAGCAGGCTGCAGCCACCTGCCCGGCGCCTGTCCTGTTGGTGCGGGGGCGACTCAGCTCTTTGCTGAGCCCCCGGCCCAGTCCCGGCACTGGTGGAGCTGTGGGGGCAGGGGGGGGCTTGGAGCTGTGGCTGCAAGAGGCTGGGAGAGGATATTAGCATCCTCATCAAGTCTGAGGCTACACCTGCAGGAGCCACAGGCATCCTCTGGTATCCTTCTACTGAAGCTTGCTAAGTAATGATAATAAAACCAATAATGATAAATCAATGATTTATTATGTTAAAACAAGCATGGCAGTGGAGAAGCAGCTCCCAGAGACAGCTCCCAGCTGCCCAGAGACAAACACTGGGCGTATGGATACCAACCATCAGTGACTCCGCTGCAGTTTGGGTATTCTTAGCACACAGAAACTTGGATGACTTCATGAATGACTGCCACTTGACGTTTGAACGAAAATAATTTGGAAAATAGCCATGGACACCTAAAACACTACTCTGCTTATGAGGAGCTTGACCACCCCAAACTGGTTAGTAACCAGTTGGGCTTCACATGGCACCTCAAGGTGAGAGCCACTGTCTGACCACAATAATGGCAAAGTCCTGACAATAGCTCATGGCAGAAGGCAGCAACAGTGTCCCTTCACATATGAAGAATTTGTATCTAATGCTGTTAATGACAGATCTTGGTGGCAATGTGATCCTTCAAATCCAAAGTCATTTCCTGCAGCCAAGGCCATCCATTGCCCTTGGGAAAGTAGTCACAGTGGGAAGGATGGCCTGGCACATGGAAAGTTCCTGCACTGTGCTGGAGGAGAGGCAGGCAGCAGAGTACTGAGCTCTTGAGGCATAAAATGACAAAACGTGAGCAAGTTAGCACCAGGAGATGGTAATCATCAGCTCTGCAAGCTGGCTGGCTTATCAGAGGTAACTGTTTATGTGGAAGAACTTACTTAATATCTCATTTTGAACCATTGGTAACTCCTGGATTGTGGAGGTCTTGATTCACATGCTTTTTGCCTTGGGGCTATTTGGGAATGGACTCATAAACACAGGTAAAGAAATGAAAGCAGATACATGAGATTTTACTGTGGCACATAACAAATTTTTGATTTAACATTTTGATTTAGAAAGTGTAAATGCTTCATTTTTTATGTTCTTTCCTGGAAATGTAAGTTGTGAACAGAAAAATTCTAGAAAGCTTTTTTTCACTTTTGTTCCTCCTTCTTTTGTAATTCTGTCTTTTATTTATAAAGCCTTCCACTGATGCTTAACGACAGAGAGAGTATAGTGGAAAAGGCTCTAACTAGAGGCTTCTGAGAGGTGGAAGAGAGTAACAGAAGGATGAGTATTGGTCTTTGTCTCCTGGAAGCAAATAAAACCCTAGCAATGGTTCCCCACCACTGCTCTGCCATTCCTGGAAGCAAAGAGAATAGTTCTTAGTGGAGCACACATTTCCTTTGAAAATGTAAAAGGTCAAATATCGAGCACAGGACATAAGATGTCAGTGATTCACCTTCTGTCATGTATGTGATTTTTTTTTCCATACTACTTCCCCCCCCACCCCATGTTACTCAGTAGGGTTTGAACTCTCTTGGTTTTGCAAGCTGGCAAGCTCCCCACATTTCTCTGGCTCAAAATTATCTCAGAGTTGTGGTGTCAAGACATTCAGCATAATGTCTCAAACCTCTCTAACAGAAAAAAAGAAGTACTTTGCATTCCTAAACCACTTCTTTTTTCCAATATTTTTTTTTTCCTGTCAATATTTTAAGCTTTATCATCACATGAAGGAAAATGAAGGACTCTTGCCCCCAGGATGCTTGTTAGAGCTCTCAACAAAGGTACATGACTACATTTGCCATCAGCTCCTACGTATTTTGGAAATGGGACTGAGCCTAAGGCTTTTGATGAAACGCACTACCAGACGCTAGAATTAGTAATCATACTGGATACCAAAATCAGGGAAACAGTTTAGATATTGGTTTTATGTTACATCGTAATTTCTGGATCACCATTCTTATGTGCCATTCTTGTTATGTTGTAGTTCTTATTCCCCCATCTCCATCTTCCACAGTCTTCCAGAATCTGTCATCCTCATACCCTCTGGAAATAACCTACTTACCATGTTTCTCTTGCACCAGCAACACCTTTGTTCTTTGAAAACTATTTATATATTATACTATTTAAGTATTAGGCTATTTATATAATGAATTGTCTAAGTAATATATATTCAATTATATCCTTACCAATTGTTCTTATTTTGCATTCAACTTTGTAATGTGATTCTTCTCTATTTTTCTAGATATTCTAGTTACTCTGATAACAGCTATTACCCTTCTTGTAAATTTTGTCTTGCATGTAAAACAAAACATTTTGCGCAGGTGTTCCCTTTAGCAAGGGGCACTTGCAGCAAGACTCAGAAATTGTAAGCTGATCACAATGTCATAACCTTTACATAAACTTAATTTTCATTAAAAGAACATAAACCAGAGGCAGTTAGAAATAAGGAACAACAATTTAAAGAAGATAGAGCATCTTTTTATTACTTGAGTAATACTAAATGCCAAGAACACAAGGTATGCAGAAAATTTCAGAATGTAACAAAGTGAATATAATCTGCACAGAAGAAGACATGGCAGCAGAAAATATTGAAAAGGCAGTCATAATAACAATTAAGGTTAATGAGAACTACTAATAACTGTTAGTAACTGAAGGTTTTCAACAGCAGTCTTGCAAGTGGAAGTGTTGGTGTAAGACAGCTGTAGAATAAATCCAAACATGAAATGTTTCGTTAGGTATTTGATCTTGTTTGAGTTTTGAGACACATGTTGGGAAATGATAATGTGAATAGATAGAGAAACACCATCAAAATTTTACTGTCCTGAGAATCTGCCTTGGCACATATACTGGGAAATAAATTTTCAGAAAAAATACTGCCAATGCTAACTTTCTTACAGTGGATGTTTCATTTGGGTACTGGCAGGAAAAAAAAAAAAAAAGAAATAGTTGGAACCTGTGTTTTGCTTTAGCTAGCCTTGAAATATTTCACAAAAAAGATACAGTATATTTTCTTGAATGCTAAGGGTTCACCAAGGGTGTTCCAAATGAGGGCCAACAGAGGTAGACCATTCTCATAGATCTTGGAAAGGTCAGGTGGTGTTAGTTTAAAATTCAGTTGACAGAAATGAAAGTTTAATGCTACAGGCCAAACAATAGATAAACAGATCTAGAAGAAACACTAATTTATTTTTTATTACTAATTTATCTACTGAATAAGAACTTGAACAAAGGTACATTAAAATTATATAGATTTTTGGAAATGCTAGGTCCAGTCTGGCTGCTGAAACAATGTGAGTTTTATCACAGAAAAATACAAAATGGACATAAGAGGCCAATCACAACAAAAAGTTTTGTTGGTCTCAGGGATCAGAGAAAGCAGACATCCTTTCTGAGTCTCTGGTAACACCAGGCAAAACTGCTAGATGATACTTCTAAACAAGGCCATAGGGCAAGAGCTTTTGAAAAGTAGGGCAGTGACTAAAAAGATGTAGCTTATGCTCCAAGTACTTTAACTAAAAGTGAGTGGTAACATGTCAAAACCAAAAGGAGCCGAGCGCAGGTATGAGGAGCATTGTGCATCCGCCTGTGGGCACAGACTGCAAACCATTACTAGCAGTAAGAAGTCAGCAGGCACTTTTTCTATTTTCAGAAGTAATAGCAGTGAGTAAAACTTTACTGGTCTTGAAGGGCATGTGTAACTGTGCTACATATGGAGAGAGTGGAGAGGTTTCGGAGTGTCTAATGCAAGGCTCCTACTTTGAACTGGCCTTTGCCACAGCCTCTCTCTGCACTTGACTGGAGAGAAACTTGACACTGACAAGATGTCCCTCTTTACCCCATATCCTGTGTCTAGCAGGTTTGTACGAAATCAAATTGGAGTTGTGAAAAGAATGCTTTAAAAGGTGAAAAATCAAACTCAAGTCCTTATTTGGTTGTAGTGATTTGTGGGACCACACTCTTCTGTCACGTACAGAAATACCATTGATAATACAGGACCACCCCCTGAGTCAGAGTTTCTTTACCAATAGGCCCAATATAAAAAAAATATCAGCACTGTAAATCCCTATAAACACTGCAAGGTTCTCAAATAGAAAATATTTTATGACAGCGGGTCAAACACTCAGAAATTCTGAAAGGTCTACTAGTGGTGTGCAGTGAACACTTCAAGATGAGCCATACTTTATATTTATACATGGACAATTAAATACCTTTGGCACTTTTTTTCCCTGAAGTTTTGCCAGAATCCTCTATAAGTTCACGGAAACTTATCCTGTTGAGATGGACTCTCACGTCTTTAACAATACCAAATCTTTTTCTTAGATCATTGTCTTTCTCCTGATATGCTTCTTTCTCATTTCTTTTTCGCAAGCCTTCTTTGGATGGGACTGCAGACTTGTTGAGGAACTGAAACAAGAAAGAGTTGAGCTTGTCTATCTGAAAGTGAATGTTGGGTAGCCATTTTCCTCCCACCCCAGTTTAACTGCACAGCTTGTTTCTACATTTTGCTCTAGTTCAGGGATGTGGCTTTGCGAGAAGTATTTTAATCCAGGAGGGACCTTGCAAGCCAGCCCTTCTTTCTTCTTTTGCTATTACTTTAAAATGTGGTCATGATGGTACTCATCACCTGTCTTCAGAAACCCCAGCTTTGCCCTTGGGAAATATCTTGCTATTATACTAAATTCAGCCCTAATATTCTCTAAATAGCAACAGCTGTTCCCATTAAGTGCAGTGCTTTTGTCCTGTTCAAATACTAAAAAAAATATTGATATATCTAAATACGATTTTTTTTCTCTGCATTATTTAATGTAATTTTTTTTTAAACAGTAAACTCTTAAAGACCTATAAGCCTTACTTTGCTTTACTCTTCAGTGATTCAGCCCACTGGAGTTGTGTTTGGCTTCTCCACAAAAGTGAAATCAAAATCAGGTCACTCATCTTTCACAGCACGTGTTCTGTTATAAATATGCTAAATAATGCACTTTGCATACAGCTATATCTAGGAGGAAAGTAATTTACTGTCCATACAGAGACATTCAACTTACCACCATAGGTTACTTATTACCTGTTGTATTTTCCCAGTAGACAAGAAACACTGCTTGGGCTGAGAGTTGGCCATCATCCTGTGTGACGAGACATGTGTTGCATTTGAAGTTTTATCTTGGTGTGGGAGGGTAGCAAGGGTTGTAAGATACTCTGTGTTCTGTTTTACAACATCCTGCCTTGACAGCAGTGGATGTGGAATTTTGGACGTTAGGTCACGGATAGCGCTACATGTAATGAGCCAGGCTGTGATCATCCTAACCAGCAGAGCGTGGCCATGTGTTTCCATTTCTGATGGCGAAGCTTCACAACTCCTTACATATAAAAGATAGACTTGCCCGTTATATATCACTAAAGCATTTCCCTCAGAGAAAGGAACTTGGAGTTGCTCTCCAATAGGACTGGTAGACGAAAGAGGTAACATGTTCTTATAATCCTTATTCTTGACGTTGGTCAGGGATTTTAGAATTCCTGAAACAACACTGTTAGATGACTTTAGAATAAGAGGATATGATCCTGCTGACTTTCTGCCTAGCTCTTCTTGTGCGACCTGTTTCACTGGGGTTATTTGGGAACATTCCACGTCTTCAATTACTACATCAGGACTAGAAGAGTGTCTTGTTACGTTTGGGCTGGTTGGTATTAAAAACTTTTGAAAATTCTCCCAAAAGGGTTTGGAAGCCTTTGTCACCTTTATTACCGGCCATATGTAAGTTACAGTTGGTATTTCGGAACTTTGCCTTACTTCAGAGACATTTTTGGCTCTGGCTGACATTAGTTCCTGCATTTTGGATGGGAAAGAAGAAAGTGGTATTGATGTGATTTTGGCTTGAGCTGGTACTTCTAGATCATATTTTAAAATCTGTGCTTGAGGTTCTTCAGTAATCTCAAGAAATTCGGAGATTCCTGAAACTGATGCTGTGTCTTCTTGGTCAGCCTGCGTTAATGAGAGGCATCTTTGCAGAGAGTTCTTTTCAACTGAGGTTTCATCACTTTGGGCATTAAACCCAGTTGAGAACTTTCCTCTCTTAGCAGAGGTCATGCTGACATTTCCTAGTATGTTGAAACTTCTGGTAGAAAAATCTTCTGTTCAATTGCTGATAACTCCTGCATCAAATCAGATGTAGTACTGGCTTCTATCTTCAGAAAAACATTATGATTTGACTTCATGTGCTCTGTTTAGACAGATACTGTGTTCAGGCAGTTGTGTATGTTGGCAAGGCTTGCAGAGGAGAGATAATGCAGAAGGAGTTTCAGTAGGTCTTGTCTGTCTTCATCTCTTTCCCAGTGGACTTCATTTATGCAGCCTAATACACTTAAAATAGAATTTGATGTAAATTAAAATGTGATTATATATTTGTAAATGCATGGAAAGTTTTCTTCTAGGTAACTCAAAACAAATAAATTTAAAACCAGAAATATATTTGTGATTTAAGTATTAACTAAAGCTCTTCTACCCAGTAGGATTCTTCTGCAATACTAATTTGTTGGTAGATACTTCTAATCTTAAATTGACAGTTAGATTCTGCTCCCTTTAGTAGGAATTTGCCCAATAGTGCAGGCTGCTGGTGAACAGGATCTATTTTGTTTAGGTGTAGTATTCCCTCATGTAAGAAGATGCAATTTGAGATACAATACCACTAATTAATGCACATTTTCAATAACAACAGGCTTGATCAAAGACCTTTAGAATCAATTTCATACTTTGTTTGGAGAATTATTTGACTTCAGCAATCACTCCTAGCTTACACTACTCCCAGCTGTAGCAGAATCAGATCCAGTAGCTTTGTCATGGCTTTTAAGATGTACAAGAAGTCAAGTTCAGGTGCTTCTCCAATATATATCAAGACTTTCTAAGCACAGATATAATTGTAAAATGCTAAACAGCTGTACGTACATAGTTGAATTTATAGTAAAAAGAGACATGACATTTAAATCTGTTATCATGAGAAAGGCAAAGACTGAGATGGATTAAACCCGAATTAATATTGAATTAACTGATCCTATTCCGATGGCTATGTTCTGCTAGGAATAACGTACTTATCTTTCACTACAGACTTGATTTTGTAGAAAGTAAACCTCAACACCGACATTACTTGCATGTCCATCACACAACTCTAGGGTGTTTCTTAGCCTTCCGGAATATCAAAACCCACAATGAATTCTCACCTCCATAACAGAATGAGATTCTACTATTTAAAAAAAGAAATGTAATAAAGATGAGTTTGGTGAGTCTCTGCTTAGGATCACGTAAATTAACCTTCTTGTCTCCTTTTATGAAGTAAAAAAAGAATAAATTGAAAAATTAAATTACATTTCCTCCTCATCTAGGCTGTACTTACTGCATTTGTGATGCATACATCTATATGTAAGCACATAAATCCAGGAGTCTAATGAAGAATAATTAGAATAATTGTATCAATTGTCAACAAATTATTTGAATAATTGATTGCATATATAGGATGAGTGAAATCTTACATAACAGTAGAATGTAAATAATCTTTATTTTCTTTTGCTTTCTCTCATGAGTATTTTTTTCTTTTTCCACTTTTGGCTTTAGGGATTCTGCCTACATCCAGCATTGTGATGTGATGAAGCTAGGACAGGTCTCTGCCCCCAGAAAGTCCCCTACTGGCCTCTGCATTAGCTTTTGCACCTTAAAACTAACTGACTGCAAAGCAGAGTTAGGAAATAAGCAGCGCAGATTCTGTTATTACTTCTAGTTTATGTCTATAAATCTTTTCTATCTGAAGTGATCTTACAGTCTGCATTTTATGATTGTGACTCACAATTGCCCTGTCTTCATCAAGCAAAGAGTCATAAGGGTTGTGTGGGCCAAAATAAGCAGGACGCAGGAACAACCACAAACCACAATTGAAATGCAAAGAACAGATTTATTCTCGCTGCCTGAGAATCTGAATGATCTCTGTAGCAGCACCTGTGTGGAGGCACACAGGCGGCGATCACACAAGCAGCTCGACAAGCAGCAGCAGCAGGATAGGCATAAGGAGATCTCTCCTTGCTAGAAAGCCTGTGGTATTTATCCCACTGCTTTGTTACATTTTACTTGCTGCTCTGCCTGAATTCCCAGGACTCACACGACAGCTTTGCAGGGCAGGAAAGATGCCTCCACATCTATCCCAGGCCTCTGTCATGTATGCTCCTTGTTGAGCACGCAAGGCCAAGCAGTGATCCAGTGAGATGTGTGTGTCTTCTGACACCTCAGGTGCAAGTTGCTTGAGTGTACCTACAGTCCTCCTCACCAATCTTCTGTTACATCCTTACAACGGTACTTATTAAAAAACTAAAATTCAAATATTTTTCCTTATTTATGGTAAAAATGTGCATATGCATGTTGCAGCCATGAACTTATAGGAACATTTATGTTCTAATTAGTTTTTCACTTGTGAAACTTTGGCTTGGCATCTTAGTTTGGTTGTAGTTTCTTAACATACAGCAACAATTCAAGACCGATTCCAAGGCTATCCCTGAGAAAACTTGGATTTCCTGAAATACAGGCATGACTGCTGATAATGTGGCAGGCACATATTTTTGCCTGGACTTGTTCTAACATATAGCCAAATATATCCTTTCAGCTGTTACATCAGAAGTCTCTGCTTGGTTAAGTATCCCTTATCTTAGCACTAGTTCTTCACGGAAGGTCACACAAGTCTATGAAGTATATGTTGGCGGTATATGTTATGAAACACAGATATGACACAGGTTACTAGATCTGCTATATGGTTTAACATACATAGTTCCTTCCCTTCTGCAACAGGTGGCCTGCACCTAGGCTATCAAAAATGTGATAACGCTCAGGGAGAGAGCAGTTTGCAGACCTACTAAAATGGAAAAATAGTTTGGTGTTAGTACACTCTTGTAAGAGTATTTTTCACTTAGTTTCTCAAACTATGGGCAAAGTGGGTGAAGTGCTGTTTTGTGAGAAGCAAGTGTTAGTATCCAGGCCAGCATCCTCTAAAGGGACCATGTCTTGCTGATAGCAATCCCTCCTCCAGGAACTGAACACGAATGGTCTATGTAGATCATGATGGAAAAACACCCTGCGAGTCAAAGCCTGAACTGATCTTCTGTCCGACCTCTAAAGCCTATGAAGACTCTTTCTTAGTTTTTATATCTCCCACAACCCTGCTGTCCTCCTGTAGCTGAGGTTCCCCTTGCTGGCTCTTTTAAGCGAGACTATGACCCCGGCATAGAAATTTGTATTAATCTTCACAGCAGAAGCGTGTGGTAGAAGAGGGGAGTCACCAGGCATGATTTACTTACAGCTCAGTGGTGCTCATGAATGTTTACAGGAGATGAATAATCACGTCATCAAATGCACCATTTTACTGTACGCAGTCCTCTGTCTTGCACCAGTCATGCTGTAGAGGACTAATCACATACAGCATGTGCCAAGGGCCCTGCTAGCCCAGTCCCTGTCCCTGACAGTAGCCAAAAGCAGAAGCCCAGCGGTAATTCGAGAGGAGGCCATGCACATGTTGATACTTTCTTGAATACCCTCCCAGCCTCCAGTAGTCAGAGGCACAAGGCCTTCCTAAGACAGCAATGATTTCTTGGTGGATTTTCTGCTAGCACCATACCCTGCTGCGTAGCACCACCTACAGCCATGGCAGCTTATACCCCACAGCAGTGCCCAGTTGAATCACATACAGCTGCAAAGCTTCCTCAAGCCTGCAGGTCTGGGGATAAACTCTGGCCTTCCCAGTATGGCTGGGAATGATAGGAGAGCGCGAGGTTCAGTTACCATTATAGTCGGAGCGTAGGTGCCCTGCTAGGGCAGTAATCATTAGCTACTGTGACAGCTGCCAACTGCTGAGAACCTCTCAAACATGGAGTGGACTTGAGGGCCAGTACCGGACACCAACTGCTGTGTTGGCCACCACAGAGTTTCAACGGTCACCCTGGCACCCGGTTCTCTTGGACCCAACCGACGCTGATGCTGCCCTCAGCTTGGGCTGTGCCCCGCACAGCCACGGCTGCCCCACCAGCCCTACCGGCCTTCCTTCTGTGCCCACCATCTCTCCCCACTGTGGGGCAGCGACTTGTGTGCGACCTGCCCTGTGGCACAAACACTTGTGTCCCGGTACCTGAGTCCATTTTGTCCCCGCAGGGCTGCAGCACAGGGATCCCCACTGCCCGGGGCTGGCAGCTTCCCCTCTGTCTCACTGGACTCACACATCAGGTCTCAGTTCTTTGCTATGAGGGTGGTGAGACACAGGTTGCTGAGAGAAACTGTAGATGCCTCATTCCTGGAAGTGTTGAAGTCCAGGCTGGATGAGGCTTTGAGCAACTTAGTCTAGCAGGAGGTGTCCCTGCCGCCATGGCAGGGGGGTTGGAACTGGATGATCTTTAAGGTCCCTTCTATCTCCAATCATTCTCTGATTCCCTACCCTGCCTGCGGGAGGGGCCCTCCCACACCCTGCCCTGCAGCACAGCTGGGCTGCTTTTCCACTCTGCTCAGGACACCTCACCACCCCCTTCAGATGCCCCCATTCCCCAGCCAGGCCCTCACCAGCTGCAGAGGGGAGACATTACTCAGTCCAAACCTCCTTCCTGACCTTGCCTCAGTGCTGTTTTCCCCCCATTGCCAGGCCACATTCAGAAGAAAAAGCAAAAGCAAGCTTACCCTGCTGTGGCAGAGGTGAGTGCTGAGGCCTGCAGCCAGCCCTTCCTGGCAGCCCACGGCCACCCCAGCCCATGCCAGCCCTCCCTGCATCGAGGAAGTGCTCAAGGCCACAGGTACTGCTTGCTTGAGCCCCAGCCGTTTTTCCTTGGCTGCTGGGCCATGGGAGAGAGGTTGTGGAGTCTCCTTCTCTGGAGACATTCAAAACCCACCTGGACACGTTCCTGTGTGACTTATTCTAGGTGATCCTGCTTTGGCAAGGGGCTTGGACTAGATGATCTTTCCAGGTCCCTTCCAGCCCCTAAGATTCTGTGATTCTGTGAGTCTGTGTGAGAGCAGTCAATCCCACAGAGGTGCTACAACACTCAGTGGCTGTCCCCAGGGCATCTCCTGAGGGCCAGCGAGGCTTCACCGTGGGGCAGTTCCCCAACCCACCAGGGAGAGGGGCCTGTACTCTTCCCAGCATGATGGTCATTGAAATAGCCTTACAGTTTTGGAAGATGCTGGTAATAACCAAGCCACTTTATTGTTGCTGTCCATTTAGTAGGTTCTCTTGGAAAATGGCTCACTCAAATGAGTGAAATAAAGCGAGAGAAATATAAACCAGAGATGTAAAGTGGCTGATGATATGCATCATGAAGATCGTCACCAAGTGCTCCAAGTTTGAAAGTCTTACCAACCTCACTGCATTTCTCTATGTCGTGGTTTTAGTAGTGATTTTTACTTTCAAGTTTAGTCTCTTCTAAGAGGCTGCATGTTCTGAAGTTGGCAGCATGTTTTTGCAGACAGTGCGTGCTTCTGGCAGTGATAACACCTCATGTTTACAGTTACGGCCTGGGACTGGGTTGCAGAAAGGCTCTTGCTTATACTTATTTCTGTAGTGACCAAGGCCACTGCTGGCTCTTGTGTGCCACGCTGGGGGTGCCGGGTAGTAAGAGGGGTCACAAGGAAGTAAAAGGTTGCACCTCCGGAGGGGGGTAATAGACAGGACAGGTGACCAATGAGAATATTCCATTCCATATACATCATATTTAGTATAAATTGAGTGATCTTGAGAGTTTCGGCCCTTTTTCCCTTCCTTCTTTTCCTTTATCTGCCATGGCCGGTGTCCAGGGAGGACTCTCTCTGATCTGCTGCTTTTGATCCGGATCCTGAGTTCCCGAATCCAGCTCCTGTATCCGGCTCCCACTGTCACTGAGCCTGGGGCTTCCCCAGTGCCTCCTGCTCTGCAGCGCCAGTGGTGATTGCTATCAAGGGAAGGAGTCGGGTTCGACATTGAGCTTATATATAGTTGTACATAGTTCTTTATTTTTATCATTTTGCTATTATTTCCATTATTGTTTCATTAAAGCTGTTCCATTTTTTCTTCTCTAACCCTTAAGTCTCTCTGCCTCATTCCCTTTCCTTCCCATTTGGCGGGGGATGATGGGGTTAGAGAGTGTCTGTCCACGTTAGTGGCCGGCCCAGCCCTAACCCACGACACTCCAGCAACCGTTAGGTTAACTTCAACCTGGAACATGTATTTTCTGGGATTGTTCACTGTCAGCCACTTCCTGCCATGGATTTTTACATTTAATCACAGAATGTGTTTCATAGCTGGCATGTGAGATGAACACCTGCTGCCTCTGGTTCCCTATAGCTGCAAGGTCACTGATCTTGCTCTTTCTTAGTGTTTAAGGATGCCTGAGAAATCAAGGCCACTTCTTCGTGAGGTAATAAAAAAACCAGTCCTTGGCACAAAGACCTTACAAAACAAAAACTTCAGAGACAGAATGAGGACTTTTTTCCCTTTTTGTGCTGGCCTACAGAATTTTGCTGAAATGATATCCTGCTGTGATACAGGCAAGAGCAAGGAGCATAAAACATCTGTGGCTTTATTGTGGACAATCCCAGGAATGACCCTGACCATCAGCACTATCTCTGAGCATGGCAGGACATTCAACATTAGCCACTTATGTATCTATCAGCAGGTGAGGGTGAGAAATAGAAAATGGAAAAGAAGGCAAGAGATGAGCTGAAGAACAAGGTAAAGAACAGAGTGAATTGCTGACAATTTTGCCTTTTCCTCTCTTTGCCACCAGCTTTTTGGTGTGAGCTGAGAGACAGTGAAAGTGAGGGAGGAGAAACACTCTGGCTGATTGTGATCTGCTCTCCTACAGCTTTCAAAGGCTGAGAAGTATTTTAGGGAAGATGGGAGCTGTGGTGCAGCCCAGTGGGAAGAGAAGGATGCACAAATGTTAATCTTATTGCTACTGACATTTAATTGAGGACCAAAAGGGCAATGGGTGTTCAGATTATGTGCACGTGTATGTGCGCATGTGTGTAGGAGGGGGGAGTATAATGTGGTGCAAAATTATCTGTACGTAATTCCTTCTTGAAAAAATATAGTATCTTGGGCCTTCACTGTATCAGAACTTCTGCTGCATCTCAGCTGGTGTATATCCCTTTAATTTAAGTAAAAATCCAGTACCCTTCCTCTGGCACTGCTTTTTCTTACATCCCGGAAAGTTGAATTCTATCTTTTGGTGCTACTCAAAACTCAGTGCAGTCAGTCACAAATCACAGAGAGATATGGCAGGAGGCTGTCTTAGAATTTTTGAAAATTATTTTGCTACAACCCTTGGAAACACTACTTGGTGGAATCCTGGTTCACGGATCCTTTCTCCCACTCAGAGCCCTTGCTACCTATCCCCTTGAAATCACTCATGACCTTATGTCTTTGCCAAAAAATTACTCTAAGAAGAAGGAAGAGGCAAAGAAATACCACAGTTTTCTCGGATGAGTCCCTATGACTCTGTCCTTCTGCTAAGAGGGCTGCAAGCTAGAAGGCTGTGTTCCTTACCTGATCACAGCTTGGAGATGGCGGAGAAGGTTTCAACAGCAACCCTCTATCTGCGTGTTTAACATTGATTTGGCTACCTGCCAAAATAGTTCAGTAGTAGAGCATGTCACAGACACCTAATATGTTAGACTTAATCTTGATGATTCTTTTTTTTTTTTTTCCTGCACAATATTTTTATTTAAATGCCTAGGGAAAAAATCCAGTTTCAGTGGGTTCTGGACCATATCCTACCGTATCAAGCACTTGCTAATAATATATCCATGTTTGTTTATCTATTTCAGATGCTGATCCATGACACATAAATTGGATTTTGAAAAGATATGTCATCCTCCAACTTGTGATAGATCTTGACTGGGAGCAATGCATAGCCTCAAATGGGAAATTTGAAAAATTGGGAAAGGCAAACACCCCTTCACAGCCTGTACAGCCCAAGAGACTAAGGCCTGAACCCTTGCAGCACCAGAACAAAGAACACCAAACATACATGATTGTAGGCCTGCAAAAAATGAGACAAAGTATTCACAAGGCACAGAAAAAATATGGAGTTTGTAGTGTTTAATATAAACAACTACCAAAAGCTGCAGAGATGACCTGTGGAGACAGGAGGACTCTGAGGCCCTCAGCTGCAGACGGGACACAGGGACTCTCCTCCAGAGCACGGCACACCTGGGACAGGTTTCCCACTTAGGGAACCCAGAAAGACTGTTCAGCAAGCTTGAGCCCCGGACTCATTAAAGCGCGGAGCAGCTCCAAGCGCGGTGGGCTCACAAGAGCTCCGATCTGGGCAGCCCTTCTGGGTGGACTCTGTTGTGCGTGGGGAGGCCCCTCCTCGTTCAGCCTGCCAGGGGACTCCAGGGACGTTTGCTGCCTTGTTTTCCTTCTGCCAGGTGTTTTTTCTGGTCTCCATCCAGGCATGGTCCTAATGCAGGAGGACAGCGTCAGGCAAGGAGCAGTGGGTTGCCTGCAGTCAGAGCTGCCCGTCAGCCTGTGCTTTTCCATACACTGCTCCTCTGTGCTGGCTTTGGTGGGGCTCGCACTGGGTGCGAGACAGACGTGGCTGTCAGCTTAGGCCTCATCCTGAAAGCTTTCCTATTGCTGTAGCTGACTCCTGAGTGATGGCTGCAGGCTGTAGCATTGCTTTAACCTGCTTGTTAACCTGCTTGTTAAGATTCTAGAACTTGCACACTTTCAAGGGATGATAGAGCCTGTTTTATAACCCTTCACAAAAGTCCTTGAGACAGAATGCTGCACTCCACAAAAATAACTCCACTTTCTGAGCTGTTAATATATTTTTATGAAGCAGCTTGTGATGATTATGATGATGAACATGATGACAGTGACACTTCCAAGTCCACCACTAAACCATGTCAAAAAGAAAACCTTTAGTTTTTGCCTCAGCATAAGAACGGGCAGACTCTCTTTGGACACCTGAATTGCTGGCCCAGGAGGCTCACGTTCATGGAGATGGAGCTGGATTTCCAGGCTGAGGGGCTGGAGGGCTGGCATAGGAGGCTGGATGATGAGGACAGGAGGCTCGGCCAGAGAGGAATCCTTTCTGCTTTGGGCCGGTTCACCAGCAGCATGGAGTCTGGGGACAGGCTGTGGGAGCTGAGGGGCCTTGGGGAGGGCGGGCGCTCTGGTCCCCCAGGTAGAAGTGGCAGCTGCTGGGTACCGGTCTCACTCTCAGGGCTGCTGGGGCGACTAGCCTTCTTGTCCAGGCTCAAGGGAGTCATTGCCTTTATCTGTTCAAGGGGCTAGGGCACAGAAGGAAATGATCAGGTAACACGTGTCAAAAAGAGACACAGAGGTGGGCCCGTGAAGCCTCGTGGAGTTCAAGAGGCCACATGCAAGGCCCTGTACCTGGATCGAGGTAATCCCAAGCACAGATACAGGCTGGGCAACGAGTGGATTGAGAGCAGCCCTGCAGAGAAGGACTCGGGCCTGTTGGTGGATAGAAAAACTGAGTACGAGCTGGCAATGCGCACTCGTGTGTTGGGTTTGCCTGGCCAGATTTCAGTGGTGGGGGGGGGCTGTAGGGGCGGCTTCTGCAAGAAACTGCTAGAAGCGTCCCTAGGTCTGACAGAGCCAGTGCCAGCCGGCTCCAAAGACGGACCCGCCGCTGGCCGAGGCTGAGCCTATCAGTGATGATGGGATAGGAACGCCTCTGTGAAAACATACTTAAGAAGCGGGGGAGAAAGAACTACGCCACACAACAACTGGCAGAGAGAGAGAGAGAGAGAGAGGTGGTCGCGGAGGCCCTCAGCTGCAGATGGGACACAGGGACTCTCCTCCAGAGCACGGCCCAACGCTGGCAAGGCTCATTGCCACGGGCCCAGCTGCTGGCAGCCCTCGCCTGGTGCTCCTGGGGGCTGCTCTTTTCCAAGTAGACAACATTGGATGAACTAAGCACAACCCCCGTTCCCTGTCCCCCTGCGCTGCTCGGGGGGAGGAGGTGGATAAATTGGGATTGATGTTAAGCCCAGGAAGAAGGGAGGGGAGGGGGGAAGGCATTATTTTTAAGATCTGCTTTTATTTCTCATTACTTTCCTCTGATGTGTTTCTTATTAAATTTAACTGATTTCCCCAAAATCGAGCCTGCGTTGCCCAGGACAGTAGCTGCAGGTGATCTCCATGTCCTTACCTCAAACCATGGGCCTCTCGTTCTATTTGCTCCCCCCCGTCTAGATGAGAAGGGGCACCGATAGAGCAGCTGTGGCGAACACCTGGACACCAGCCAGAGTCAAACCACTACAACTCCAAATCAGGAAAGCCACCTGCACCTCAGGCTGCACCCAAAGCAGCGTGGCCAGCAGGTCGAGCGAGGTGACTCTTCCCCCTCTGTGCTGGTAAGACCCCGCCTGCAGTACTGCGTTCGGCTTTGGGGCTCCCAGTGTTAAAGAGAGGCATGGATTTGTTTGAGCACGTTGAGAGGAGGCCCACGAAGATAATCAGAGTGTGGGAGCACCTCGCCTAGGAGGACAGACGGAGAGAGTTGGGCTTGTCCAGCCTGGGGACGGGAAGGCTCTGGGGAGACCTTCCAGCGGCCTTCCAGTGCTTAAAGGGGGCCTACAGGAAAGAAGGGGAGTGTAGTGACAGCAAACGGGGTGATGGTTTCAGACTGGAGGAGGGTAGATTTAGATTATAAATATATAATCTATATAATCTAAATATAATAATCTAATAAATATATAATCTATATAATCTAAATCTTCTTAATAAGGAAGAAATTCTTCACTGTGAGGCTGGTGAGACGCTGGAAGAGGGAGCTGTGGAAGCCCCCTCCCTGGAAGCATTCCGGGCCAGCTTGGAGGGGGCTTTTTATGCCAAGAAAAGTTAAAATTTGCAAAGTTAGGCAACCCTGACAGTCTGGTTAGAGACTATGGCAACAGGAATGACATGTCCCCAAGAACGGAATGCCATAATTACCCATTTTGAGGCTAACTATTGTTCAGACAAAAGCAAGCAAGACCTGCAGCAAGATGGAGGGTTAAGCAAGAACTCAGTGATAGCTGATGGGATGAAGATACAACCTCTCGTTACCTTAAGTCACGATGATACTAAAAACCAGACCTCTAGGAGGAGACTGAACGGGTAAATGTAAGGCGACCTTAGTCTAACGAAACCGGACAGGAGACAGAGCACATTAACCGGTGTCTTTTTTCCCCCTAAACGGAGCCAAAGCCTTCAACAATCTGACTTGCTGTTGTGGTGCGACATTTTATCAGCTAAGCTCCTTAATTTAAGCCTCCAATTGCTACCACAGTCCCTACTCCCGTGAGGCAGGTGGAACGGACGTTTCTGTTTCCAGGTCTGAGTTGCTGTTGACAAAAACGATGAACGAATCCGCTCAACCTGGGATACCCCCCAGGAACAGTGCGTGTATCACACGGCAACAGAAGAGGCCACGTCTCTCACGACAATCGAACCCACTTTGTTAAGCGCAGGTGATGAGTCGTTTCTTTTGGTACTTCTCGCCCCCTTGTTAACAGCTTGTAGAAAAGGCCTTATGTGTTTCCTAGGAGGTGTGCTGGCTGTGCTAAATGCCTGGCAGCCTGTTGTGCGCGGGATGGGAATAAAGACAAAGGTCTCGACTCCCTGTGTTGATGGCTGTTTGCACAGCGGCTGAAAGAAGCCCGTTGCGGGGGAACAAGGGGCCACACTCGGAGGGGAAGGCTGTGGCCGCCAGGCCTCTGGGCAGGCTGCGGGGGACACGCGGGCTGCTTGGGCGGGAAGGGCGCGGGCCGCGGCTCAGGCCCCTCCCGCCGCCACCGACCCCGGAGACGGCTCAGCCAATGAGCTTGCCGGGGAGACGGCCTCGGCCAATGAGGGGCGCGGCCCGGGTCGGCCGGGGGCTCTAAAAGGAGCGCGCCGGGAGGCACCCGCGCGCCATTTTGACTCGGGGCGTGGCGTGTGTGGAGGCGAGGCAGGGGCGAGGAGCCGGGCCTCTGCCTGCGGGTCGTGACGCCGCCTGAGGGAACTGCCGGGAGCCAGGGCCCTGGCCTTACAGGTGGGTGGTTTCCGCATCGCGAGTGATCGTTCTAAGCGCCCGCCGAGCTCGGGCGCAAGACCCTGGCAAGTACGCCGGGGAGCTGGCGGGAGGGTCCTTCAGAGGAACGAGCAGAGCTGGGCTCTCCGGGGAACGAATCGGCCCGGGGTTGCCCAGACCCGAAGGGCGATTGCGGTGGGAGCCCCCGCTCCAGCGTCGGCACCGCTCCGCGGACGGGTCCCGAGCTCGGCGAAATCCAGACCGAGGTTTCGCTCGAGCCGGGGAAGCCGGCGACGGAGTGTTGGCGGCAGCGCGTCGGTACCGGGGCTGGGGGGCAGGGCTGCTCGCAGGCGGTTGAGTGGCGGCGAGGCGGCGGCCTCCGGGGGCCGGGCGTGTTGCTGAGCGACGGGCGGGCGGGGGGCGGGGCGGGGGGGGCGGTGGCTGCCGAGCCAGCCGCGTGGGGCGCGCGCGCGCTCTGGCGGGCGGAAGCGGCGCGCAGCGAGCGGCGTCAGGTACGGGCGGAAGTGGGGCGCCCGCTTCCGGGCGGCGGCGGTGGCGGGCCGGGGCGGGTCCGGCAACGCAGCCGAAACGGCGGTGCCGAGGTGCCCCCCCATCCCGGCCAAGGGAGGCCTCTCCGGGGAGGTCCGGGAGAGCGGTGGAGCCAGAGCGGAAGGGCGGGAGCTCTGGGGGGTGCTGCAAGTGCAGGCTGCTGACGGCAGCCGCGGCTCACAAGAGGCAAGTTTATCCCGAAAGCAGCAGAAATCTTAGGGTAGTCTTGTGGCCAGCTGCTGGCTCACGAGTGCTCCACAGCAGCCGGGCTAGAAATGCTTCGGGGCTGTGAGCAGCTGTGGGAGGAAGCAGTGGGTGGAGGGGAGGAGGAATTGAGTGGCTCACTGTTTGTCATTCCTTTGCTTGCAGCTTGCAAGACAGCAAAGTGCTGTGGGAAGGGCCTGCTGATGCACAGTGATCCTGGTGGGTGCAGCAGCCATGGTCACGCTCATCCCATTCTGCACCCGAGAAATGGAGCACAACCCAGAAACCCTGCTGAGTCTGCATCTCCACCCAACTTCCAGCATGAGCAAAGGGCAAACAGGCTTGCTTGGGACCTCGATTCCAGCTGTAACCAAGCGCTGTTCCACAGACCTGGTGCTGTAACCCAGCTGGGAAGCTGCATCACCTTCACCTGCAGACATGGACAGGACAGCTCCCGTGACCCAGATTGCAAATCCCTCTTCGGATGGCAGCGGCAGCGAGCACTGTTCAGAGAGAAAAAGGCATTCCTCCACGGCACTCGTCTCTCCCTTCCAGTCCGGAGCCTGCTGCAAAGAGTTGCTGTGCACCTGCGGTGGCACCGCACTGTGCTGAAACGAGCCCCACCGGGAAGTGCCAGGAGAAAGGGCTCCCTGGAGCTCACAGCAGCTCTCCAACTCAAGCTACCCAGGGTGGCAGCCAGGAGCAGCTCCGGCTCTGAGGGGCCGCAAAGGTGGCTTTGCATGGCAAAGCGCCCCGGAGGCACATCACTGAGCCCGACCCGTGCCCTCCCTGCTCTTGGCCACGTCTGCGCACCGGCCACACAAGGGACAACATGCATTTCACACGACAAGAAGACCGGAAGGGACAGGCCCCTTCCTCCCCCTGACTTGGCATTGAGGGGCATTGAGAACTTAAAGTCAGGCTGCCCCAACGTGTTCAGTCCAACAGCCTTCTGTGAAACACCACCATCCTCCTCTAGAAGCAAGCACAAAGGAGAAGGCTTTCCGTGGCACTTCTGCGTCGGGGACTGCGGGCACTGGGAGGGCGTCAGGTCACAACATGGGAGCCACGTGTAGGTGGAGGTTGCCAAAGCCACAGAGGGGCCTGCTGACCTCTTGGCTGGCACCTGCCAGGTCTCCACACACTCTTGCCCGGCCATGTGCAATACCCCTCCCCTCAAGGACGAGGGGTGGGTCATTGGGTGGCCCCTCGGGGCTTCCTCATCAGGAGAGCTCTCCCGCACGCAGAGAGAACCTTTGCTAAAGCACTGGACCGAAAAACCCCACCACCCCCACTTCTCGCGTCTTTGGGAGAAGAGCCCGCTGACCGCTCAGAGATGGCACCGGTGCCGCCCGCTTACCTGCTCTTTGCGCTCGCCACCTCTCAGCCGGGGCAGCCCTGGCATGCAGGGCCACCAGGAGGAGGAGGAAGAGCTGGCAGGCGTGGGCCACCTCTGCATCGTGCTGCTGCTGCTTCTCAATCGCCCAATCTGGGAGTTGTGACGTTGCTCTGGACCTCAGCTCTCAGGGGGAGGGATCGCGCTCTGTGCTGCTCTCCTGCCCTGGGCCTCCAGGGACTGAGGCACGGCAAGCTCTGCGATGCAGCAACATTGGGAGGTACGTTCCCTTGAGAGTCATGCTGCCCATCACCTGTGGAACACGGTGCCTCAAACCCAAAACGCTTTCAGCTTTGACTGCTGAAGTGACGTGCGAGAGCGGGCACTGGGGGAAGAGCCTGCTGACTGGCACGCAGCGATCCCGATGGGGGCACCAGCACGGGTCACGTTCGCCCCATCGCAGCTGCCGGTCTGCAGCCGGCAAATGGAGCGCAACCCAAAGGGAAGCCTGCCCAGTCAGCACCTCCACCCGACTTCCAGCACTAGGAAAGGGCGCCCAGCCTTGCTCGGGACCTCGGCCTCACCCAGACGTGGCCCACTGGGCAAGCAGTGCCACGTGCCAGCTCAACACAAGTCCGGCACTTGATACCTCCCAGCTGTACTGGTAGACCAGGGGCTGCAGGTACCCGCAGCGTTCAGCTTGACCCACAAGTGGCGGCGGAGGCTCTGCACCACCTCTGCGGCTCGCCAGTGCCTGCAAGGCGCAAAACCCAGCCTGGCTGCTGCGAGGCTGCGGTCGGTCCCTTTCCCCCGTTCTGGCTGTAGCCTGTCCAGGCGTGTATCGGAAACCTCCGCTTGTGGAGCCCCGTGGTAAGGCAGAGTGAAATGTACCCACCGGGTCTCTGCTGAAGTTCTCTCAGGATCTGGGATACAACCGTGAGCATCTCTGCTCCTTCGGCTCAGTCCACGGGTGTCGGAAGTCCTGCGGGCACACCCGTAACCCCGCTGTCTCCCTCCAGGTCGTCAGCTCTGGAAGCCATCGGGGAATCTGCACCAGCTTCCCCCACAGGCACGAAGGCTGCAAAGAAGTGCAGGACAGAACAGCTCCCGGGACCCAGTTTACAGATCCCTCTTCAGATGGCAGCGGCAGGGAGCGCCATTCAAAGGCTAAGGCGTTCCGCCACGGCACCCCTCTCTCCCGTCTGGTCCAGAGCCTGCTGTAAAGAGTTACCGCGTGCCTGTGGCGGCACTGCACTGAGCCGACACAAACCCTGCCGGGAAGGGCCGGGAGAAAGGGCTCTGAGGAGCTCAGAGCAGCTCTTAAACTCAAGCCCAAACTTGGCAACCAGCACCAGGACCAGCTCCAGTTCCAAGGGCCGCAAAGACGGCTTTGCACCCACGGCAAAGCGCCCCGGGGGCACATCACTGAGCCTGAGCCGTGGCCTCTCCGCTCTTCACACCGGCCATGGAAGGGGCAAGTTGGGGTTCACATGGCAAGAAGACGAAAAAGGAAAATGCCCCTTCCTCCCCCTGGCTTGGCTGTGGGATTGAGGAACATTGAGAACTTACCTCCAGGCTGCTCCAGGGCGTCGAAACCAACTTCCCTCCAAGAAGCACCACCGCCCTCCTCTAGAAGCAAGCACAAAAGAGAAACCCTTATTAAAGCAGGGGAGGAAAAACACAGGATCCCACCTTGTCAGAGAGAAGGGTCTGCTGGCCTCTGAGAGGCCGCACCAGCACCACCCGCTTAACTGCTCCCCACGGAGCAGCCTGGGCAGCCCAGCATGCGGGGCCAGCAGGAGGAGGAGGAAGAGCTGGCAGGCGTGGGCCACCTCTGCATCGTGCTGCTGCTGCTTCTCATGCTGCCGCCGCTGCTGCAATGACGGCCAGGGGCTGAGCGGTCGGTGTTTACGACCAGGGTGGCACCGCGGCGCTCTGTGACGTTTGATAGCGATGTGTCGCAGTTCACGGCGAGGCGAAGGACAGTGCAAAGAAATGCAGGAA
The DNA here is from genome assembly GCA_020746105.1 of Trogon surrucura. NCBI lineage: Eukaryota > Metazoa > Chordata > Aves > Trogoniformes > Trogonidae > Trogon > Trogon surrucura. The sequence goes on from CM036618.1 coordinate 87,175,806, forward strand.
CTGCCGGGTGCTCGCTGCAGCGACAAACTGGGGTGACGCTGTGAGACAGCCCCAGACAGACTCGTGCCAACCGCAGCTGCTGGATGGCCCTTTGTCTAGCAGCCAGAAAAGTTCAGCAAAACTCATCTCATGCTGACGTGTCCTTTAGAGCTAGCACAAAGACCCCCAGAGCTGCGTGGAGTTCAAGGCCAGAGAGCAGCCAAGCCCAAGCCACTAGCTCAGGCGCACTGAATCTGAGCTGAGAGCGCATGTGCAACTTGGTAGTGTTTTTGGTCAAAACATAAATACTTCAGCCCCTTGCTGGAGTTGAAAGGAAGGATGGTGATGATGATGATGATGATAATAAGACTTCCAGGTCCACCACTGAACCGTGTCACAAAAAAAAGACCTTTAATTTTTGCCCCAGCACAAGAAGGGGCAGGCTCCCTTTGGGCACCTGGAGTGCCGGGCTGGCAGGCTCCTGTCGGGAGAGGGAGCCGGAATTGCTGGCCGAGGGGCTGGAAGGCCGGGATGGGGGGCTGGAGGATGGGGACAGGAGGCTCGGCCAGAGAGGCGGACTTTCTGCTTGGGCCTGGATGGTGCTGGGCGGGTCCACCAGCAGCGTGGAGTCTGGGGACGGGCTGTGGGGCGTTGGGGAGGGCAGGTGCTCCGGTCCCAAAGGCAGAAGCGGCAGCTGCTGGGCTCGGGCCCCACTCTCGGGGCTGCCGGGGTGACTGGCCTTGCTGTCTGGGCCCGAGGGCCCGGTTTCCAGCCTGTCAGCTGAAGGTGCAGAGGCGAGCCTGTGGGGAGGGAGATGGAGGGGGAGGGGGCTGCTGAGGCCCTCAGCTGCAGACGGGACACGGGGACTCTCCTCCAGAGCACGGCCCAGCGCTGGCAGTGCTCACTGCCACGGGCCGAGCTGCTGGCACCCCTCGCCTGTCGCTGCTGGGGGCTGCTCTTGTCCAGCCAGGGTCAGCTTGAGCTAAGCCCGGCTCCGGTGCGACAGGGCACCCGAGAATGTGGCCCGGGAGTTAAGAGGCCAACTGAAGCAGCCGAGAGCAGCAGACACCTCAGCGCAGTGTTTTGGCCAACAACTGACCTGCCCCTACTCCACAGCAGGCATGGAAGAAATGCTTCGTGGCTGCGAGTAGCCCTCAGAGGGAGCAGTGGGTGGAGGGGCAGGGGGAATCAACAACTCACTGTTTGCTCTTCCTCCACACCAGCAGATCCTCACGTAGCACAGGACAGCTATTAGCAAAGTCACACAGGAGGCTGTGGCAACCACGCACAGTCTTCGTCCACTGCAGGAGCAATTTGGCATGTTAAGTCCGTCCTGCGCACCTGCGCGCAGCTTGCAGCACCTTTGCCAGGGCCAGCAAGGTCTGTGTTTCCCCAGCACGGGCACTGCTGGCAGCCACTCCCAGGTTTTGGGACGTGTCTCCCAGTTAGGGACCCCAGCAGGACTGCTCCTTACCTGACTGTGATTGAACGAACTTGGCTGCATGGCCATGGTACTCTTCTCCGGGCTTTAATGGCTCTGCTAAAAAAAGCACAGAAGAGACGTAAAGCCTCAGCAGGGCTCAGGCATGGAGGATGGATGTTCAGGAGGACAGAGAGGCTCCCCCTAAGCCCTTGCCCAATTTGGGAGTCGTGACATCGCTCTGGACCTCGGCTCTCAGGGGGAGGGATCCCGCTCTGTGCTGCTCTCCTGCCCTGGGCCTCCAGGGACTGAGGCACGGCAAGCTCTGCGATGCAGCAACATTGGGAGGTACGTTCCCTTGAGAGTCATGCTGCCCATCACCTGTGGAACACGGTGCCTCAAACCCAAAAGGCTTTCAGCTTTGACTGCTGAAGTGACGTGCGAGAGCGGGCACTGGGGGAAGAGCCTGCTGACTGGCACGCAGCGATCCCGATGGGGGCACCAGCAAGGGTCACGTTCGTCCCATCGCAGCTGCCAGTCTGCAGCCGGCAAATGGAGCGCAACCCAAAGAGAAGCCTGCCCAGTCAGCACCTCCACCAGACTTCCAGCACTAGGAAAGGGCGCCCGGCCTTGCTCGGGACCTCGGCCTCACCCAGACGTGGCCCAGTGGGCAAGCAGGGCCACGTGCCAGCTCAACACAAGTCCGGCACTTGATACCTCCCAGCTGTACTGGTAGACCAGGGGCTGCAGGTACCCGCAGCGTTCAGCTTGACCCACAAGTGGCGGCGGAGGCTCTGCACCACCTCTGCGGCTCGCCAGTGCCTGCAAGGCGCAAAACCCAGCCTGGCTGCTGCGAGGCTGCGGTCGGTCCCTTTCCCCCGTTCTGGCTGTAGCCTGTCCAGGCGTGTATCGGAAACCTCCGCTTGTGGAGCCCCGTGGTAAGGCAGAGTGAAATGTACCCACCGGGTCTCTGCTGAAGTTCTCTCAGGATCTGGGATACAACCGTGAGCATCTCTGCTCCTTCGGCTCAGTCCACGGGTGTCGGAAGTCCTGCGGGCACACCCGTAACCCCGCTGTCTCCCTCCAGGTCGTCAGCTCTGGAAGCCATCGGGGAATCTGCATCAGCTTCCCCCACAGGCATGAAGGCTGCAAAGAAGTGCAGGACAGAACAGCTCCCGGGACCCAATGCACAGATCCCTCTTCAGATGGCAGCGGCAGGGAGTGCCGTTCGAAGGCTAAGGCGTTCCTCCACAACACCCCTCTCTCCCGTCTGGTCCAGGGCCCGCTGCAAAGAGTTACCGCGTGCCTGTGGCGGCACTGCACTGAGCCAACACAAAGCCTGCCGGGAAGGGCTGGGAGAAAGGGCTCCGAGGAGCTCAGAGCAGGTCTTAAACTCAAGCCCAAGCTTGGCAACCAGCACCAGGACCAGCTCCAGTTCCAAGGGCCGCAAAGACGGCTTTGCACCCACGGCAAAGCGCCCCAGGGGCACATCACTGAGCCTGAGCCGTGCCCTCTCCACTCTTCGCACTGGCCCTGGAAGGGGAAACTTGGGGTTCACGTGGCAAGAAGACCAGAAGGAAAATGCCCCTTCCTCCCCCTGGCTTGGCTGTGGGATTGAGGAACATTGAGAACTTACCTCCAGGCTGCTCCAGGGCGTCGAAACCAACTTCCCTCCAAGAAGCACCACCGCCCTCCTCTAGAAGCAAGCACAAAAGAGAAACCCTTATTAAAGCAGGGGAGGAAAAACACAGGATCCCACCTTGTCAGAGAGAAGGGTCTGCTGGCCTCTGAGAGGCCGCACCAGCACCACCCGCTTAACTGCTCCCCACGGAGCAGCCTGGGCAGCCCAGCATGCGGGGCCAGCAGGAGGAGGAGGAAGAGCTGGCAGGCGTGGGCCACCTCTGCATCGTGCTGCTGCTGCTTCTCATGCTGCCGCCGCTGCTGCAATGACGGCCAGGGGCTGAGCGGTCGGTGTTTACGACCAGGGTGGCACCGCGGCGCTCTGTGACGTTTGATAGCGATGTGTCGCAGTTCACGGCGAGGCGAAGGACAGTGCAAAGAAATGCAGGAACTGCCGGGTGCTCGCTGCAGCGACAAACTGGGGTGACGCTGTGAGACAGCCCCAGACAGACTCGTGCCAACCGCAGCTGCTGGATGGCCCTTTGTCTAGCAGCCAGAAAAGTTCAGCAAAACTCATCTCATGCTGACGTGTCCTTTAGAGCTAGCACAAAGACCCCCAGAGCTGCGTGGAGTTCAAGGCCAGAGAGCAGCCAAGCCCAAGCCACTAGCTCAGGCGCACTGAATCTGAGCTGAGAGCGCATGTGCAACTTGGTAGTGTTTTTGGTCAAAACATAAATACTTCAACCCCTTGCTGGAGTTGAAAGGAAGGATGGTGATGATGATGATGATGATAATAAGACTTCCAGGTCCACCACTGAACCGTGTCACAAAAAAAAGACCTTTAATTTTTGCCCCAGCACAAGAAGGGGCAGGCTCCCTTTGGGCACCTGGAGTGCCGGGCTGGCAGGCTCCTTTCGGGAGAGGGAGCCGGAATTGCTGGCCGAGGGGCTGGAAGGCCGGGATGGGGGGCTGGAGGATGGGGACAGGAGGCTCGGCCAGAGAGGCGGACTTTCTGCTTGGGCCTGGATGGTGCTGGGCGGGTCCACCAGCAGCGTGGAGTCTGGGGACGGGCTGTGGGGCGTTGGGGAGGGCAGGTGCTCCGGTCCCAAAGGCAGAAGCGGCAGCTGCTGGGCTCGGGCCCCACTCTCGGGGCTGCCGGGGTGACTGGCCTTGCTGTCTGGGCCCGAGGGCCCGGTTTCCAGCCTGTCAGCTGAAGGTGCAGAGGCGAGCCTGTGGGGAGGGAGATGGAGGGGGAGGGGGCTGCTGAGGCCCTCAGCTGCAGACGGGACACGGGGACTCTCCTCCAGAGCACGGCCCAGCGCTGGCAGTGCTCACTGCCACGGGCCGAGCTGCTGGCACCCCTCGCCTGTCGCTGCTGGGGGCTGCTCTTGTCCAGCCAGGGTCAGCTTGAGCTAAGCCCGGCTCCGGTGCGACAGGGCACCCGAGAATGTGGCCCGGGAGTTAAGAGGCCAACTGAAGCAGCCGAGAGCAGCAGACACCTCAGCGCAGTGTTTTGGCCAACAACTGACCTGCCCCTACTCCACAGCAGGCATGGAAGAAATGCTTCGTGGCTGCGAGTAGCCCTCAGAGGGAGCAGTGGGTGGAGGGGCAGGGGGAATCAGCAACTCACTCTTTGCTCTTCCTCCACACCAGCAGATCCTCACGTAGCACAGGACAGCTATTAGCAAAGTCACACAGGAGGCTGTGGCAACCACGCCCAGTCTTCGTCCACTGCAGGAGCAATTTGGCATGTTAAGTCCGTCCTGCACACCTGCGCGCAGCTTGCAGCACCTTTGCCAGGGCCAGCAAGGTTTCTGTTTCCCCAGCACGGGCACTGCTGGCAGCCACTCCCAGGTTTTGGGACGTGTCTCCCAGTTAGGGACCCCAGCAGGACTGCTCGGTACCTGATTGTGATTGACCGAACTTGGCTGCATGGCCATGGTACTCTTCTCCGGGCTTTAATGGCACTGCTAAAAAAAGCACAGAAGAGACGTAAAGCCTCAGCAGGGCTCAGGCATGGAGGATGGATGTTCAGGAGGACAGAGAGGCTCCCCCTAAGCCCTTGCCCAATTTGGGAGTCGTGACATCGCTCTGGACCTCGGCTCTCAGGGGGAGGGATCCCGCTCTGTGCTGCTCTCCTGCCCTGGGCCTCCAGGGACTGACGCACGGCAAGCTCTGCGATGCAGCAACATTGGGAGGTACGTTCCCTTGAGAGTCATGCTGCCCATCACCTGTGGAACACGGTGCCTCAAACCCAAAAGGCTTTCAGCTTTGACTGCTGAAGTGACGTGCGAGAGCGGGCACTGGGGGAAGAGCCTGCTGACTGGCACGCAGCGATCCCGATGGGGGCACCAGCAAGGGTCACGTTCGCCCCATCGCAGCTGCCGGTCTGCAGCCGGCAAATGGAGCGCAACCCAAAGAGAAGCCTGCCCAGTCAGCACCTCCACCCGACTTCCAGCACTAGGAAAGGGCGCCCAGCCTTGCTCGGGACCTCGGCCTCACCCAGACGTGGCCCACTGGGCAAGCAGTGCCACGTGCCAGCTCAACACAAGTCCGGCACTTGATACCTCCCAGCTGTACTGGTAGACCAGGGGCTGCAGGTACCCGCAGCGTTCAGCTTGACCCACAAGTGGCGGCGGAGGCTCTGCACCACCTCTGCGGCTCGCCAGTGCCTGCAAGGCGCAAAACCCAGCCTGGCTGCTGCGAGGCTGCGGTCGGTCCCTTTCCCCCGTTCTGGCCGTAGCCTGTCCAGGCGTGTATCGGAAACCTCCGCTTGTGGAGCCCCGTGGTAAGGCAGAGTGAAATGTACCCACCGGGTCTCTGCTGAAGTTCTCTCAGGATCTGGGATACAACCGTGAGCATCTCTGCTCCTTCGGCTCAGTCCACGGGTGTCGGAAGTCCTGCGGGCACACCCGTAACCCCGCTGTCTCCCTCCAGGTCGTCAGCTCTGGAAGCCATCGGGGAATCTGCACCAGCTTCCCCCACAGGCACCAAGGCTGCAAAGAAGTGCAGGACAGAACAGCTCCCGGGACCCAATGCACAGATCCCTCTTCAGATGGCAGCGGCAGGGAGTGCCATTGGAAGGCTAAGGCGTTCCTCCACAACACCCCTCTCTCCCGTCTGGTCCAGAGCCTGCTGCAAAGAGTTACCGCGTGCCTGTGGCGGCACTGCACTGAGCCAACACAAAGCCTCCCGGGAAGGGCTGGGAGAAAGGGCTCTGAGGAGCTCAGAGCAGCTCTTAAACTCAAGCCCAAACTTGGCAACCAGCACCAGGACCAGCTCCAGTTCCAAGGGCCGCAAAGACGGCTTTGCACCCACGGCAAAGCGCCCCGGGGGCACATCACGGAGCCTGAGCCGTGGCCTCTCCGCTCTTCACACCGGCCATGGAAGGGGCAAGTTGGGGTTCGCATGGCAAGAAGACCAGAAGGAAAATGCCCCTTCCTCCCCCTGGCTTGGCTGTGGGATTGAGGAACATTGAGAACTTACCTCCAGGCTGCTCCAGGGCGTCGAAACCAACTTCCCTCCAAGAAGCACCACCGCCCTCCTCTAGAAGCAAGCACAAAAGAGAAACCCTTATTAAAGCAGGGGAGGAAAAACACAGGATCCCACCTTGTCAGAGAGAAGGGTCTGCTGGCCTCTGAGAGGCCGCACCAGCACCACCCGCTTAACTGCTCCCCACGGAGCAGCCTGGGCAGCCCAGCATGTGGGGCCACCAGGAGGAGGAGGAAGAGCTGGGTGGCGCGGTCCATGGCACCCTGTGCTCGTACCGTGCTCCTGCTGCTGTTGCTGCCGCTGCGGTTGCTGCTACTGCCGCCACCACCACCACGCTGGCAGTCAGGGGCTGCGCACTCGTTGTTTACGACCAGCGAGGCACTGCAGGGCATTATGACCCCACAGCCGGACTGAGGCAGCGCGGGCACAGCTCTCGGGGCGCTGGCTGGGAGGTGCTGGAGCACGGGCAGAGGAGCACGTCTCGTTGGGCAGCTCCATCCAAGGGCTGGGACGCAGTCCCACCAGGGGCTGAGCCCGCAGCTCTGCCCCGTTTTCTGTGCTCGCTCTCGGGGCAGTGGGGAGCTCGCAGTCCCCCAGAACATCAGGGAACCACAGCCAAAGGAATTTCTGACTTCCTCGGGTGCTGCTCCCAAGAGCTCACATGCGGCTCAAGAGTGATCTAGGGAACGATTTCAGTCTCGGCACAAGTGTGAGATCCCCTCCTGTCGGCAGCTCAGACTCGACTGGGGAAAAGTAATTGAATTTATTAACAATTGTATTTGAGAAGGGCAATGAGAAGTATAACCAAATCTGAAATAGAGCAGCTTTCCCCGACCCACCTTTTCTTCCCAGGCTTAACTTTGCTCTCCTGATTACTTCACCTCCTCCCTCCCGACACGTGGCACCGGGGGAGAGGGAGTGGGGGTTGCAGCCAGTTCTTTAGATGCTGCCTCTGCCACTCCCTCTTCCTCAGGGGGAGGACTCCTCCCTCTTGCCCTGCTCCAGCGTGGGGTCTTTCTGTCAGGAGACCCTACTTCACAAACTCTGCTCCAACGTGAGTCCTTCCCACAAGAGGCCAGTCTTCATAAACCATTGCCGAGACGCTCGGCCTTGGCCAGCGGTGGGTCCGTCTTTGGAGACGGCTGGCAGTGGCTCTCCCAGAGCCAGGGGAAGCTTCGAGTAGTTTCTCGCAGAAGCCGCCCCTACAACCCCCGCGCTACCCAAACGTGGCCGAGCAAACCCAGTCCCGATGCTCTGGTGATGCCCACTTCAAAAGTAAGGGCTGCTAAAGCTTCCACTTGTGCAGTTAAATTGGTGACCTCTTCCTAGGCCAAAGAATCCTTGGGCACAAAGTGCTAATTTCTGGGATACAGTCCAACCGCTAGCTTCGTTTGGCAGAGGGATGCCACCAGCCTTGAGAAATAAATTTCTCGGACTAGCAAGAAGGGCGTAACGATGGCCCTCCCAAAACGCGTTGCAGACGGGATGAACAGGGCTTAATATATCTGTAATCGTCCGGTCCGAGCGTGTATAGGCAAGTCATCACAACTGCCCGTGCAGAAAAATTTCTGAGAATATTCCATGTCTTTACAGCCTGTGCTGGTATTGCCTCCCCACTGGTGGAGGGTACGGCTTAGTGTAATTTTGACAGAAGCAGGCCGCCCTAATTAAATGCCTTAATGAAAGCATTAACCACAACCACCTGTTTATTCTAGTTCTAGACTCCCACCACTGGTACACTTGATGATATTTCTGCAGTTCCACAGGGCGCCTTTTACATGGAGTTGCACTGAGGCCCTTTGGCGAGAGCTCCCGGAGTGGCCCTTCTCCTCTCTCCTTATGGGTGCGAGAGCATCACTCCAAATAGTAGACTTATTTTGATTCCAGCACCAATCCAAATTCTTACCCATATCCACAGTAGAGTGGTTCCGGGGGTCCCAGCCAGCCACTAACTCGCCACTGCTCCAGAGCAGCCAGGTGAGAAATGCTTCGTGGCTGTGAGCAGCCCTCAGAGGGAACCGTGGGTAAAGGGGCAGGGGGAATCAACGACTCACTGTCCGCTCTTCCTCTGCCAGCACATCACCGCAGAGCAGAGTGGAACTGCCAGAGCAGCCACAGTGGCTGCTCTGATGATCAAGCTCAGTCTTTGCACGCCCAGGCTCGTCTTGTCGGCCCCAGCTGCAGGAGCAATTTGGCATGTTAATCGGTCCTGCGCACCTGCGTGCAGCTTGTGGCACCTTTGCCAGCGCCACCAAGGTCTCTGTTTCCCCAGCACGGGCACTGCTGGCAGCCACTCCCAGGTTTTGGGACGTGTCTCCCAGTTAGGGACCCCAGCAGGACTGCTTGGTACCTGACTGTGATTGAACAAACTCGGTGGTCTTCTCCGGGCTTTGACAGCACTGCCAAGAGGCAGAGACGAGAGGTAAAGCCGCAGCGGGGCTCAGGTACACGGAGAGACATGGAGAACTTACCTCCAGAACGCCCCAACATCCGTCTGAGAATCACCACCATCCTCATCTAGAAGCAAGCACTAAGGAGAAACTTTTCCATGGCATGGTGGGATCCACTTCTGTCTCGGGGAACCGCAGCCACCGGCATCGGGTCAGGTCACATGGGAGCCGGATGTAGGTGGAGACTGCCAAAACTGCAGGGTGCCTGCTGACCTCTCCAGACTCTTGCAAGGCCATGTACAACACCCCTCCCCTCGAGGACGGGGTGGCTCGACACACGGCCCTTCAGGGCCTGCATTTCACACAAGATTAAAAGGTAAATGCTCCTTACAACCGCTGACAGTGGTTGCGGGACTGCCGCGATCTTTCCCTTCCAGTGACCTCACCAGCTGCGGCTGCCGTCAGGAGGCTGCAAGCGCAGCACCTTCCCAAGGGCCCCCCAGAGCTTGCGCCCTTCCTCTCTGTGTCTGCTGCTCTCCTGGACCTCCCCAGAGATGCCTTGCTTGGCCAGGGGGCGCCTGGGCACGGCTGTTTCAGCTGCATTGCTGGAGCCGCCTCTCCCTGCCACCACGCGGAACTGTGCACCCCACTTGCGCCCGTACACCGCGGACCGCTTCCGCCCACCAGAGAGCACGCGCGGACGAGGATGCACCCGCCACGCTCCGAGCTCGGCAGCCCCCACCTGCGGGTCGCTCAGGAACTCTCCCGGGCCCCAGACGCCGCCACTTCACTGTCGCTCAGGCACCTGCCAGGACCCCTGCCCCTCAGTGCCGCCAGCACTCCATCTCCGTCTTCTCCGGCTCGAATGAAACCGCAGACTGGATTTCGCTGAGCTCGGGACCCGTCCGCGGAGCGGTGCCGATGCTGGAGCGGGGGCTCCCACCGCAATCGCCCTTCGGGTCTGGGCAACCCCGGGCCGATTCATTCCCCGGAGAGCCCAGCTCTGCTCGTTCCTCTGAAGGACCCTCCCGCCAGCTCCCCGGCGTACTTGCCAGGGTCTTGCGCCCGAGCTCGGCGGGCGCTTAGAACGATCACTCGCGATGCGGAAACCACCCACCTGTAAGGCCAGGGCCCTGGCTCCCGGCAGTTCCCTCAGGCGGCGTCACGACCTGCAGGCAGAGGCCCGTCTCTTTGCCTCGCCTCCACACAGGCCACGCCCTGAGTCAAAATGGCGCCCAGGTGGCTGGCTCGGGGCGGGCGCCTGACCTGCTGCACGCGCCCCTTCCGCCGAAGCAGCCCACATGTCCCCTGCAGCCCACCCGGAGGCCTGGGGGCCACAGCCTTCCCCTCAGAGTGTGGCGCCTTGTTGTCCCTGAGTCAGACTCTACCCGGTGTGCAGCCATGAATCATGGAATCACGGAATCACAGAATGTTAGGAGTTGGAAAGATCCTCTCATTCGACCCCCTGCCAGAGCAGGATCACCTACAGTAGGTCACACAGGAACGCGTCCAGATGCGTTTTAAGTGTCTCCAGAGGAAGGAGACTCCACAACTTCCCTGGGCAGCCTGTGCCAGTGCTCTGTCATCCTCACAGTCAAAAAGTTTTTCCTAATGTTTTTGTGAAACCTCCTATGCTTCATCTTGTATCCATTGCTCCTTGTCCTGTCATTGGGCGTCACTGAAAAGCCTGGCTCCGTCCTCCTGGCACTCAGCCTTTACATATTTATAAACATTAATGAGGTCACCGCTCAGCCTCCTCTTCTCCAAGCTAAAGAGACCCAGCTCCTTCAGCCTTTCCTCATGAGGGAGATGTTCAGCTCCCTTAATCATCTTTGTGGCTCTGTGCTGAACTCTCTCAAGCAGTTCCCTGTCCCTCTTGAACTGAGGGGCCCGCAACTGGACCCAGTATTCCAGATGCGGCCTCATCAGGGCAGAGTAGAGGGGGAAGAGGACCTCTCTACTACACCCCAGGATGCCATTGGCCTTCTTGGCCACGCCACGAGGGCACATTGCTGGCTCACGGTCATCCTGCTGTCCACCAGAACCCCCAGGTCCCTTTCCCCAACCCTGCTCTCCAGCACATCAGTTCCCAACCTATACTGGCACATGGGGTTGTTCTTTCCTAGGTGCAAAATTCTGCACCTGCTCGTGTTGAATTGCATAAGGTTTCTCCCCGCCCAGCCCTACCTAGGTCTCGCTGAATGGCAGCACAACCTTCTGGTGTGTCAGCCAGTCCTCCCAGTTTTGTGTTGTCAGCAAACTCACTGACACTGCTCTGTAATCCCTCATCCAGTCATGGACGAATATATTGAAAAGCACTGGCCCCAGCACTGACCCACTGTATACAGGCCTCCAGCTAGATTCTGCCCCATTGACCACAACTCTCTGACTTCCTCCCTTCAACCAGTTCACAACCCACCTCGCTACTCGGTCGTCCAGACCACACTTCCTCAGTTTAGCTATGAGGATGCTGTGGGAGACGGTGTCAAATGCTTTACTGAAATGCAGATAGACCACGGCCACTGCGCAGCCACCATCCGTTCACCTGGTTGCATCTCTGTAAAAGGTTGGTCAAACATGACTTCCCCTTGGCAAAGCCATGTTGACTGCTTCTGATGACCCTCTTGTCCTTGATATGACTAGAGAAAGCACCGAGGATTGTGGATACCCTACATTTTAGTTAACTGTGCTGGCAGCACTGCGTTGCAGAGTTAAGACTTTCGTCCTTGAGCTCTTTCCTAAACAAGTGCATAACTCTTGCTTCCTAATTATGAAAAGAGACCCTGACCAGCCAAGTACAGCTCATGTTGAGAGCTTGCCCGTGAGAATGAACAGATAAGGTGCTTCTTGTACACAAGATGCGCATGGGAGTGAACGGGAGGGTATGATCAAAACAGACCTGGCAAAGTCTGTTTTCCCTGTGTGATAACAGAGTGATTGAAGGAGTGCATGAGCTAATAACAACCCTGGCTGTATAGTCTGATCTCTTGTTTGTAACCCAAAAATAGTGCTTCGTGCTAGTAGGTATAAATATGTGTGCCTGCTTGCAATACAGTGAATTCCGTTTTCCACCATCTCGGAGTTCGTGCGTGCTTCTCAACAAATGGCAGCCCAAATCGGGACTTAATCATATCCAAGAGAAGTACCCCCCAGTGAGCCGAACGGGGTGATGAATTAACTGACGCGTCCATCCTCGCCCTTCAGGAAACAGGTACGAGGACCGCGGCCGGGGGACAAAAATGGGGCAAAAAGCGACACGATCGCAGCAACTTCATCATGATGTACTGACGTGTATTGCAAAGGAGCGCGGTTATAGGATTAGCTCACAGAAAGTGACTCTGTTACTTTTATGGATTGGTCATAATTGCCCCTGGTATCCTGAAACAGGATCTTATGAAATTAAGGACTGGAAACGTGTAGGCGAAGAGCTAACTAAAGCATAACATCCTGGTCATGACAGTTTGCCTGATAATATAGAGATACGGAAAGCGTTGTTTGCGGCGTTGCGCTCACTGAAACCACGCGCTGCTGATGCTAGTTCTGAGAGCAGTGTGGCGAGCACTGCGGGCTCTGTTGCTACAGACCTCACTAACGATTTAATTGACTTAGCACCTACGCGGCAGACAGAGACTGCAAGTCAAACGAGTTGTGTAAACCTTTTGTCCTCTCAAACTGAAACGGCGGTACAGACTAGCCAGATTAATCTCACCAGTTTGCAAGAAGGATTGATGAGTGGTTATGAGGGAATTGCGCTGAGAGCTGGAGATCCGGAGGAGGACGACAGTTCCTTTGATGTTGGTCCTGACGACCCCGAGGCAGAACCCAACCTTTATCCTCCGCTCACGCCGAATAGAGCCATGGTGGCATCTGCACCTACTGCTCAGGACGTTTTTTCGGGACTTTCGAAAAAAGGAAAGGGGCTGTCAAAATCTGGCTCACAGCTGTGTCAAAATAAGGGTCAGATGAACTCTCTTGTTCCACTCAATTATCGACCCCCACCCTATGCACCCCCTCCCTTATCTTCTCCACAGGTTTGTCCAGCACCGTCTTCTGTTACTAGGGTTCAGATTTCCGTGACGGATATTTTAACCGATCGTGATGAGCATGGTTTCCTTAACACTGACTTTTTTCCTCAGGTAGTTAAAGCTATGCCATTAGTCATGCATATGCGGCTGGACGGGACTCAGGCACCAGACCGTCAACAGATTTCTCATAGCACGCTGAAAGAGTTGCGGCGTACGGTTGCTGAATCGGGTGTTCAATCATCCTGTACTGAAAATTTAATAGAGACAATGAAAGAGGCTTTTCTTATGGTTCCTCATGATTGGAAGGTGATATTTAAGTTGATTTTAACACCCAGCCAGTATACAATTTGGTATGTAGAATACAGGGAATTATGTATATCCAATGCTACAGTAGCTCAAAATAATAATGCTCCAATTAACCCGGATCAGCTGTTGGGGGAGGGTCAGTTTGTGAATCCACAGCTTCAAGCTCATCTCACTACAGAACTTTTACAGCTCGCTGCTCAATTAGCAACAAAAGCTTTTAAAAAGATTCCTGACATGAAAAAATCAAGCAAACCTTTTGGCACTATCAGACAAGCTAACCATGAACCCTACCTTCAATTTATTGATAAATTACAACGAGCTATTGAAAGACAGGTAGACATACCAGCGGCAGCAGATGCATTATTACTGCAGCTTGCTGTGGAGAATGCTAAGGCGGGCTGTAAAAGAATTCTGGAGATGCTGAGATCTAACAAAACAGCTACCGTTCTGTAAATATTGTTGCTGATTCGCATTATGTGTATGGCCTTTTGTGCAGAATTGAGTTTGCCTTTTTAAAACATGTTTCTAATCGTGTTCTTTTTATGTTGTTTCAGAAATTAGGCTTACTTTGTAGTAATCGGATACACAAATACTTGTGACACAGATTCGTTCTCATTCTAATCTACCTGGCCCGTTAGTCTAAGGTAATGCTCGGGCCGATTCTCTGGCTGCTATGACTGCTGTTCCTGATGTATTAGGACAGGCTAGACTTTCGCATACTTTTTATCATCAAAATAGTAAGGTTTTATCCAAAGAGTTTAACATAACATCACGACAAGCTCAAGATGTTATTTTGTCATGTCCAGATTGTCAAGCGGTCACACCACTGAACTCTAATATAACAGCAGTCCCTCGTGGTCTTGCTCCCAATGACGTATGGCAGATGGATGTTACACATATAGTTGAATTTGGTAAACTGAAATATGTGCATGTTACTGTAGATACTTTCTCATCTCTTATTGTTGCCACAGCGCACAGTGGTGAAAAGTTTAGAGATGTTCGACTGCATTTGCTACGTGCTATTGCCACATTAAGAGTGCCATCACAGATAAAAACGGATAATGGTCCAGCTTATGTTTCTAACAATTTTAAAGTATTTTTACAGGAATGGGGAATATCTCATGTGATGGGGATACCTTATTCACCAACGGGACAGAGCATTGTGGAAAGAGCACATCTCACGCTGAAAAGAATGTTACAGAAACAGAAAAGCACTGTTGTCGGAATGTCTCCACATGAGAAGTTGTCTAATGCAACGTATGTGTTAAATTTTCTGAATATATCCAGTTTTGATATGTTAACTCCTCATCTGAGATCTCAGAAAGAAAAACAGAAAAACTTGCCAAAGCCTAATGTACTGTATAACGACATTCATACTAATGAATGGAAAGGTCCGGTACCTCTGTTGACATGGGGAAGAGGTTATGGCTGTGTTTCTTTATCCACAGGACCTTATTGGCTGCCAGTGAAACGAATTAAGCCATTTAATGACCATGATTTGGTTCCTATCCCTCATGATGTGGCTGTGGAGCATGCTGTTACTTCAACAGCGTGGCAGCAACACGACCGTGCACTGGGCCCGTCTGTTGAATCCCTTTGTTTTTCCCAGTGACATGATGGGACTCTGAGGTACTGATTACCAATGATGACATGGATTGGACTGGCGGAAGATGCTTATGGCTGATGGCAGAGCGATTATGGGAAAATCTAACTGTTTTCAGTGTTACCTATTGTATTGATATGTATTCTCTTTGTGTGACTAACAATGAAGCTTATATTGGTTGTGTAAGACTGTCTAATCAAAGCCACATAATAGGTGTTAAGGTTCATGGTACTAACCAGCAGAGTGATCTTTCTTTAGCTAAAAGCAAGACAGGGAAACCAGCTGCCTTTTGCTTCGTTAGAAGTATGTGATTAAGGATCAAATTGATAGGGAGACTCCCTTGCATTCTTCCTGCAGCCCTGGCCAAGCTGTGAGAAGAATTCAACGGAGCAAATAACACCAGATGTTCCCGCATTCAATGTTATGTAAGGTTGTTTATTTAATAGTATAAATGCTGGACCCTCTTGCAGCGACTTCAGAAACCTCACCTACGAGTGGACGCACTGCGTAGGATTTCCCAATTGTCGGGAGGGTTCTCCAGAAACGTCGCTGCAACAGGGGCTCCCCAGCGACTGCGGGTCTGGATGATTTAGGGATTTGTGTTTAATAGAATTTGTTGTTGTGGGAAGTGTTTTGTTTTGTTCTTTTTCATTATAGTCAACGATCTCACCTGAAGTGCTGCCCAAGGGGTCCGAAGAACTGAAAAATACATCTTATGACTTTGATGGTGATCCAAAAAACAAAAAAGGGGGAATTGTGGATACCCTACATTTTAGTTAGCTGTGCTGGCAGCACTGCGTTGCAGAGTTAAGACTTTCGTCCTTGAGCTCTTTCCTAAACAAGTGCATAACTCTTGCTTCCTAATTATGAAAAGAGACCCTGACCAGCCAAGTACAGCTCATGTTGAGAGCTTGCCCGTGAGAATGAACAGATAAGGTGCTTCTTGTACACAAGATGCGCATGGGAGTGAACGGGAGGGTATGATCAAAACAGACCTGGCAAAGTCTGTTTTCCCTGTGTGATAACAGAGTGATTGAAGGAGTACATGAGCTAATAACAACCCTGGCTGTATAGTCTGATCTCTTGTTTGTAACCCAAAAATAGTGCTTCGTGCTAGTAGGTATAAATATGTGTGCCTGCTTGCAATACAGTGAATTCCGTTTTCCACCATCTCGGAGTTCGTGCGTGCTTCTCAACAGAGGATAAGTTGTTCCATCCATGAACACACACACAGTTGAGATCTTTGTCTTTATTCCCATCCTGCTCTGAATAGGGTACCAGGCATTTAACACAGCTGGCACATCTCCTAGGAAACACATAAGGCCTTTTATACAAACTCTTAACAAGAAAAAAAAAGTACCAATAAACGACTCATCACCTGCACCTATCAAATTATTTTTTTGCACAGTCTCAACCCCCAGCTCTTTCAGTTTGAAGCTATTACTCCTTTCCCTATCACTACACTCCCCTTCTTTCCTACAGGCCTCCCCTTAAGCACTGGAAGGCTGCTAGAAGGTGTCCCCAGAGCTTTCCCTTCTGCACGCTGAACGACTCCAGCTCTCAGCCTGTCCTCATCGGGGAGGTGCTCCCACAACCTGATTATTTTCGTGGCCCTCCTCTCAAGCCACTTGAGCAGACTCATATCTTTCTTAGCTGGGAGCCCCAAAGCCGAACACAGTACTGCAGGCGGGGTCTTGCCAGCACAGAGGGGGAGAGTCACCTCGCTCGACCTGCTGGCCACGCTGCTTCGGATGCAGCCTGGGGTTCAGGTGGCTTTCTCAACTTTGACTGCGCATTGCCAGCTCCTATTCGGTTTTTCATCCACCAACACCCCCAAGCCCTTCTCTGCAGTGTTGCTCTCAATCTACCCATCTCCCAGCCTGGATCTGTGCTTGGGGCTACCCTGACCCAGGTACAGGACCTTGCATGTGGCCTGTTGAACTTCTTGAGGCTTCACGGGCCCATCTCTGTGTCTCTTTTTACCGCCTCTCGTCTGATATTTTCATTCTGTTCCCTAACAGAGTTTTGGTGATTTTTAGAGATTTTTCCAATTTTTAGTGATGTTTACGACAAGCCTGATAACAAAAACGTTTTAGCATGTACAGCCAAGGGTCAGCTCAGAACAGGACTCACAGTGTGTGGTGTCGTACAAGCACACGGGCTGTGTTCCTCCTCCACCATTTTGCCCAAGAACAGGAGGAAGGAACTCCATTGCAGCCCCTCTTGCCCACTGTGAAAAGGAGGATTTGTACTGGTGTCACCATCCCAGCTCTGGAGAAGGCGATGAGAGGCGGCACGGAAGCTCTGAGCATCAGCAGGGCACGAGACTAGAATGACGATGGTGTCCACTTGCATTTCTTGGCTATCGCTTCTCTGCCCCACCCAGAAGCGATGCTTTTGTTCACTGTGCTACACATCATGTGACGAACACCGCCAACTCCAGCAGGTTTGGGAGGGCACCGGGGCTGGTCAGACAGCTTGTTGAAATAATCAAGCTGCCTTCCACGCTTGTAAATTGTCTGTAGGTATTTCCTTAATCAGGACTGGTATTGGGTTGGTCCTTTCTTTGTTCTTTTTTTTTTCTCCCTGTAGCATAAAATAGTTTATCAGAGACGGATTGTAGCATCGTAAGCCACCTATTTCCATCTGAGAGAAGCCTCTGATATTGTGATATTCTCTGGTATATTCGGCAGATATCCTGACACCCCCGCCCCTAATCTGGAAGGTGCCAGATCAGACTCTACTTTCTGTTTTATGTGTAGGCTACCCAGGCAGCAGTTGAGTGCCGTGGCTCTGTTCAGTGGCACAGCAATGCTCCTGCTGAAGCGCTCAAAGGCTGGGTTGCACAGGGGCGTCAGGAAGTTCCTGAAAGAAATGGATGGAGGAGAGGTAGGTGGGCACTAAGGGCAGGAAGGCTGCTGGATAACAAAGTGCTCTCACCAGAAGTTGCTTGGTCTCTAGACGGCAGCAACAGGCAGTACCTGTCCCCTCTGAGGTCGGCCTTAGGCCAGCCCTGGACCTGGCTTTGCAATAGCTAGTGATGCTTCGCAGTTCACGGAGAGAACATCAGGCAGGCTTGGCCAAGGGATTTCTCACCTCCTCGGGTGCTTCTCCTAAACGCTTACGCGGCCGAAAAGCGAGTGAATTCGGTCTTGGCACAAATGCGAGATCCCCTCCTGACAGCAGCTTCCAGGCTGGAGCCCAGTTTGGGGGATCCAAGGGCTAATGACCTTCTTGTGGTTTATGGGAATGAGGAAGCCTCTCCTTTTCCACTTCTCCTTCTACACCTGCATCTCTCTCTCCTCCCATCACCAGACTGCTAAGAGACTTGAAGTGAGACAGACAGATCAAACTACTCCTTCGCGTGCCAGCCAAAACATGGTTCTGGACAAATCTTTATCAGACATATGCTGCACACCACGAAACCAAACAACACACAGCATGCTGCCCTGAGGTCTCAAAGCACCTTTGTGGACCTTGTCCTTGCTTTCTTGAAGACATGCTCTGATGATACCCATTTCAGTGCTCAGGCAGAGACCTATACGGACCTCAACAGCCAGACTCCAAAGCCTCAGAAGGGAAAAATCCACCCTGATGGCAAATGAGCTGGGTTTAAAAACTCCATAGCTGAAAATGCTTTTGCTAGAAAGGGCTTCACGTCTCAGCGTGGCTGCTAAAATAACCTATTGGCCTGATACATATAAATATATATATGATACATATAAATAACCTATTCTCATATAAACACAGGCCCGAGGCGGCGTGGGGACAGCTCAGTGCCACCTGCGGCTGAGGGCCTCGGCGGCCGCCTCTCTCTCTCTCCCCACAGACTCGCCTCTGCAGCTTCATGAGACAGGCTGGAAACCGGCGGCTGGTTCTCGTGCCCAGACAACAAGGCCAGAGAGCAGGACCCGGACTCAGGAGCTCCCCTCTGCAGGCTCAAACCTGGTGGCTGGGCATCATGCCTGGAGAGCAAGGCCAGCTGCCCTGGGCAGCCCTGAAAGCGGGATCCAAGTCCATTAGTTGTTGCTCCTGCCTGGGCGAATGGAGCGGCCCCTGGCCCCGTGACCCCTCGGCTCAGCCCCGTGGTTCCTTCTGTGGAACATCCCATTCTGCACCCGAGAAATGGAGCACAACCCAGAAACCCTGCTGAGTCTGCATCTCCACCCAACTTCCAGCATGAGCAAAGGGCAAACAGGCTTGCTTGGGACCTCGATTCCAGCTGTAACCAAGCGCTATTCCACAGACCTGGTGCTGTAACCCAGCTGGGAAGCTGCATCACCTTCACCTGCAGACATGGACAGGACAGCTCCCGTGACCCAGATTGCAAATCCCTCTTCGGATGGCAGCGGCAGCAAGCACTGTTCAGAGAGAAAAAGGCATTCCTCCACGGCACTCGTCTCTCCCTTCCAGTCCGGAGCCTGCTGCAAAGAGTTGCTGTGCACCTGCGGTGGCACCGCACTGTGCTGAAACGAGCCCCACCGGGAAGTGCCAGGAGAAAGGTCTCCCTGGAGCTCACAGCAGCTCTCCAACTCAAGCTACCCAGGGTGGCAGCCAGGAGCAGCTCCGGCTCTGAGGGGCCGCAAAGGTGGCTTTGCATGGCAAAGCGCCCCGGAGGCACATCACTGAGCCCGACCCGTGCCCTCCCTGCTCTTGGCCACGTCTGCGCACCGGCCACACAAGGGACAACATGCATTTCACACGACAAGAAGACCGGAAGGGACAGGCCCCTTCCTCCCCCTGACTTGGCATTGAGGGGCATTGAGAACTTAAAGTCAGGCTGCCCCAACGTGTTCAGTCCAACAGCCTTCTGTGAAACACCACCATCCTCCTCTAGAAGCAAGCACAAAGGAGAAGGCTTTCCGTGGCACTTCTGCGTCGGGGACTGCGGGCACTGGGAGGGCGTCAGGTCACAACATGGGAGCCACGTGTAGGTGGAGATTGCCAAAGCCACAGAGGGGCCTGCTGACCTCTTGGCTGGCACCTGCCAGGTCTCCACACACTCTTGCCCGGCCATGTGCAATACCCCTCCCCTCAAGGACGAGGGGTGGGTCATTGGGTGGCCCCTCGGGGCTTCCTCATCAGGAGAGCTCTCCCGCACGCAGAGAGAACCTTTGCTAAAGCACTGGACCGAAAAACCCCACCACCCCCACTTCTCGCGTCTTTGGGAGAAGAGCCCGCTGACCGCTCAGAGATGGCACCGGTGCCGCCCGCTTACCTGCTCTTTGCGCTCGCCACCTCTCAGCCGGGGCAGCCCTGGCATGCAGGGCCACCAGGAGGAGGAGGAAGAGCTGGCAGGCGTGGGCCACCTCTGCATCGTGCTGCTGCTGCTTCTCATGCTGCCGCCGCTGCTGCAATGACGGCCAGGGGCTGAGCGGTCGGTGTTTACGACCAGGGTGGCACCGCGGCGCTCTGTGACGTTTGATAGCGATGTGTCGCAGTTCACGGCGAGGCGAAGGACAGTGCAAAGAAATGCAGGAACTGCCGGGTGCTCGCTGCAGCGACAAACTGGGGTGACGCTGTGAGACAGCCCCAGGCAGACTCGTGCCAACCGCAGCTGCTGGATGGCCATTTGTCTAGCAGCCAGAAAAGACGCTCCGGTCCCAAAGGCAGAAGCGGCAGCTGCTGGGCTCAGGTCCCACTCTCGGGGCTGCTGGGGTGACTGGCCTTGCTGTCTGGGCACGAGGGCCCGGTTTCCAGCCTGTCAGCTGAAGGTGCAGAGGCGAGCCTGTGGGGAGGGAGATGGAGGGGGAGGGGGCTGCTGAGGCCCTCAGCTGCAGACGGGACACGGGGACTCTCCTCCAGAGCACGGCCCACCGCTGGCAATGCTCACTGCCACGGGCCGAGCTGCTGGCACCCCTCGCCTTTTGCTGCTGTGTCGCGTGAAAGGTATGTGGCTGTGAGAGGCACGTACCCCAGCTAAGCACTTGCTTGTTTCAGAGCCCCGTTAGGGACTTGCACTGAGTTTTCAGAGCCCCACTAAGGGCTTGCACTGAATTTTCAGAGCCCCGTTTAAGGACTTGCACTGAGACAATTTGCAAGGTAACTAACAATAAGTGATTTATTGAAGCGACAGATACAAGGTTCGGAGTTGCCGTTGATAAATTCACTCTCTGCAATAGCCCTAATATACGATACTAATGCTAGCAAAATACTATCCCGGGTATTACACACCAAAAGGTGGAAGCGCAATTCTTACGAAGAAGGCGTCCCTGTCTTGGGTGAAGGAGGAGCACAGCCCGTCGACCACCTCTTCCTCTTCTGGGGTCTTCTCCTCCCAACGACACCTACCCTCTATGCTCCTTATATACTATTTTTCACACCCCCTGCCCCCCACACCGGGGTGGCATTCAGCATGATTTGAGTGAAGAGTGGGTGACTATAGTCATATAGGGATATTAGGGTAAAAATTTCCACTCTGGGCCCTGTGGCCTTCAGGATTTTATTTTGCAACAACTTATCTATGTGCAGGATGGTTCACATCGTTAGTCTTCCATGCGGCCTTGCTCCTTAGCCAAAACAGGGCCGTCCTGTCGTCACAAGACTCCCTCCTTCGGCTGGTTCTCACTGTGTAGGCCTTGTTTTCCTCCGTTCTCAGGGTCTGCACAACAGATAAGCGAACCCCTGCGTTCAGCAAGTCTGAAACCCTTAACCTAAAATATCACATTATCCACCCCGTGACTATAGTCGCTCAATCGAGCTTGAAATCATGCTCTCATAAAGTCAATCCTGGGGGTATCCCTTATGTTTAACTTTCTTTCACCTGGGTGTAGCTCCAACTCCGTCCACCCGGACACCATGCCTACCTGATGAATTAATACCCGAGTTAGCATGGATCTAAAGCAAGCTAATAACATGCAAAACATCATAATCACAATAACTATGACTAAAATTGATTGCAATAAAGAAGCAAGCCATCCTGATAGGGAAAAACCCATACCATGCAAAAGTTTGTTTAGCCATTGTACTTCCATGCTTTCTCTAAGATTTCTACTTGCTTTTGCTACACGCTTCATATGATCTAACTGCTCGTCAAGATCTTTTGTTACATTAGGTATGTGAACACAACAAGTATCATTGATTAGGTTTAAGTATCTGCACACTCCATTTTCATGCAATAATAACAAATCTAAGGTCAGCCTATTTTGTAATGACATTTTTGATGTTGCCTGTAATTGTGTATTTAATGCTTCCAACCCGACTCTGGTTGCGTTGGCCAATGCTTCAATCTGACCAGTGAGGTTATACAACATCATTTGATTTTGAAAAGCCATTAAGTGAGGTGTAAAGATTGACTCTAAAAACCATCCAACCACAGTTCCTGTCGTTGGGTGTTGCCAAGGGTCTGTTGAACTTCTTTTGACTCGTCCCCACAGAGTCGGTGCAAGCGGTTGTCTTCTCCAGAGAGGGCAAAGTGTTAACAGTCCCAACGCGTGTTGACGTCGGCGGCCCTCCACGGTCAAGTCAGTAGTCCACGTGCCGTCACTGCTAAACCACACAGTGTGTCCTAGGGAAGGTATACTAAGTTTCGAACAGATTATATCAGATTTAACATTGTTATTGGTTACATGAGACCAGGTATCATTGAGTGAAGTGGTGTAGTTGCGACAAATACAACCTAATCGAAGGGCTTGAGCTATCAGGCCCAGCCTTTGAATTTTAGTGTCTCGACTACTGCAATTGTAAACTTTAGTGCACTTCCAGTTGTAGTGTTTTGGAGTCTCTAAATGAGTAGTATCAAAGTTTGTGTATTGGACACCAACCCGTATGGGATCATCAGGTAATCCAATGATTCCACTCCAATCAATACACCAGTCAGTAGTTTGCATGTAATCCCAGTGACCATGTTGTGGTTCTCCCCATACCCTAAGCATATGTATTCTCCACATATAGCTCCTGTGGATAGGAACATGATAAACAATGTAATCATCCCCATTTTAAAATTTTGGTTTCCAGATTATTATCAGTACCAGGAATACAACCATTCCAATCACAAATATGAACAGTCCCTGGGGGCACTCCAGTTCAGTGTAGGATAGTCCGTTGTCCCAGGTACAGTTTCCTGACATCGGGGTTCCTGTAAAATAAAAAAAAAGGAAAACATGCTAGGTCATATGACCGACAAATGTTAGATTAGGTAGGTATTATCCATCTAGTGCTGATTCGATGGACCTTTCCAGAACTGTCTTTCGCTTCCCAAGCTTAAAGATTCTTTGGGGCGGTCAGCACCATTGCCACTGTTCCAATTCGCGGCATTTTAACCAGCACAGGCTGGCCTACATTAAAGCCAGTATGGTATTCTCCCGGCTTTGGATCCGACTTTGGTGCTGGAGCTATGGTAGAAGCACAGAAAGTTTCATTTTTGGACAACCATCCCCGCTCCATCTATTATTTAACTGATAGACAGCATTGGGTAATCGTAGATGCCATCTAGGCTCACGAGTTTTAGCGAATCTCTTGATTAACCCATTTGTTCGTTCAACAATACCATTTGCTTGGGGGTAATACGGAGTATGAAACACCCACTGGGTTCCTTCCTCCTTTGCCCAGTCTTGAACCACTGTAGCTGTAAAATGTGATCCATTATCACTTTGAATTTCCTCTGGTAGGGGAAGTGTACTAAACCACTCCTTTAAACTTTGAACTGTATTTTCTCCAGTAGCGGCAGTAATGGCTGTTGCCATGATGATTCCTGAAACAACTTCCACACCTACTAATATGTATTTTTTACCTCCTGAAGATCGCAATGGGCCTATATAGTCAATTCGCCAAGTGTGCCATAATGTCTTTTTGTCTCGAATATGCAGAGGAGGCGCCTTACTCGGATGGTCTTTAGTAAGTCGCAAACGACACTGTGAACATGCAGTTACTACTTGTTCACACAGTTTCACTGATACAGGCCAGCCCCGTGCTATGCCTTCTCGGTATAAGTCGGCTCGTCCGGTGTGGCCTCGTTTAACATGTAACCATTCGAGTAAGCGTTCCCATTCGTGGTCATTATTCACGGCATCAATTTTTCGTAGTCGTGTAAGACTGTCAACCTGTTGGTTAAACTGAGCAGAAATAGAAGTTGATCGATCATGTCCTTTAACCCATCCGATATGTAGCATTCTTTGCTTTCCTATTTCCAGCAATTGCTTCCAGCTGTCTGTCTGCCAGACTGGAACTCTGTTTACCTGCCAGTTGTTGGCTGCCCAGTGACCTATCCATTCTGTAGCCCCTTTGAAAACAGCATATGAATCAGTGTAGATATGGCTAGCACCATGATGTGCATCAAGTAAGACAGCTCTAAGTTCTCCCACTTGTGCGCTTCCCTCACCTGTTTCATCTAATTTCTTCCCTGTGGCTACTTCTAAAGCTACGGCTTTATATTTCCACTTGTTGTTTTGCCTATAGGATGATGCATCAGTGAACCATACCCCTTTAAGGTCACTGTCTTCCTTTAGAGGAGACGCTTCCTGAATCGGTGACGGTTCGCTTGGTGGAGTTTGGAATAATAGGGTGCTGTCTACATCCTTTTGTAGTTTAGACACTTTAATATTACCTTCAGTGATGGGCATGATGTCATTAATCCCTCCAAGTAAGCGTACCATTTGCGGACGGTGGGTTTCTGGGCAATGCCTGCAGGTGGCGTAGTACCCTTGCGGACTACGTCTAAGAGACGAAAAGGTCCCTTAACGATCACACTCTGTCCTTTCCTTATCTGTTCTGCTCGCTTCACTGCTCGCACTAGGGACAGTAAACCCTTTTCAAGATCTGAATATCTAGTTTCAGTGTCAGTAAAAGAAGGAGAGCTAAATTCCAGTGGTCTCTCTGCTCCCTCAGGTCCTTTTTGCCAGAGATTACAATGGGAACCGTGTTCACTAAATCCCCATTCTATATGGATAGGGTCAGTAGGGTGTAATGGACCTAGTTGTTGGAATAACCTGAGTTCTTTAGTCAATAGTTCTAATGCCTCTTGATGCTGTTTAGTCCATTCCCATGATTTCCCTTTTTTGAGCAGATTATATAAGGGACGTGCAATAAGAGAAAACCCAGGAATATGTTTACGCCAATAGCTTAACGTTCCCAGAATTTGCTGTAGCTCCTTTGTGCTAGATGGATTTTGTCCCTGCTCGATTTGTTCCAGTGTATCCGGGGGAATAGAAGCAGCACCTTTGATCCACCAAACCCCTAGGAATTTAACCTCTTGTGCGGGTCCCTGACACTTGGACGGGGGAATGTCTAATCCTAAAGCTATAAGTTTTTGTCGCACAGCTTCCATAGCATGTCTGACTCCCTCCTTGTCCTCTCCCCCTATCAATATATCATCAATGTATTGATATATTGTAACACCTGGTAGACTGGGGATTTCTGCTACGACTTTGGCTAAAGCATTATGAGTGATAGTAGGGGAGTGTTTGTATCCTTGAGGCAGTCTGTTAAAGGTATATTGTATCCCTTTCCAAGTGAAAGCAAATTGAGCTTTGTCATGTTCCTGTAAAGGAACCATGAAAAACATATCCTTAACATCTAAGGTTGCCATCCATGGGTGAGAAGCTCCCTGTATTTGAGTAACCAATTCTGCAATGTTTGGTACAGCTGCAGTTAAAGGTGCAGTATTAGCATTTAATTGTCTGTAATCAATAGTAAGCCTCCACTGTCCGTTTGGCTTTTTTACTGGCCAGACAGGGGAATTGTACGGGGAGTGTGTACGGGTAATAATGCCTCGGGTTTCTAAATCTTTTACCACCCCGTCAATACCCGATTGTGCAGCTGCTGGCAGGGGGTACTGCTTTATGTTTGTTATCTTTGATGGAGGCAAAGATATAGACGTCTCTAGTAAGTTTATTAGTTTAGGCTCATCCCCCTCAAGCCGTGCACTGTCTCTGTTATTTCGTCCGGCAAAGCTCCAGACTGTCCCATCGGGTAACTTGCACACTCTACCATACAGTAAATCAAATCCCAGAATATTAGTGTTTGCAGCACCAACTCAAACCTCAGCACGAGTTAATTTCTTTTCCCCTGGGAGCCACAAGACAATTTCAGCAGTAGGGCATTCCTTTATAACTCCATCAATTCCTGTAAATTTTATCTTACGGCGACTAGGTTTTATGTTTAAGAATTCTGCAGTCTCTTTAGAGATTACTGATATTTGAGCACCGGTATCAATAAGGAAATTTGTATAAACTTTCTTTGGCCCTGTTGGAACAGCAATGATAGGTTCGTAACGTTTGTTAAGGAGCCATTGTACAGCTAATATCCTCCGAGCAGGGTGGCTCACTGCCCTCCCCGGAGCTGCACGTTTTTTGTCAAATTGTCTGCTAGGTCAATTAAATCCTCTGGTGGGGCCGAAGGCACGGGCTTATCAGAGACTGATTTATTCACTGCCGATTGACCCTTCCCTTGCGGGTTATTTTTCTTACTTAGTAGTTGCACCAGAATTTGGAGGTCGGCGGTGGGAGTGCCGTGTAGCTTTTGCCGCGGTATTCCCAGAGCCGAGGCTTTACGCCAAAGACCATTACGCTCGCTATCGAACTGTGATTTGACTTGTGGCTTAGGTTTTACTGTGTGGACCTGGCGAACTCTTTTCAAGTTTTCGGGTGGTTTCCCTTTAGTCGGTCCAACCCAACCCATACGGCGCCCGTAATTCACTAACTCCTGTACAAACTCATTCCAAGTTGTTACATGTGCCCGAACCCCTAGGGGAGCTGCAGCAGCCGCCGCAGCATTCATAGCTCGGGTATTTTGTATGCGCTCCTGGGTAGCAGCTACATACATTTTTAAGCAATCTGGGAGGCCACGAATAAGAGGAGATAACCTTGCTGGGTCAATAGGGGCTGTCATCGGGGATTTCCTTAACAAGTCCCTCTCATACATTGCTTGTATGCAGGCTGCTTTCTGTACAGACGTGGCTAAATCATTAAACCCTGGGGTTGTAATAACAATGGGATCTCCTCTCTCCTGAGGATCTATGCCGCCAGCCCAATAAGCAGCTCTTGCAGTCAAGGTATAAACATGATCCTCACCTGGTGTAGTAGTTAAAAATACTCCAGGACCCCAGTAACCTCCTGATTCTTCCTCACTTAGTAGAACTCGATCCCCCCCCGTAAGGGAGACTCGCCACACATACTCTGTCTCAGACTCCCCCGGGCGTTTGGAATACTTTTGCTGCAATTTAGCAAGTTCACTTGGAGAATATGCCACATATCGTACAGTAGTGTGTACATTGTCATCACCTTCGTTCATGACCTCAGTTTTAATTACTGGTCGGACAGAGACAGGTTCACAATCAAAATTTTCGACCGGCCTCTCGGTGTCGTTATTACACGCAATGTCTTCATCCCACGGTTCAGGATCCACATCGCGCACTAATTTACAAATTTGTTTAACCGACTCTACAGAAGGCATTTGGTTTAGGATAAGATCTAATTTTTCCTGTAACCATTTTTCTCGCATTGCGGCTGCATCCAATTGCATTTTAAGGTCTCGTTTTTCACTCTCAAGCTTGTCTATTTGAGTTTCCATTTTCTCCCGACTTCTCCTTTCGAAAGCCAGTGAATTTTTTAACACTTCATTTTCTGATTTTATGGTGGCATATTCCACATCTGCAATTTTCTCAGGTGGAGGGGACTCTCTGATCTCCTTTTGAGCACAAGATAAACATGCCCCCAATATTGCACAAATAACACCTTTACCTTTACCTTTACCTTTACCTTTACCTTTACCTTCTTTAGCTTTTTGCTCACTCCTACATTGTTCTATTCACTCTACTACTTTGTTCTCATCCTTCCAATATTTCTGGGCCCATTCTATTCCAGCTTCAGATGGTGCACACTTATATTTTTGCAGGAGTTTATCCATGGCAACCCTGCTCGCTGTGCCAATTTACTGTCGCGTGAAAGGTATGTGGCTGTGAGAGGCACGTACCCCAGCTAAGCACTTGCTTGTTTCAGGGCCCCGTTAGGGACTTGCACTGAGTTTTCAGAGCCCCACTAAGGGCTTGCACTGAATTTTCAGAGCCCCGTTTAAGGACTTGCACTGAGACAATTTGCAAGGTAACTAACAATAAGTGATTTATTGAAGCGACACATACAAGATTCGGAGTTGCCGTTGATAAATTCACTCTCTGCAATAGCGCTAATATAGGATACTAATGCTAGCAAAATACTATCCCGGGTATTGCACACCAAAAGGTGGAAGCGCAATTCTTACGAAGAAGGCGTCCCTGTCTTGGGTGAAGGAGAAGGAGCACAGCCCGTTGACCGCCTCTTCCTCTTCTGGGGTCTTCTCCTCCCAACAACACATACCCTCTATGCTCCTTATATACTATCTTTCACTCCTCCCTGCCCCCCGCCCCGGGGGTGGCATTCAGCATGATTTGAGCAGAGTGGGTGACTATAGTCATATAGGGATATTAGGGTAAAAATTTCCACTCTGGGCCCTGTGGCCTTCAGGATTTTATTTTGCAACAACTTATCTATGTGCAGGATGGTTCACATCGTTAGTCTTCCATGCGGCCTTGCTCCTTAGCCAAAACAGGGCCGTCCTGTCGTCACAAGACTCCCTCCTTCGGCTGGTTCTCACTGTGTAGGCCTTGTTTTCCTCCGTTCTCAGGGTCTGCACAACAGATAAGCGAACCCCTGCGTTCAGCAAGTCTGAAACCCTCAAGCCAAAATATCACAAAGACTTCCAGGACCACCACTGACCCGTGTCACCAAGAAGACCTTTATTTTTTGCCCCAGCACAAGAAGGGGCAGGCTCGCTTTGGGCACCTGGAGTGCCAGGCCGGCAGGCTCCCGTTGCGGGAGAGGGAGTTGGAATTGCTGTCCGAGGGGCTGGAAGGCCGGGATGAGGGGCTGGAGGATGGGGACGGGAGGCTCGGCCAGAGAGGTGGACCTTCTTGCTTTCTTGAAGACATGCTCTGATGACACCCATTTCAATGCTCAGGCAGAGACCTATACGGACCTCAACAGCCCAACTCCAAAGCCTCAGAAGGGAAAAATCCACCCTGATGGCAAATGAGCTGGGTTTAAAAACTCCATAGCTAAAAATGCTTTTGCTAGAAAGGGCTTCACATCTCAGAATGGCTGCTAAAATAACCTACTGGCCTGATATATATAAGTATATGTATGATATATATAAATAACCTATTTTCATATAAACACAGGCCCGAGGCAGTGTGGGGACAGCTCAGTCCCACCTGCAGCTGAGGGCCTCAGCGGCCGCCTCTCTCTCTCCCCACAGACTCGCCTCTGCATCTTCATGACACAGACTGGAAACCGACGGCTGGTTCTCGTGCCCAGACAACAAGGCCAGAGAGCAGGATGCAGACTCAGGAGCTCCCCTCTGCAGACTCAAACCAGGCAGCTGGGCATCATACCTGGAGAGCAAGGCCAGCTGCCCTGGCAGGCCTGAAAGCGAGATCCAAGTCCAATAGTTGTCGCTCCTGCCTGGGCGAATGGAGCGGCCCGTGGCCCCGCGACCTCTCGGCTCAGCCCCGTGGTTCCTTCTGTGTGCCTTCCAGCCCCTCAGCCTTGAATTCCAGCTCCCTCTCCCACAGTTTGAGCCCCCCTGTGTGGCACTCCGGGTGCCCAAAGGGAGCCCACCCATTCTCATTCTAGGTGTGAGATTAAAGGCAGGAAATCAAAGGCCCCTCAACCCCTGTCTGCTGTGCAGCCTTTCAGGCTTGTTTCAGCTTTTTGTTGCAGGGGAAAAACTAAAATGTGGTGTTTGTGACGTGATTTTGTGGTAGACTTGTTATTCTCATCATCATCGTGTTCTGCTTATTAAAAATACGTTAACAATTCAGACTGTGTGCAGGTTTCTGCAGAACGTGTTTCGGTGAGCAGAGGCAAGATGGGGGCAGGCGTTAATTCAGCTCAGCTCTGTCTTGCCGTGGCAGACCCACAACTGTGATGACCCCAGGCGGGTTGTGAAAAATGTGGCCCAGCCTCGAGTTACCCAAAAGGAACCAGTAGACAAACTGAATGGAACCAAGACCCAAATAACCAACATCTGCTTTGAAACCAGGAAATGAAGTATTGAAAACATCATTGGCCTTTGAAAAAGGAAAATCACGAGCAACTGGGACTGAAACCCGAACTCTAGAAACAGAAAACAAGGAACTGGAAGTGCTACTGGCCTCGGCTGAAAGGCGAGAAAAACAACTATAGGAAAAATTAGATCTCTTAATGAACCGGATGCCACCCTTGGTCTCCCCTAAACAGCTCTGTAAACTAATGCACTGTGCAGGCCCTGAAACACGGGCTGGAGAAATCTGGCAGAGTGATCACACCGACCAACCAGTGGAGAATTCAGATTATGCTCTTGCCCCAGAATCTGTACCCATGAAGCCACTGGTCAAGACCAAAACCGCGGGTGAGGGAGGGGGCAGCGCTCACACCACTGGGCAAACTGTCCGGTGGTCTGCTGCTGAAGCAGCAAAGTTGCAGGCAAAGTATTCCAGGCATCCAGAGCAATCTGAGATGGAATAGGGGTGGCGAGTCTCCCTTACTGGGGGGAACCGAATCCTGTTAAGTGGGGAGGAAGCTGGAGGCTCCTGGGTTCCTGGAGTGTTTTTGACCGCTACCCTGGGCGATCATAATTACTCATTAATTGCGCGAGCCACCTACTGTGCTGGCTGCCTAGACCCCCAGGAAAGAGGAGACACCCTCGTTACTAAAACCTCAGGATTCTCTGATTTGGCTGCATCTGTGCTAAAAGCAGCCTGCACACAAGCAGTGGAGGAGAAGGGGTGGCACTGGGCACCGATTGCTGCTCTGGTGGGCCCTAGCTGCCTGAGATTGCTCATTAAAGAGCTACCAAACACTTTATAATAAAGACACGTGTCCAGGCTCTCAGAGAAGAGGTTCAGAGGGCATTAGAGCAGAATCGATGAAGCCCCGAGAATCCTCCCGTCCACTTGATGACTTGTGCAGAAGATTTTAATTATTGACGCAGGATGGGGTGGGCTGAGCTGAGCCCTGGCACTGACAAGAACAGGAGGGTCCAGGAAATTGGTCACAAACCAAACCCCAACTGGCCCCCTCCCGCTCCCGAGGGAAACCGGGTCGAATTCGTGATCTGGGAAGGACCAACCTACTGCAAACAGCTTTAGCCTTTGGGGCACCCCGGGCACTGCTGCAGGGACTGACCACCTAGGCATCCCAAAAGGGATAGAACTGCCAGAGAGAAAAGGAGAGCCCTACCAGCAACCCTGCTCCGTAGTAGAGCACAGTTAACCCTTTTGACCCCTGGCAAAAGAGGAGTTCAAAATCCCTAGAAGTTGCCACTACTACATACGCCCCTGCTATCGCATGTAATTCATTAGCAAAAATATTAAAGGAGATAAAAGCAGCAGATAGAGTGAGCCTATACCAATACATTGATGGCATCTTAATAGGTGGAGACAATGAAGACCAGTCAAGAGAAGTGCCTAATCAGGTTTGGGAGACACTGAATTCCTTGGAGTTGGAAATCCCTCATGCTAAATGTCAGGGACAGTCAAGAAGGTAAATTTTTAAGGGTTTGGTGGTTGGGAGGAGCTGTGGCTACGCCAGCTGATGTCCTGGAAAAAACAGAAGCAGGTAAAGCTCTGGAGAACGAAAGAGAACGGCTGCATGAGAAATAGGGCCACACCGGTAATGCTGATCTGTGCAACGAATGTCAAGCCAGAGGGCGGCCTGCTACTTCGGCTGACTGCAAAAAGACAAAGACGGCAACCCACCACACACAGTGCTGCCTGCAGTTAAAAACGAGTCATCCCAATCAAGCCCTGCCTTTCCGTATTAGGGCAGGGAACACACTCTGGCAAACACGGCAAATTGGTGACAGCGGCCCACTTAAAATGTCTAGTCGGTACAGAGTCATCCCAGTAGGCGTAGGGACGGTGTCCGGATTGACCCAAGCTACCGCAGCCACGACAGTGCCTGCCTGGAGAAGGGACCGTTCAGCTGCTAAAGCAATGGTTTAGTACTTTTCCTGTGCCTTCTGCTATCCAAAGTGGTAACGGTTCACGTTTCACAGCAGCCGTCGCCCAGGAACGGGCAGGGGGGGAAGGTGTTGACTGGGTCTTCCATACCCCTTATTACCCTCAGGCGAATGGAGTAGTAGATCGGATAAAATGCGTTAATTAATAGATTCTCAAAGTCCGTGCATCAGATTGGAACCAGAGGCTATCTGAAGCAGTATACACTGCTGTCGTGGGTTGACCCTGGCCGGCCGCCAGGTACCCACACAGCCGCTCACTCACTCCCCCCTTCACTACTGAACAGGGGGAGAAAATATCTCCAAGGGCTCAGGGTTTGAGATAAGGACAGGGAGATCACCCTCATTTACCGTCCCGGGCAAAACAGACTCAGTTTTGGGGAAATTAGGTACATTTATTAAAAGAACTAATCAGAGAGGAGTAGTGAGAAGTGAGAAAGAAACAAATCTTAAACAGAACACCTTCCCCCCATCCCTCCCTTCTTCCCGGGCTTAACATCAATCCCGGTTTCTCCACCTCCTCCCCCCGAGCGGCACAGGGGGACAGGGAATGGGGGCTGCGGTCAGTTCATCCGACGTTGGTTCCACCGCTTCTTCATTCCGGGGGAGGACTCTTCACTCTTTCCCAGGGCCACTGTGGGGTCCCTCTCACGGGAGACAAGCTTCACGCTCTCTTCTCCGCGTGAGTCGTCCCGCGAAGGGCAATTCATCACAAACTGCCCAACGGGAGACACCTCACGAGGGGCAGCCCACCCCTCGTGAGTCTGAGGCGCAGTCCTTCGGGGGAAACTGCTCCAGCATGGGCCACCCGCAGCGTCCCAAAAGTCCCACCAGCCAACCTGCTCCAGCGTGGGCATTCCTCTCTTCCACGGGCTACAGGTTCCGGCAGCGACTTGCTCTGATGCGGGCTTCCCACGGGCTACAGTCCCCTTTCAGGCATCCACCCACACAGCGTGGAGTCCTCGGTGGACATCTACGCGGTGATCCTCACGGTGGACATCTGCACCTCGCCCATGGGCTGCAGGGGGACAACCCGCTTCACCATGGTCTTCACCACGGACCCGGGGGACTCCTTCTGCTCCGGCGCCTGGAGCTCATCCTCCCCCCCCTCCTTCTTCACTGACCTTGGTGTCTGCACAGATCCTCACTCCTCCATCTCTGTGCCAGCTGTTATGGCGCAGTTCTTTTTCCTGTTCTTAAATATGTTTTTCACAGAGGCGTTCCTCTGCTATCACCTTACTGATAGGCTCAGCCTTGGCCAGCGGCGGGTCCCTCTTTGTAGCCGGCTGGCATTGGCTCTATCAATCTTGGGGAGCTTCTCGCAGCTTCTTACAGAAGCCACCCTGCAGCTCCCCCCCGCCGCTGAAATCTGGCCAGGCCAAACCAAAACATTCCACCCCTCGCCTCTGTGAATCACATATTTAAGAATTATTAAAATTTATATTCATCACCCAACATTAACAGTGAAACAGAAAAACCAAAGACTCCTGACACCAAAATCAGAACAAAAATCATCACAACACCAAACAAGACTAAACAATCTACATACAATCCACCCCTCGTTCCTTCACCTCAATCACAAAAACATAAATTCCCCAAAATCATTTTACTCTTCAACATTGCTCAGTCCATGTTTTGCCCGTTACCTCTCTCCACTACTGTCCTTATCTCAAATTCCTCCCTTCCCAGGTTTCATTCCCCGTACGGGCCACCAAAATGACTGTCGTGGGTTGACCCTGGCCGGCCGCCAGGTACCCACACAGCCGCTCACTCACTCCCCCCTTCACTACTGAACAGGGGGAGAAAATATCTCCAAGGGCTCAGGGTTTGAGATAAGGACAGGGAGATCACCCTCATTTACCGTCCCGGGCAAAACAGACTCAGTTTTGGGGAAATTAGGTACATTTATTAAAAGAACTAATCAGAGAGGAGTAGTGAGAAGTGAGAAAGAAACAAATCTTAAACAGAACACCTTCCCCCCATCCCTCCCTTCTTCCCGGGCTTAACATCAATCCCGGTTTCTCCACCTCCTCCCCCCGAGCGGCACAGGGGGACAGGGAATGGGGGCTGCGGTCAGTTCATCCGACGTTGGTTCCACCGCTTCTTCATTCCGGGGGAGGACTCTTCACTCTTTCCCAGGGCCACTGTGGGGTCCCTCTCACGGGAGACAAGCTTCACGCTCTCTTCTCCGCGTGAGTCGTCCCGCGAAGGGCAATTCATCACAAACTGCCCAACGGGAGACACCTCACGAGGGGCAGCCCACCCCTCGTGAGTCTGAGGCGCAGTCCTTCGGGGGAAACTGCTCCAGCATGGGCCACCCGCAGCGTCCCAAAAGTCCCACCAGCCAACCTGCTCCAGCGTGGGCATTCCTCTCTTCCACGGGCTACAGGTTCCGGCAGCGACTTGCTCTGATGCGGGCTTCCCACGGGCTACAGTCCCCTTTCAGGCATCCACCCACACAGCGTGGAGTCCTCGGTGGACATCTACGCGGTGATC
>CM036618.1:87219879-87247027 GCA_020746105.1 Trogon surrucura
ACTTAAGTTCATAAAAGCTTAATGACAAGAGGCAGCTAGGTAAAGAGGCTAACTGTGTCTGCCCTGAGAGGGAAATGAGGAGCCTAGTCTGTATCATGTGCCAGGGACTTCATATGAGGGAGAGCTCTTACCACGCTTCAGAAGCAGAAAAAGCTCTGATCAGTGCTTGCCGCTAGAGAAGCCAACTGCAAGATGCAACGCCGTGGGAAGGCAGGGTTCATGACTGTGCTGTAAATACATTTCTTGAAATGGCTCCGTTCCAGTCTGTGACTTGAGTGTAACCGCTGCGAGTGGATGAGTGCCAGGGCCTCTGCCATGGGACCACCTCGGCTCCTGCTGATGCCCACTCCCATGAGAAGGTCAAGTTCCTGTGCAAAATGGGCTGGGCTCCATGTTCTTCTGTTTGTGGGGAGAGGCTAGCAGTAAGGCATGGCTAATACTTCATTCTACAGCCAGGCTATTTGGTGATCTGTAAAAACTGCACTTAAAAACACCCATTAGTGCCCTCAGCTTCCTCCCTATCTCTGTACATGAGGAAGCACTTAGGCAGAAGGGCAATTCTTTAATACATAGGAAGAGGACATGCTGCAAGCACTCCTGCTCCAAGGAGAGCTGCTCATGCAGATGCAATCCTGGCAGCTTCTGGTGTACTGTGAGGACACTATTTTAGCTTTACTTTTAGTGGAAGGGATGAAGTGGAATAGTAATAATGGGACTGATAAATGAAAGGAAAACTGTAACCACATAATTATGTCAGAATCAACTAACAGCCATGAAAAGCCAATTAAACCACATTATGCAGATACATGTAACAGAATACTATTAGTAAGTCCTTTGCAATGGCATGCCTGGCAATTAAGAGAGTGGTATTGGCAGCACACAGTGAAAACAGTGATAATGTATAGTCAAAAATGTTTGGAGACAAACAGTGCGTAGAGTACAGGGACAGCCTAGAACTGAATACAGGAACGTACTCAAAGACATCAGCACCCAGGGGAAAAAACAAAGATGTTATTCCAAATAGACTGTTTGATTAGGGTGTTGGGCATATCTTGGAATATTTTATATTTAGCGTCAGAATTAATTTACTGGCTTATCTATAAGTGAAAGGCTGCAGTGCAGCAAGTAGTCTGTATTTTTCAACTGTTCACAAATTTCAGGTTGTGCAGGCATATCTTGTCTGAATTAAACAAATTTGCAGAAATATTCTGATTTAGGCAGTAAGGATATTAGTTAATGTTCTTGTGGTTGCAACTACTCAGTGAGTCTTTGGGAATGAGGTGGCTCAGTGTTGTATATTCTTATGTATGTGGTATTTCCAGGTCAGGAGCTTGAAGAACGTGTCATCCGTCGAGTCTCATTCTCATTGGAATATCAGGATTTGCTGTTTCCTCTCGCCCACCATAGAAAAAGAGTGAAGGTTCAATTTTATCCTTCCCTTCTTCTGCCCACTCTCACAGAGCAGTTCTCATCTGCATTCAGGGAGGATTGCGCAGGAACAAGCTCTGAGATAACGTTAGTCTGGGGTTCAGAGTTCCCACAGGCTTTACAAAAAGATATGCTCTTAGCAGAAACTACTCCATGTGACTGTGGAGATCTTGTCTAGGGGAATAAAACCAGTGGGGACTTTTTGGAGTCAAAGAATGGGCATGCTGGAGGCTTTGTACTCCCCTTATTTTCTTCATCATGCCAGGCTGACTTCTGAGACATGCTACCAAGAGAGTTTGCTTGCAGAAAACCAGCATGGAACCTTTAAATATTTATCCTACATACTGTTTTCCAATGGATACATGCAGGTTTTCTTCTCGCTTGATTTTTGGAGATGGCTGAACTAGTGTGAAATGCAGATAATGAGAGGTCAATAGCATCTGTGCCCACAGCAGTGCCTTCCTGAGCTATTATAAAGGAATGGAGAGTGTGGTTGCAGTTACACTTTGATTACAGAAGCCAGGCAATATGTTTATAAATGAAATTCTATCAACAAAGTACGTACTAGGGATGTGCAATTAATGAAATCGCTGCCAGACCAAGGTTTATAATGACCAGGAGACATGTCTTCACTTAAATGGTGAAGCAAGACTCTGTCTATAGAAGGTTAAAGCATTTAATTGTACTATGGTGTCTATATTTACTTGGGCTGTTTTTCCCCATACTTAATATGTGAGAATGTTGACACTTAGAGTACTTTTCGTGAGAGAAGAGAATCATTATCTGCATTTTTTTTTTGCATGTGAAGAAGCTGACACCCAGAAAAAGGTCCCTTCCAGCCCAACACATTCTATGATTCTATAAATTTGGAGTACCCTATGTAAGATACTACACCATAGCAATTGGGGAGTTAAGAACCCCGTATACTATGTACTGGATCATGCTGGATTTAATAGAACGGTGAATTTAGCTACTGATAGTATTAAACACCGTTTTTTTTCATCCTTCCATTTGAAACTGGAACATCATATTCCTTCTCCAGCAGAGAAATAACTTCAGTCCATTTCTGTCACGTTCTGCAGAACTCACAGAAAACAAATTGTTTCTGAAGTTAGAAACTGTCACCGGTAGCAGTGTCTGCTCCTACATCATCCAGCAGAATGGATGCTTTTCCTGTAAACAAAATAATAAATAAATAAGATCCATTCTAGCCAGGAGGAGCAAACCTTGGCAACACCTAGAACAAAAATTATGCCTATGACAAATGGGTATTTCTCCTAAGTTGCATCCATCCATAATGCGTGTTGTATTCTATCAGGACATGCAGCTCTGACATACACTGTTATGGCTTTTGCTTGCTCTTGACTTTGAAGATTTACCTCATGTGTTTGCTTTTAAAAGAGTATAGTTTGGAATGTTGGGTAGTCCACAGTACTACCGCAGAGCTAAAGGCACGCTTCTGGAAGATACTCCTCAGACACTCTAATGTTCTCGCTGCATACTTCCCACAGATCCATCAGCCAAAATATCACTAATGATGTGAACTTTTAATTTCACAGATGAAAGAACTTGGTGTCATTGTATACAACTGTAGCTGCCTGGTCCTGGATTTACAAAGGATATTTGCCCTGTACAGCTCATTAAGATACAAGAATAAAATACCTCCAAGTTGGTCTAAGAGACTATATGGAGTGTACGATACTCAGAATAAACTGACACTGCAGCTGAATGAGACAAAATCAGAAGCTTTTGTGTCGGTAAGTTCTGAAATGAGTTGCAGAGGGGGAGGAAAGGGAGGAAATGTGATTTATAGGGATCAATCCTCCTCACCCTGTTCCACTGAAAACATTCATACTTTTGTAGAGCATTACCTACTTCAGCTTTATTTTTAAATGACATTTTGAAGCTTCTAAAATTCATCAGCAATCCCCATGGAAGCACTGTCCGTGTGTGTGTGTGTATTTAATGGGAAGAACTGGAGCAGTCCTGCATTGCAGCAGTGATGTAGCAAAACTGGAAAAAAGTACAAAGAGTGATAAGAGATGATGAAAGATGTGGAGTGTCTTTTATTTTGGAGGTGATTACATGAGTAAAAACAACCCCTTCAAAAGCAGGAATATAATGAAGTTGCTAAGTTATTTACCATTCTGTATAAAACAAGAGGCAAACCCCCATTGCTTTATGGTCAGTTATGTCTAAAACAACACAAGGCATGTAGCACTATTAAGTTCTACAGCCACCAGCGCTGGATGTTGGTGCAGATGAGTAGTTGTACAGGGCAGGGTTTACCTTCACCTGCTGGGAGCCAGGCGACATTCAGGTGTCCAGGATTTTTCACACTCCTACAATCAGTGGAGAGACAGAGAGCTACTTTCGACCGAAAATCTGGAAGTGCCTAAGACAGCCGGAATTAATAGCCATCTGAAGAGACATACGCTTCCATTGGTTCTGGAGGATCTTAAGGACTAGTTTAAATTAGAGACTGACTTTCGGACAGATAGCTAAGGAGCTGTGAAATGAACTCCTAGTCCCTTCTAATCAATCTGCAAGAAACGGAGAAATCCTGCTGAAAGCCAGTCCTGGAGTGGTACAGTAAGGAAAGCTGGGTAAGGCCAACTATAAGGAATCTGGGATCCTAGACAAAGACAAGTGGAGACAAGCTCTACAAGAGCTGTTCTTCTGCAGTTTGCAGAATGTTCACTTTCTCCCTGTGATCTTTATTTTCTCTTTGTGTGGACAACAAAAGCTGCTTCTCTTGAAATTCCACTTCTGAAAACAAAAGGAAGCAGTCACTATTACTCAGAATCTCAGATGAGTGAAGCCCATCCCCAAGAGCTGCCTGAATTTGTGGCCACAGCCAGTTGGGCTGTTTCTTCCTTCCTGGAAATAGACTCTTCAACAAATTTCTTGCTTACTATCAAAGACTCAGTGTTTGCCAGCATGCCCCTCTGAAAAGGAGTCCTGGAGTTATGCTGAACTGGTTTGGTGGACAAGCATTAACATCGCTGTCTGCTCCTCAACATATAAGAAAAAAGTCTCCACGAGCCAGGCAGTTCACTTACTGCCCTGCCTGTGAGCAGGGGTGGGGGTGCTGCCCCTCCCTTTCAGTCTGGGA
Source organism: Trogon surrucura (assembly GCA_020746105.1). Classification (NCBI taxonomy): domain Eukaryota; kingdom Metazoa; phylum Chordata; class Aves; order Trogoniformes; family Trogonidae; genus Trogon; species Trogon surrucura. Next base: position 87,224,423 of record CM036618.1, read on the forward strand.
CAGCAAATGCCCCTGAGCAGGGACGTGGCAGGGTACTGTTGCCCAGTGAGAGCAGGTGAAGAGAAGTATCGGATGGGTGTTGGATGAGAACAGCAAAAACAATACAACTAGTATGGGGAAAGTTCTAAAATATTCTATAACCACAGGTGAGTCAACCATGCCACACGACAGCAAGTGGAATGCGCAAACACAAGTGTTGCAGCGAGAGCTTTAACAGAAGTCGTTCTTCTAATTATCTTCTAAATGTCTTTCACTTTCTGATCTTTATATTGAACACACCTGAAAAAGACAATGCATAAGAATTCCTTTCTTTAGCTGTTGAACTAAAAAACTTTAAACATCCATTCAAGAAAATACTAAGAGTGTAAGAACAAAATCTCAGTGAAATAACCTCCTAAAAGTTTCAGATAATTTATATTTAACAAAATCTCTTTACATTTGTTCTCGAGTCGAAACTCATTCTTTGAAAACGTATTTCACTTTTCATGTTTGTACTGTGTAAAACAACAAGCATAACACAGTCATTGATTTTTTTTTTTGTTATACTCGGGAATCATGGCGATAGTGTTGCTTAGCAACAAAATCATCTTCTAGACCGGCTGATAAAATGTAAGAGGTTTTGGTTGTTTTTCTTACTGTTCAGGAATGGATCTGTAATATTGCTCTTGAAATCTTGCTTCAGTTAATTTACTAGTATTTTCTGAGCTTAGTTGTAGTAAATCCTTAAGAACACCAGTCAATGATTAAAAAAACCAGTGATAGGCGTTGTGTTGAAAGAATAAAAGACTACACAAAACCCCAGGATCTGTGCTTAAGGAAAGCGTACTAATCCACATGTCAGCTGCAATCCAAGCAGCCAGCAAAGGTGAGAAGGTGATAGGGCATCAGGAAAGCAGTGACTGAGCAAATGGTGACTCTGCATGGAACTTTGGACAGGACTGACATAATAGTCTTAATTCCTGTTCACAAGCAATGGCTCAGGCTTATGTGGCGAGAACACAGATATTACTCCATCTAATAGTAAGCACTCCTGGGACTTATTGGGAACAAAATTCTCTGAAATGTGACTTAACATAGAGCTTTAATGACAGTGGATGTTTTTAAGTTTGTGTCTTCTGCATTTTCCCCACAGTTACATCTAAATGGTGAGGCTTTTAAGGGGAAATTAAGCAAATACCTCTCCTTTGTACCTTTGAGTATTCTAGCAGGACAGTTGAAGGTATCAGTTGATATTCTCTACTAAAATAAAAAGTACTATTTGCCGTCTCAGGAAGAACGAGGAGAAAATAAGTCACATATTTTAAACGCCATATTTGAACTTTTCCTTTCACAGAATTCACCTAAACTCTTCTGCCCAAAGGATAGAGTCCTGGATATTGAAGCTATATACAGTGTTATCGATGATGCAAAACAGTTTGTATACATAGCTGTCATGGACTACTTGCCGATCGTCATTGACACCAATGCTAAACGGTGAGTGTCCATGTCCAGGACTAGCAAATCTTGTTAATGCCAATAAGGTCTGCTGGAGAAAGTGAACCCACAGGAGATTATTTACTACTGTGGACCAATTTCTTGGGGCCCAATTCTGCTCTTATTGAAATCAGTGAGAGTTCTGCCATTGACTTAAATAGGAGCAGAATTGGGACCTAAGAAGACGTTTCCAGTTCTGGGTCCTAAGCTTTGGATCTACCTGTCGAAGGAGATCAGAAATTGTCTAGTCTGACCATCTGCAAGTGACTGGGACCCAGGAATACAAGAACCTGCTTACACATGAATCTTATTTCTTACACTATTTTATTTACTATCTTGATAGCACGGCTACTGGTATTTTGTGAATATCATACAGATATTCACTATGAGAGTGTGCTTGTGTGTGTGCGTGTGTGTGTGTGCGCGTGTGTGTGTGTTAAGAGAGAAATAACGTGTTGTGAGTTCTCATATACAATGTGGGAGTTGTCACTATTTTATTGAAATATGCATATACATCAAAATTACAAATTCAGCATAGATTATGTTTGAACTATATCACATTTTGATTAACTGACAGTTGCTAGAAACAAGCAAACCCAAGCTAGTTTTAAACACCATTTCTGTGGACCATTAAAACGCACTCATGATCCAAAACTGAAGGTACAGTGTAATAATACCATCCAATTCAGAAGGCAAGTATCCAGTGGTCCCTCCGATAACATGCATAATGAATTGAGCATCTTGCAAAGCTCATCATTCCATCCATGCACTTTATTTGAACACAGCTCAGCCAAACTAAACGTGTTTATGTGCTTTTTTCCAGTTTTGCATAAAGATGTTCAAATTTTTTTTTTAAAAAAAATCCCACTACTATTTGACTGATATTAAGCATAAGTTGTTTCAAGTCTACAAGAGAGGTTTTTCCCATAGACTTATTATGTACAGCCTCTATCATAGCGGAAGAATTGTGGGTAGTGCTGTAGGAATCTGTTTCACAACATGCTTCCCACATGTTTCTTCTTTATGTCGGAAAGGATCTTAGCATGTGACAGTGTTGCAGTTGACATTAACTCCTATACTTCTCCTTTGTTCTTCTGCCTGGAGAATTTAGAAATCTTCTGAATTAGGGAGATCCAGGGAAGCCACCTGTCCTGCAGCATGGCTTTGTCTGAGACACTGCCATGGCTTTTCTACCTTGTCAGCTCCCAGTTCTCGCTTGTAAGTTATTTTCCTGCCCTGTAGAGCTCAGATTTCATTGGGCTAACTGCCTTGATGTTGCTGGAACAAAGAAAGCATACATTTTCTTTATCTCATTCTCCCTGTCCTGACCTGCTCCCACCAGAGGTCGGGAACTTAAAACTAACCAGCAATTGTGAGAGTGACACCATGGAAGCCACCATCCCATGCTTGGAAGAATTTCTGCAATCTTCATCAGAAAAAGATAGCAGCCTCTTTAAACGACCCATCTTTTTCCCCCCTGTACTCGGCACTGATGAAGCTGCATCTCCAGTACTGTGTTCAGTTTTGGGCCCCTCGCTACAAAAAAAAAGGACGTTGACATGCTGGAGTGTGTCCAAAGAAGGGCAACCAAGCTGGTGAAGGGTCTAGAGCACAAGTCTTATGAAGAGCAGCTGAGAGAACTGGGGTTGTTTAGCCTGGAGAAAAGGAGGCTCAGGGAAGACCTTATTGTTCTCTACAGCTACCTGAAAGGAGGCTGTAGAGAGGTGGGGATCGGTCTGTTCTACCAAGTAACAAGTGACAGGACAAGAGGAAATGGCCTCAAGGTTGCATCAAGGAAAGGTTAGATGGGACATTAGGAAGATTTTCTTTACTGAAAGGGTTATCAGGCATTGGAATGGGTTGCCCAGGGCAGTGGTGGAGACCCCTTCCCCTGGCGGTATTTAAGAGTCAGGTAAACAAAGTGCTTAGGGTTATGATTTAGTGAGATCTTGTCAGTGTTAGGTTAATAATTGGACTCTGTGATCTTAAAGGTCTTTTCCAGTCTAGGTGATTCTGTGATTCTGCAGTCTTCATCTGCTCCTGAAGGATGCAGACACCCTGCATAGCAGCAGCTCCCCTTTTCCCAAGCAAAAAATTGCAGGAGAAATGCCAGTCCCCAGCCTGCATGATGCCAGTACAGAGGAAAAAAAAAATGTATGTCAGTCAGGGAGGAGGTATCCCGTGTTCCTGTTCCCTCGTGTAGCTGAGAGAAAATCCTGCCTGTGCCTCTGTCTGGGCTGGGTCAGCAGCACCCTCTAGCTGCAGCTCCTTCTGCTGCTTTTCTGGCACGTCAAGAACTCCGCTGCTCTCGCCACAGGAGTGACTCTCCCAGGTGTGGGAAGACAAGGTTCCTGTATTTTGTCTTGGCAGCTCTCCGTGCACCTGCACAGGTGGGAGATGTGCTCAACCATCCGCAGCCTCGCTATCCCCGCAGTGACAGTTTTGGTGCAGGGCAGAATGACACAGAGAAGGATGCTGACAGGTCTGTTTAGTGAGAATCCCTTTAAATGAGAACAGCATTCCTTCAAGGGATTGAACATGACAATCACGCGTGTTTAGTTTTCTCTGTGGTGTCTAGACATGACTGCATAAAAATCCAAAAATATTTTTTTTGAGTTCTCTGAATATATTGTATTCTTTCTTCACAGATACTGGCCATATTTAGATGGGAAGATAAGAGAAGCCTTAGTTTTACGAAGTATTAAAGTACGACTTCTCATAAGTTTCTCAAGAGACACAGATCCCCTTACTTTTAACTTCGTTTCATCTCTGAAAGCTATTTGCACTGAAGTTCCAACCTGTAGTTTGAAAGTTGTAAGTATAATCTTGATTTCTTGCTTTAAAATCTAAGATATTTCCCACCCCACAAAAAAAAATCAAGAAAACTTCACAGCTGAGAACTGTTTTCTGTTATTATCAAAGCCTTTCAATTTCATTAAGTAATACAAGAAATATAATACAATGAACTGAATTTATCCCTAGTAGGAAACGATATAGAAATCAAGAAACAGAAACATAGAACGATGCCAAAAGACAGTCTGTGTGGTGGACAGCCTGTGTAAAACACTGTATCGGGTCTTTCACAGCAAAGCTAATGGAGTAAATCATAGTCATATATCTTGTTAATACTGGTTGATAAATGTGACAGCATTTTAGACTGAGTTTATGTATGGTTTATGTATGGGTTTATGTAACCTTACTGTTCAGCTGTGTAAGCATCTACTTTCCCTCAGGCCAAGTACAAAACACAAGCAAAAATAATTAAGATTTTACATTAAATTCAGGCTACAAAGTCAGAATTGTGAAGATTTAGATCAAGCATTATGTGACCACATTAGACGTGCAATACTTTCGTAAGAAATACCGTCTATGTTACCTTTGTTTTAGAGAACAGAGCGTATGGTAAGTACTACTTTCAGTTTGCTACAGTTAATTTTTATGAAGTTGAGGCACACTGGAAATCAGCCAGTCAATTGAGTCAATTTCTTTCTGTGAAATTTTTTTGTTTTGGTTTGTTTTTTTGGCAGGTAACTGTCTTAAATAGTCTGCTGAATTATTTTGACTTAAAGTGATAATCTACTAAATCATTTCGGCTTTTTAAAATTGACAACAATTGTAAAAAACAAGTACTGTTTGTGTTTTACACACTGTTATTTGTGTGTGTCTAAAAATATGGATTTTTGCTATAACATGTTACTGCAAGTTTCCTAGGTAAGAAGCAGCACAAAATGTCTTTTTAAGTTAAGAAGCCCATACATGTCTGACACTGCTTAAGCCACTTGCATTTAGAGAAACTTGTAGCTTGTTCTGTGTTTGTCATCCAAATTCTACTTACGTATTCAAAATTATTTTTTATTTAAGTGACAGCTAATGCTCTAATGGGATGAGGGAAAGGCTGTGGATATTGTTTACCTAGACTTTCAGAAATTCTCATGGAAAAACTGTCTGCTCATGGCTTGGATGAGCATACGATCTGCTGGATAAAGCACTGGCTGGATGGATGGGCCCAAAGAGTGGTGGTCAATGGAGTTAAATCCAGCTGATGGCCCGTCACAAGTGGTGTTCCTCAGGGCTCAGTGTTTGGACCATTTCTGTTTAACATCTTTAGTGATGATCTTGATAAGGACATAGAGTGTATCATCAGTAAGTTCGCAGATGACACCAAGTTAAGTGGAAGTGTTGATCTGCACAAGGGTAGGGAGGCTCCACAGAGAGACTTGGACAGATTGGATCGATGGGCCAAAGTTAATGGGATGTGCTTCAATCAGGCCAAGTGCCAGGTCCTGCACCTGGGCCACAACAACCCCATGCAACGCTACAGGCTTGGGGAAGTGTTGTCTGGAAAAGCTGGAAAGTTGTCTGGCAGAAAGGGACCTGATTCTAATCAACAAGCAGCTTAATATGAGCCAGCAGTGTGCCCAGGTGGCCAAGAAAGACAATGGCATCCTGGCTTGTGTTAGAAATAGTGTGACCAGCAGGAGTAGGGACATGATTGTCCCCCTGTACTCGGCACTGGTGAGGCCACATCTTGAGTGTTGTGTCCAGTTTTGGGCACTTCAATACAAGAGGGATATCAAGATGCTGGAGCAAGTGCAGAGGAGGGCAACGAAGCTGGCGAAGGGCCTGGAGGATAAATCTTATGAAGAGTGATTGAAGGAGTTGGGCCTGTTTAGTTTGAAGAACAGGAGGCTGAGGGGGGACTCATCGCTCTCTACAACTATCTGAAAGGATGTTGCAGAGAGGTTGGTGCTGGTCTCTTCTCACAGGTAATTAGCAATAGAACAAGAGGGAATGGATGCAAACTGCAACAGAGTAGGTTTACACTGGACATTAGGAAAAAAATTTTCACAGAAGGAGTAGTCAGACATTGGAATAGACTGCCCAGGGAGGTGGTGGAGTCGCCATCCCTGGAGGTGTTTAAAGGTCATGTAGATGTGGTGTTGGGGATATGGTTTAGGGGGGAGCTTTGTAGAGCACGGTTAGTGGTTGGACTCTATGATCGCAGGGGTCTTTTCCCACCTGAATGATTCTGTGATTCACTACATAGTCATCAATTTCCATCTATTTACAGCAGGCAAAATCTTTAGTAGAGAATTTATCTTGTCAGGAACTAGATACTAAAAGGAAAACAAATTCTTTCTAGACATCTATTCTAGGTAGATACTCTAGCTAGAATATCTGCAGTTAGAAAATACAATTTCCAGTAAAAAAAAAAAATAAAGATACTGTCCCAGAATTAAATAGTTGTGAAGGTACTACACACCTCAGTTACCTCGTTTGTGCTGTGCACCACACATTCCATGCACTGGGTAAGTCTTAAACAAGCCTTGGTATGAGGTAACAGCACAAGGCTCGGGGTTTAGTGGTAACTATTTGATTTTTGCTGAAACTGCACCACAGGATCCATCATGACATTGCTTTGCTTCACAAAACCTGTCAGATGAGCACTGTTTTTTTTAAAACTGCATTTCTTTTGTATTCGTCAGTTCTAGCCATGATCACGTGAAACAAAACTCTGTGTGTGTATGGGGGAGAAGGAATAGGATAACAAGGGGAAAAATAAACCTTTTCCATGTCAGGGTGTGGTGCTGAGCAGAGAAAGGCGTATGGTTTTGAAGGGCCCACAGAAAGTACGAACTAGAACAAAGTGTCTTTAGACAACTGGAGACCAGGAAGGAATGACATGAAACAGACAGGTGTATCTACAGCACAAATTGTTCTTGAGCCTTCACATGAATCTATTTTTGAGTTGTGCAGTTGCGTTCCTGCTAAGAGGAAGGAAAAAAAAGGAATTCTCAAAGAGACAGAACTGCCCTACGAGTAAACAGTGTTTGCTTCTAAGCACTAATTTAATTTTGAAGCTCTAATTTAATTTTGAAGCTCTAAACTCCTAAAATAAGGATGGAAAATATTAATGAAATGTTAGCAGAAGGTGGTGTATTATTAACACAGTACTTCTGCTGAAGGCACACGTTGGAGAGCGTTTGGCTGTGCTACTTAATGCCAAGGCTGGTTCACTTGCTCAGCTGAGCTACGTGTGCGTGTATTCTGTTTGTGAGGGCAGATGGGTTTCCCTACTGTACTGTCAAGGAGTTAATGGCTTCCCTGCTGTTGTGGGTAGAACACATTACATTTTTCAAGCCTTCTATCTTTTTCTGCCCGAATCTTAAATTTTCCCTTGCAAAGTTGTTGTACAAACTGATCGCTAACGTTTGATTTTTCAGTTCAGTACATTGACATCTCTGAGCTTATATGATTATTATGCTTGACTATTTTTACGTCAAGGTATGTAACTTTTTTGCTAAATCTTGTTGCACTGGCAAGAAGGCAGCTTGTTGTGTTGTGTTTTGTCTCCTTAGCATTGAGTACTTTACCCCTTTGCTGGTTTCAGACCGTTCCCTACAATGTTGGCATTAGTCCCAGTATCTTCCACAGCCATCGGAAGAGTTACTGTGAGATGGGCACCCTATCAGGGAAGATTTAGGTTAGATATCAGGAAACACTGCCTCATGGAGAAGAGTGGTCAGATACTGGGATGCGCTGCCCAGGGAAGTGGTGGAGTCACCGTCCCTGGAGGTGTTTAAGGAGAGGCTGGATGTGGCACTTAGTGCCATGGTCTGGCCGATGTGATTGTGTTGAGTCATAGGCTGGACTTGATGAGCTCAGAGGTCTTTTCCAGCCTCAACAATTCTGTGATTCTATGGCTGTTTTCTATTCCCATTTTGTGGTGTGAGGAAAAACATGACCATTTGCTTCTGGCTTTATCGAAAAATTCAAGACTCTTTCATAAAGATTCAGAGCCATCTCTGGCTTGTTAAGTACATACTTTTTGTGGTGGGTGCATGTTTGTAGAGCAGTTCCTCAGGCACACGGTTGCAGTCTTGATGTCTAAGAACTAACCCCTCATATATAGTAAACTTTACAGCTGCTAAGATGGTTTGTTCTATTTTTTTAAAAAATCTAATGCTGTAATTGCTAGTGATGTTAAAAATCTATAGTTAAAGGTATGATTTCTCAGTGCAGCTTAGTTAGATGTGAATATACAGTATAAATCTAATTTAAAGGACAGATACTACAGTTTTACATAGAATAATTTTTTTTATTGCTCTCTATAAAGCAATCACTCAAACAGGGTTGTGCTTGTTTTTAAATTACAAAAAAGCCCTGTCTTTGTAATTTTGCTAGTATTTGAACTCATTACAAATATTAAGCTGTAGAAGATAACAATACCATGTACAGATAAGTAAGCATGTGGTAACATAGAAAATTCCAAGACTGTTTAAGGGAACAACTTTGTGATAGTTATGGATCATAAAACTGCACTGTGTGCCATCCAGTATTACTTTCCTTGATGAAACAAATACTTGGATTTGTACTGGAAATCTCATTTTTTTTGTCTGGCACTGATGTGAACAAGGAGTGCATGTAGCTCCAAAATTAAAAAACAAGAAAGGGAAAAAAAAAAATCAACAAAAAAAATAACTCACACTTCACCCTTCAGGGTAAGACAGATGCGTTTTCCAGATGTAATTCTTAGAAGTTTCTGAGTTTCTGAAATCAGCAAGTTTCCTGATGGAAACTATGCAATATGTAATATACAGGTGTTAATTCAGCTGTCAGTGTGCCTGCCAATCTTGATCCTGAAGCAAACTTCAAGTTTGCTTCCCCTGATGAATGAAGAAATGAGCTACAGAAAAGTTCCTGGCTCTTATCATGCAGAACACAAAGATGTTTTTTTTTCCTGTTTATTTCTTAGCCTTTACTACCTGGCACTGAATTGCTTTTAGTATGCAGTAGCCATATACTTTGTGTAGTTCTGAATGCCAAGGCATAGCGAGTATCTCAGACTATGAGAATTTAGTAGGAAATAGAATCTGCAGTGTTTTATTAAAATTAATGCTTGGCTATAAAATCTCAAGCTGTTCTGTAGCACTAACTCATTTTCAATAAAGAGTAGAGAATAGACCATATTTTTTCTGTCCATTATAGAACGTTTCTCATTAACCTGCATTCCATTACATTTTGACAGAAATTCTTTGACCTTGAGGAGGAGAGTGCATGCTTTCTTAAAGAACAGAAGAACACTTCCCTTCCCAAACTAAATCGTAACAAATATATGGTGACTGATGGAGCTGCGTACATTGGTAAGTAACCACATCTGAAGAAATTCTAGTTTGTAGCCAAAAGCCTGAAATAACATGCATTTGTACATCAGGAGTCTACAGCTGTTAGGCTTGTTGAGCTAAAGTAATAGTTCGTTTCTTTGGGAACCTGAATGAAGACTGAGCTTTGAGCCTCTTCTAATTTAAAAACTCTTTGTTTTGAATCGGTTTCTCAAAAGGAACATTCTGCTTTCAGTATTTAAAGGACAGACTAAAAGCACAAATACAACACACTTTACGAGACAGGAATAAATTGGATTATTAACATGTTCTCTTGTTTCTTCAACCCAATGAAGATGGACTGTTCTCCATTTTCCATGTTATTACTAAAGCTATGGTTAATCCTGGTAAATACCATACAAATGCTTTTCATCTTCATCTTCTGAAGTCTTATTCCATTTACTGTAATTTCAGACACCCTCCTAACATTAGGTACATATCTAATTGGTATTTTGGGTTAAAGGTGTATTTAAGTAAAGTTGCCATAAAGCACGTAGCAGTTCGTCATCAGTCAAATGCTCACTGAACGCAGGCTGAAAACTACCTTTTAAAAACATCTGGCTGTTGGAGCCGTAGGTGAGATGCAGGATCAGAAAACAGCTACTGAATTAAAAAAACACCTCAAGAGATTTTATAAAGTCAGGAGAGAAAAACACACGTTCTAATATTCTGCAGCTTGAGCTTCAGTTGCGTGCTTCCCGACTTAACTGCAAAGGGCTTAAATCCAGTGATCGCAGAGGCAGGCAGGGAGAGAGGGCAAAGGCTGCAACCCAGACACAGGCCCCCGCACACGGCAAGAGTACAGCATCCCAAGTAGTGTAGAGATACAGCCCAGAGCTACTCTGAGAAGCAAACCTTGATGGGTTCTACATACACAGCTCTCTTAACCTATCCAAATGTTATTTTTCACTTCACGTAGTGCAGCCTATTTCTCTCTCATCTACCAAATGCTTTATGAGGCCCCCCCCCAAATCATTTTTTTACTCCGTTCTAAATTCCTTCCAATAGCCAGATCAAATTTCAGTAATGTATAATTTGTGTACACTGCAGGGATCCTTAGCCAAGTTGTTTTGTGGTTTTTTTTTTTCCTTTCCTATTGTCCTTACATCCTTAGGTACATATAAATAAAAGAAACAAATAATCAAAGCTGTATGAAAGTAATAGAAATGCATGTTAAGGACCTGATAGGTCTTTTAGTTGAAAGCATAGCAAGAAATGTCATTTATGATGAGGCTTCAATTTACCATCCTTGATGACTTTAGAATTCTTAACATTTCCTGCTGAAATAGCTGAAGTGACACTGAAAGAACAGGTTTAAGTTTCTCAGATACCACCATGTTTTATGTAAGTTCAGGTATTGTTTTAAAATATGACCTCTAGTAACAGCATTTTTCTCCAAAATACTGCATATGCTATAAATGTAGTGAAATAAAAAGAAGTAACGGAAACACTGGCCTTACTTGTTTTCCATTAATGGCATTATTCTCTTTGCCTTGCAATCATCAGGATTTGAAATGCTCATTCATTACTGTAGATTTCAACAAAGGAGGTAATAAATAGCATAAACCAGTAAAACCTGTTTTTCTTTCCTGAAATAGTATCTATCAATGGGTAAACCATAAAAGATCTAGTGGTTTGGCTCAGCATTATGGAGGAACTGCTCGCCATCCTCTCTACTTTAAGTTGTTTATACAGCAAAAAAAGTATTTTCTTTCTTGGCACTGAAAAGGCCTATGAGGAAACTAAATGAAGTAATAGTACGATATACACAAAAAGGAAGAGCAAGTTATATTCGAATAAATAAAAGAACCTGTTTTCACTTATGAAGGATTAGAGCTGCTAAACTTCCAGAAGTGATCTGCACTACACACTGGTATGTAAGAGAGTTTTTTTCTTTACTGCCAGTACACAAAACTTATTTCTGTCTCTGCCCAGGTAGGCACTGAAGAAAATAGTATTGTGTCATGCTTGATTGCCTTTAGGGAAATAGCTTTTTTTTCTTCTTCTTTTTTTTTTTTTTTTTTTTAATATTAGAAACTCACTGTGTATTCCTTTACTTGTAGGTAATTTTGATTGGGTAGGAAATGCTTTCACGCAGAATGCTGGAGCTGGGCTTGTTATCAACCAAGCAGACGCCGGGAACAGCACAAGCATCATTAAGCAACTCAAGGCTGTTTTTGAAAGGGACTGGTATTCACATTATGCCAAAAGTTTACAACCAACAAAAATCCCAAACTGCTTTAATCACAAACTTAATAAAGCAACATCAAATAAGACTGCCATGAGCAATGCGAATTAGAAGGACTATTTTACTGCTTAGTATGGCAACGAAGAATTACATTGGGGTGTAGCCCTCTTTCATATTTACAGACAAAAAACAGTGAAAAAGCAAAAAAAAAAAAGGTTTGGTTGGGGGGCTGTTTTTAGGAAAAAGCACACTTATATACAAACTGTCTAAACTATATTCTCTATATTGAATTATTTAAGACTTTCAATTTTGTTACTTCTGACACTGAATGTCATTTCTGCTTCCATGTTATTGTTCCGCCTTTGAATTTAACAGCATTTGTCCATTTTTCTGTTTCAGTTTTAGGACTTTCCCTAATTGCCATCCTGGCTAGAATGAACCTTGAGGCAAAACCAAGGTTCAAGCTATGAAACAGCGTTCTAAAATCAGTTATGCTTGACATACAAATAGATGGTAGGTTTACTGTATTAGAAAAACATAAATGAGTAAACAAACTTTAAACCCTATAAATCATTCCCTTTAAATAAATACCCAGTCATGTAAATACTGCCCTGTTTTGGGCATTTAGTTTGAGTATCACTCTTCCATGTCTTCTAACTAGTCTTAAAATGCATTACAGCTACATGACTGGTAATTCATTCATCTCCTAAAAGCACGAGAAGGTTTTGGGGGATTGGGGTTGGCCTCTTCAAATTCATCCTAATCCCTAAAGCCTCTCAGATAAACGGATATTTTTTTTTTTAATCAAAGTAATGTGGATTCCTTTAAACGTAAGAGTTATTTCCAATTACGCATTTCATGTAACAATGAAAATCTCTGGATTAATAGCAAAGATCTAGGACTGATTTTCTTGTTTTTTAAATATCAAGAAAATTTCTTCCCAAAGTGAAATATTTATCAAGTGTGAGTCAAGCAGTTGCATCGTAACTTATTATCAAACCAATGTATATATAAATTCAAATACTGCTTTTCAGGAAGGTCAAGGTTTATGCAAAATCATGAAATAATTGTTGTGAAATGAGGTAGTCGGTTTGTTTGATTTTACACCTGGAAGTTCTTTGTCTCCCAACTTGTGAAATGGCATTTTTTGTTAAAATGTCATTCATATAGGCCAATACATCAGCATGTACAGAAATGTGATGCCTTCATTTAGGCCACAGTTTCAACTGAAGTTAAGAATGTGCCTCTACAAACACAACTCAGTTCCACCAAGAAGCAACTGTTCTGTAAAAGTGTGAATTTGCTCTTTAGAAAAAAATACACATGAAAGTTTGACAACAGATTTTTCTCCAGTCAGAGCTATAATAAAAATATTCCATTAGTACTTCTCTGCTTTCGTTGGAGAAATATGGCCAGGAAAGCAAACTGTGTTCTGCATTTAGTTAAATGTTCACACTTTTCTTACCTGGCTGTGTGTTACTGAAGGCACACTTCAGTGGGCAAAAAGCAAAGGAAGGCAAAAAACAACCATGTCCCAATATACTATTTTAATCTTAAGAAAAAGTTAGAAACCCACTTGACTTTCAAAACAGAGGTTTCATAAAGGTAAAAAAAAAAAGTTCACATTTATTTTAAACTAAGCACATTAAGAAATTTTAATACGGTACTATATGCATAATTTCAAATTGCAGGCTAGAGACACACCGCAAAAGGCACACTTTTGACAAAGAATGTTTATTTTGCAATTGCTAAGATTTACATCATTTTAATAAAAATTACATAACAAAAAATATTTCAAGTTATTGGCTTTTACAGAAAGGATTCTGCACAGCTCTAATGCTCAATAATATTTTCTAATATTTGTATAAATACATGCAGTTTATTAGCTTACACACACATAGAAAAGCATATATTTGGACACTCATGTAAGAAACAAATATCTAAAAAGAAAAAAGTTTCCTGAGTTGTTATGGAGAAAAGATCTTTGTGAAGAAAAATTTCTCTATCTTCTTCCTCCTCTATATAATTTAGAATACATATAGCACTTAATTTACTTTTTGGAGTTTTTTTGTTGTAAGAAATAAATATTAGTCCAGATTAATTTCTGGTGAAAATTTCAGCCAAGTTATACCACCTATTAATTTAGTCTGATAAATCAGAGCTAAAAAAACCCAAAACAAACCAAACACCACAACAACCAACCACACAAACCAGAATCACATTTGCTTAGACTGGAAAAGACCGTTAAGATCATTGAGTCCAACCAAACAAAAACCTGGCTGAGACATGTATAAAGCCTCTGAGGTCCCCAGGACTGGGTGATCATAAAGCTTGAGACAAACTAATACCAAGTCCTTGCAGAAAACAGAAAAAGCAAACAAAAACCCCCCAAACAACCAACACTGTCCAGAGTTGTTAATTGTAGCACATGATGGCAATAATATGCAAGAATGAATCAATATAATTTTTCCCCCTTGCATTACTAGAAATGTGTCACATTTTTTAAATGACATCTTGTACAAATAATGAAGGATCTGAGTGGAACAGAAGTTTGTCGAATGATAAAGCTAAGTTGTCATTTTATAAAGCAGGATTTAGTGATGAAATTAGGCCATGGAGTTACCAAGACCTTTGATTTAGTATACCAAATGAATGATTCAGATGTTGTAGTTTTACTGGACAGGACCTAGGGAAATACAGTCATGATCATTACCCAGACCTGTTAGTTTACAAATGCATTCTTATTGGCTTCATAAGCACCAGAATTTGTTTCAATGACCCCCTCCCAAAGGAGCTGATACACAAAATTACATTTAAAATGTAGTAGTATGTTCTGATTTTACGAATGGAAGAGTTTGGGGTTTTCTGAACGATTTTTAATGTAAAGTAGCAGTCAGCCATCCTACAAACGGACTGGCAGACTCAGTTTTCATTTGGTATATTTTAATAACTGTTTGGAATGGCAGCAGCTCCAAAGTAGTACAGAAGGCTTTGGTCTGTTACGTTAGCCAAAAGATAAAGTGCATCCTTGGACTTTAGCAAGTAGGAAATTAAAATAAACAAACAAACAAACAAAAAACCCCAAACCAGATACTTTATTTGGGTTGGGTTAGCACTGTTACTGTTTAACTAGTTTTGCCACAGCAGCCTCGATTCTGGCTTCACATCCTTCTACCAATGTAAATAAATGGTGAGCAAATCCATTAAAGCAATTTCACGTTGGTTTAGCAGGAGTCAGAATCTAGACCAGTTTCCTCTTGCTTGAGCTCTCCTGAGTACCACCCTTGCACAGGCTATTTCCACACTTAACAGGGATCTGCTTTCAGTGATTTCTCACAGCCCTCACAGGCATAATCCAAAAGATGCACTTTCTCTAACCCCCTTCTAACTGGCATTGGTAACTCTGTCATCGTAAAGGCAATTTTCCTAAACAGAACGGCTTTATTCTTAAAGAATATAGACTGTAATTGTTGTTTGCTGCCAACATTTACTAGTGCCTTATTCATAGAAGTTTTTGTTTAACTGTTCCTCACATGAAGTCCTGCTAAAGATCTTGTATCTAGTACTGAGGCATACAGCAAACTTTCTAAGAAAGAAAACTACATATTGTGATGTTTACAGGTTGGTACCTAAAACTAAAGTCACAAAAAGACAAAAACTGAATGTGAGATGTTGGTCCAAATGACAAGCACATCTAAACAGAGCAATTTTATCCAAGCCCCATTCTAGGACCAGATTTCACAAGTTACTCCTGTCTTCATTATCAACTAATTCACAACACAATTCATTATTCTGTCTTGGCAAGGTGTAAACATAAGTAAATCTGAATTGCCTCAACACCTGCCTGATAGCAAAAGCTGAACCACAGACGTTCCTGTAAGCACAGGGTGAATTCCAAAAATCACCCAGTGGCTCCTTTAAAGTCTTTGGGCCACTTTGGACCTTTGGACCAGTTTTTCCTGCCTGAAGTGTGAACTAGTATCCTCCACAACTACTCTCACTTTCTCTTTGAAGACCAGAAAAGTATAGGCTGTACCCTGACAGGGACAGATTTAAGTTCTTGTCCAGGTTTTTTCCCCTCCTTTTTCTAAACCAAAATGCATCTTTGAACTGAATCTGAGGCTGTGCTGTACAAAGCTTTATACGATACAGGGCCAAGTGTTCCCCTTGGTAAATCCTGGCTCTGCGAGTAGCTCAGAGGACAGCTTGAGAAACAAGTTAAAAAGCCTCATAATGCTACTTTGAAGCCCTACCCATTATTCACTGTACTACTAGCAACCTAAATTCTATGTTGAGTTTTGCATATATAAAAACCAAATGACTGAGCTCCGTTGTGAATGTTACCTGTCATTTACCCCTAAGCAAAAGAGAAATCCAGACAAAGAATTTATAGGGGGTTTTGTGACTTTAGTGTGTACTTACCAAAAATAGTGCAGATTTTCTTATCGAGATGGTAAAGACAAGAGTTGGCTATTCCAGTTCTTCAAACTGAAGTCCTTTATAAACATCCCCATCTTGAATATCATGCACTTGACTCCTGAGAAGGGCCGTACAGAGAGTGCTAAGTTATCTTAAAATCATTTTGGACTTCAAAATTAATTCATTTTAATACAAAAATGTATACTATGTTTCCAGATGGTAATTTCTGGCACTGTGTTTTTCTTCCAATCTTACCGTTTCCCTACTTCTATATTTATGGATTTTTGATCACTGTTAATCCAATTCCATCTATGTAAAAAGCAGAATGAATCCTTGGTATATTTAAAATTCACAATGATACCTCCTGAGTTGAAGGCACCAGTAAACATATTCTAGTTTTAACACTGCAGAGTATAGTAGCTCAACTGACACTGTAGGCTGATTGCTTTTCTTAGCTGTAGTTTTTCACTTTAATTACTGCTGGATGTTATTTATGAATTTCTCAGTGTTGAATCAGGTTGCTCTCGCATCATCACTTTGCACAAATGCCTTAGAAGCTTGCCAAACTAGCATGAAAGAGACCTCGTTCAAAATAGTTTAGACAACTGCTTTACACTCTGTGGATGCTGAAGTCAGTAGATAAACTCCAGTCTTACAATACAATAGAGCAATTTATTGCACCTCCTGTTCAGATTAGCCCTGCGCGGGCTTCAAAGGAAAAGTCTGTGAGAATTACGTGTTTGAATTATCTTGAGATCAGGAACTGAGCAGAGTATCCATATACTGCAACTGCATTAACACTACCAGCTGCATTAAGGTTAGGTTTTCCCTAAAATTCAAAATACATATACAACAAAAATCAAGCTACTACACCCTTTTTTTTTAAAATCTTGTTAAAATTAAATTTTAAGAGCACAATTCGATTCTGGCTGCAGATTATTCTGCTATAGTCAATGGCATCAGCTCTGTTTTGTTCACAATGAATTCTACACTGTAATTTTATAGGAAGACTCAATAGATCTTTTTAATCCTGTAAAAAAAAATGAACATGATAATTTTCTCTTTAAGAAATAAGGTTGATGGTTGATTGAGGCTACAGACTACAAGAAAATATAATCAAATGGCCTACAACTTATCATTCCAGAGGATTATTTTGTGCTCCTTTATGTTGCATGGCCACAATCACAAATAGTACAATTTATACGTATCACAACGGTATTGCATGAACACATGGCAGGCATTGCATCTCACATAGTAATATCCACCCCTCCTGCAGCAGAATAAAATGTAATAAGGGTAAAGAGGAACAGAAGAAAATAGCTACAGGGGCAAACCAACTTGAATCAGACTGAGTTAATGGACTGCATGACAGCCTGAAAGCTATGGGCTATGTTCTCATTTTGTTCCTTTCCCTGCAAAATCCTGTAGTTCTTTTCTGCATCCACCTTGCTCTTCTTCATATGGGTGAACTCCCATGAATATTTTAAGAACGAAGCAGGAATTTTTAGCAATTACAAACTTATGCTTAAGAGAAAGAAATCAGCATGCATAAAAGCCCCATCCGTTTTGATACAGCAGGTACTAAGAAGTTAAAGCAGTATTTTAAACAGGGGCTCTTCCTTGTATATTTGAAGTTTCTAGTGCTTATATAAGCAAGATTTACAACATAGCACATGCCTGCAAATTTCACAATCATATTGCAGCATTTTGCATATGTTCTCCAAATATACAAATACAGTCAAGTCAGAACCATTCTGAACTTTCAGCATAAGTATCAGGCAATCAAATTTGACAAAATAATCACAATCAAATGAAAATCAAAAATCCCCTAAATGTGCTAACTATATAAAGTTCATAAATTGCTTAGAAACTGGAATTATTTCAAATGCAACTTTGAGGGACTAATGGGAGATTATATGGGGAAGGAAGTCTTTGTGTTGAAAGATTAAAGGCCTTGCACCATGATATGTTCCTAGCAAGACAGCTTGTTATAACACGTAGAATGAGAGTTCTTTCAAATGGAAATGTGTGCAACAACATTTTATTGACTGGCTTGGTGACGGATGTTTTCAAGTGGATCTGCTCAGATTCAATTAATCCTACATTACCTTTTATTTGTATTTCTTCAATGACACTGTACCTGGTATCAGTGTTCTTCGTGAAATTTGACAGAAAGGCAGGGTTTTGTTTCTGGAAGTGACGCTGTTTCTTTCTGAAGGTCCGAGGGCTGTCTCCTAATCTCGCTTGTTCTGTCTCCTGCTTCATCAACCCAGTCCAGGTTTTCACTTGTCATTTGTCTGAGGAGCAAACAAAACAGAGTATTTTTAGCTACCTGCTGCTTCTGAAAACTGCTGGTATTCAACGTACTTTTTTGCTCTCTGAGAGATCCCTCACATAATATGATACTAGAGAAAGCATAATAAAGGAAGTCAAACATGTAATTCCAGATGCCTCACATAATTCTTTTGCTGGAAGACACATATGCAAAATCTGGACGAGGAGGAGATCACAAGGGGAAGAATGCTTGTCAAACTTTAAATGAGATAGAGCTTCTTCTGGTGATATAAATACCTCTTCTGGCAGCCTTATTTTGTTCTAGTGTAAACCATTCTCTACCATACAACCAGATTTGTAATGACTGAAATGTGCAGCTAACTTCAGCATGAAAAGATGAGAGGTCAAACACCCCTTGTCCTAAGAATTGAATTAATTTCTTCACTTTACAAGAAGGGTGGAAAAGACAGGTAAAAATGGAAAAAGCGCTGTCTCTTCTTCTTGAGGAATAGCCCAGGTTGCTACTAGAAATAGAGCTGGTAACGTTTCTAAAAAAGGCAAAGATCTTATGCATCCAACTTCTATTAATTCTCAAAAAGTGGTGCATACCTGTGGGAACCTGGGGCTCACAGCTTAGTTCCAATTTCTTTGTGGCAAACTGTCGGGCTTCTAAGGAGAGCTTCTTTTCTTCCTTCTCAAAGTACTTTAGACAGCTGTAACATCTGCTTTTAACAATCTCCAGTTTCTTCAAAGACATTTCCAAACTTGATTATAAGAGTTTTCCCTGTGAAAAGAAAAAAATGAATAGCAGATTCAATGAGGAACCTAAAGAACTTAGTAGAAATATTAAAATGCTTAAGAAATTGGGACCAAAACCAGAATGTGTTTGCATATTTGCCAACATTTAAATAACTAAATGAGAACTGGAAAGAGAGGCTGGTGCAGTAACTCAGATTAATGAAGTTGAAATTTATAAACCAAAACACTGCTGTGTTTGTGGGCAGCCCCTACATCTAAACTGCTGTTCTTAACATGACAGAGATGCAGTGAAGAATCTGTGAACCACGAGCTTTGATATGTTGTACAGATGTTTCAGCATTCAAAGTCTTATGTCCATCTGTGAATGTATACAGCTTAAAAGGTAGGCAAAAAAAAATGGAGCTCTGTGTATATTTATACAGTCCTTACTGCCAAATAATCATTAAAAATAGTCACTTCTCACAGCATTTTTGTCTTCAGATGTCACCACAGAGATCTTGGTGAACGAATCTGGAGAAAGGCAGAAAAGCAACATCTGTGATAGCAAGCAGGCCAACTAAAATAAGCTGTAAACCCATTTTCCAAGTGCCAGTTGATACAATAAAAGCACTCAAGATGCCCCCATATCCATCTCATATTCCAAATACAGAGCTGAAGCTCCCCACACACATATGCACAGACACACATCCTCAAAAGAAAAATCAGTATCTGTGCCAGAAAAAGCTTGGAGCATCTCAAGTACAATGACAGGTTCCGCTGCTGTCCTACTCTTGAATAAGACTGGCAGGAAATAGTACAGCACTTTCTGCAAAATGCCACATAACCTTTACCAGAAGTAGGAACATGCACACATACAGAGACTGAAAGTCAGGAACTACAAAAGTAAAGTCCTGGCCAGAGCACGGAAGTGCATTAATGTAACAGCACTTACCAAAGCCATCCACTCACTTTTTCATTCCCACATTATTATATGTGTGCCAAAGCTCTCTTTTTTTAAAAAAAAACACAAGGGCAACGTTTCTCTCCGAACTAAGCATTCCAGGGAGGATTATACTTTTTTGTTGTTGTTTATAACAGATAAAACAACCACCACTGCCCAACTCTCTCTTCCCTTTTCTCACTCCCCTTTTACACTGGCAAATACTTCCGTTATCTCCTCCTCTGCCTCTTGTCTTTCTTCTTTCAAGCTGTTTCCTACATTCTGGTTCTGAACCCCTTGCTGCTATGTACACGGGGATGAAGCCCTTCAACTTGCATTGTTGGTGCTGTAACATCCTACAAGGTTATTTCCACTAGCTTTACCTGAAGTGCTTGAAAGAAGGAAGTACATGCACGTGTTGTTTAAAGACACGCAAATCACTATGTATGAAGACAAGGGGAGTCAGGGCAAAAGCAGAATGCAGGCACAGGGGTTTAAGTCATACTCCTCAATCTGATTTCACCCTGGCACATCCAAAACCTGTATCAGGATCTTGAGCCCAATTTTGCAAACCTTGCACAACTAACACAAGCCCAGCCTCCAGGTTCTTTGTTTGTGGTTGTCCTGGAGTCACACGCCAGGTTAACCTGCCAAGCAGGTCAAAACCATACACAACTTCGAGCCACACAACTTCGAGCCACACAACCTCAACTTTACCCTGCAGGTGGCATTTGGCACCAGGCGGGGTCTAATCCAGGTACTGTCATCTTGTGACAGTTAAGATGGTCCAAACTCATCATCATATATAACACCACCACCTTCAAAAGAAAGAAGATGTCTCTGCAAACATTTTAGATGTCTGAATGTGACTTCGGCACTGCACTGAATTACCATAAACAATCTAAAAGTAGCAGGAGCCTTGTGCAGTTTGCAGAGCAAAAAGGATGTGTACTATATATGTTTACTACTATACCTCTTCCGATGGAATAAAAT
Source organism: Trogon surrucura (assembly GCA_020746105.1). Lineage (NCBI taxonomy): Eukaryota > Metazoa > Chordata > Aves > Trogoniformes > Trogonidae > Trogon > Trogon surrucura. The sequence goes on from CM036618.1 coordinate 87,245,610, forward strand.
ATCAAATAGAAAAAGTCTGTCTAAACTTATTTTGAAAACTGCATGGCCAGCTTATGCAGTAGCTAGATATGTGGCAAGGTTGCAGTGTTACTCTCTAAGGAGAATACAATAAATATGCTTATATATTTTGTTCAATTCAAGCACTGCGTAGTCTCCAAGTTCTACTATGAGAAGTATGAATAACTTCTCGTTATCTTTCCTATTTCAAAACATGGTATTTATCACAGATGTGTACAATACAGCGGCATAGCTTAGGCCTGTTATATAGGTCAATATCTGCAATGCACACAAGAACATTATTTGCCACTGCAGAGGAGAGTGGCTGCAAAATCTATTTTCGATAATCCGATTTATATTTGAGGAAATCAATGTGTGGTCATTTCTAGAACTGTGAATATAAGGCAACTGCTGCATGCTTGTATATTTGATGAGTTTTATTATACTGTATCCTTATATGAATGCCTATGCAGTGTAAATGCTTTAATGTAAGATACTGGATGGTTTTTTTACACATTATTTTCTAAATGATGCTACATTTTATTGCATGTTTATCCATATTTGTGTTGATACAAAGCGCAAGCAAGAAGACTCTTGATTTTAACTTACACAGCAGCTATACAAATCCATTAAAAACATGTTCTTAGGTAAAGACTTTTAATTTTACAAGAAACTTGCTTCCTTTAGGCAATGGGCTTGGTTCACAGCAATACCTGTTTAATTAGTGTTTCCTTATTAAAAAGAAGAAAAAAATAAAATATCACCGAGTCAGTAAATGGGGTTATTGACTCAGCTGCAAACCACTGTCAATATGTTTTGATACCTTTGAAAATGTAACTCATCTACATTTATTAGGAAAATCAGATGACCTGCCCTGATTCAAGTTGAAAAATAGTGCTCCAGCTGAAAAAGTCCAAAAATGAGCAGCTATTGTGTTTGGTGCTGTAGCAATTTTTATTTTTTTTCTTTAAACAATAGTTTCTCATGACCTTAACACAACGAGTTCATGTTATTTGATTGTGAATACTGTTTACAGTGTTACTATACATAATCAAAGTTCAATGTAGTTAAAAGAACTGAGCAGATTCCTTTAGAAGAAGAAAGGAAAAAAAAAAAAAGCTGACTTTGGTTTTGCTGAGATTCTGGAGAGGTGACTTGATACAGAGTGTTGCTGCTGTACCAGTGCGTTTTAAATGTAAATCACTGGCCAAAAGACTGATGGCTAAGACAACATTGTCAGTGGTAATACCTTACACTGCTGGCAACTGAGTTACCAATAATATAACACTAAATTAAGGAAGCAATGCATTAGTTTCAAGTTATGTAAATATTTATTTTAATTCTGCAGCATCATTGCTATCATTTTTCACTGCTTTGATATCCAAGGATTCCTAGTACTACATGAACATATTTCATCTGCT
>CM036618.1:87247527-87271921 GCA_020746105.1 Trogon surrucura
CCGTGTTCCAAGGCAGCTTCAAGGACAGAGCCTTTGTTTAGGCCTAAGCTGGGTTGTCCACATCTTTAAAGTAATACCGCGCCTCTGCTCCACAAGAAATTCCTCTACAGATAAGTTGTTCCATCCATGAACACACACACAGTTGAGATCTTTGTCTTTATTCCCATCCTGCTCTGAATAGGGTACCAGGCATTTAACACAGCTGGCACATCTCCTAGGAAACACATAAGGCCTTTTATACAAACTCTTAACAAGAAAAAAAAAGTACCAATAAACGACTCATCACCTGCACCTATCAAATTATTTTTTTGCACAGTCTCAACCCCCAGCTCTTTCAGTTTGAAGCTATTACTCCTTTCCCTATCACTACACTCCCCTTCTTTCCTACAGGCCTCCCCTTAAGCACTGGAAGGCTGCTAGAAGGTGTCCCCAGAGCTTTCCCTTCTGCACGCTGAACGACTCCAGCTCTCAGCCTGTCCTCATCGGGGAGGTGCTCCCACAACCTGATTATTTTCGTGGCCCTCCTCTCAAGCCACTTGAGCAGACTCATATCTTTCTTAGCTGGGAGCCCCAAAGCCGAACACAGTACTGCAGGCGGGGTCTTGCCAGCACAGAGGGGGAGAGTCACCTCGCTCGACCTGCTGGCCACGCTGCTTCGGATGCAGCCTGGGGTTCAGGTGGCTTTCTCAACTTTGACTGCGCATTGCCAGCTCCTATTCGGTTTTTCATCCACCAACACCCCCAAGCCCTTCTCTGCAGTGTTGCTCTCAATCTACCCATCTCCCAGCCTGGATCTGTGCTTGGGGCTACCCTGACCCAGGTACAGGACCTTGCATGTGGCCTGTTGAACTTCTTGAGGCTTCACGGGCCCATCTCTGTGTCTCTTTTTACCGCCTCTCGTCTGATATTTTCATTCTGTTCCCTAACAGAGTTTTGGTGATTTTTAGAGATTTTTCCAATTTTTAGTGATGTTTACGACAAGCCTGATAACAAAAACGTTTTAGCACGTACAGCCAAGGGTCAGCTCAGAACAGGACTCACAGTGTGTGGTGTCGTACAAGCACACGGGCTGTGTTCCTCCTCCACCATTTTGCCCAAGAACAGGAGGAAGGAACTCCATTGCAGCCCCTCTTGCCCACTGTGAAAAGGAGGATTTGTACTGGTGTCACCATCCCAGCTCTGGAGAAGGCGATGAGAGGCGGCACGGAAGCTCTGAGCATCAGCAGGGCACGAGACTAGAATGACGATGGTGTCCACTTGCATTTCTTGGCTATCGCTTCTCTGCCCCACCCAGAAGCGATGCTTTTGTTCACTGTGCTACACATCATGTGACGAACACCGCCAACTCCAGCAGGTTTGGGAGGGCACCGGGGCTGGTCAGACAGCTTGTTGAAATAATCAAGCTGCCTTCCACGCTTGTAAATTGTCTGTAGGTATTTCCTTAATCAGGACTGGTATTGGGTTGGTCCTTTCTTTGTTCTTTTTTTTTTCTCCCTGTAGCATAAAATAGTTTATCAGAGACGGATTGTAGCATCGTAAGCCACCTATTTCCATCTGAGAGAAGCCTCTGATATTGTGATATTCTCTGGTATATTCGGCAGATATCCTGACACCCCCGCCCCTAATCTGGAAGGTGCCAGATCAGACTCTACTTTCTGTTTTATATGTAGGCTACCCAGGCAGCAGTGAGTGCCGTGGCTCTGTTCAATGGCACAGCAACGCTCCTGCTGAAGCACTCAAAGGCTGGGTTGCACAGGGGCGTCAGGAAGTTCCTAAAAGAAATGGATGGAGGAGAGGTAGGTGGGCACTAAGGGGAGGAAGGCTGCTGGATAACAAAGCGCTCTCACCAGAAGTTGCTTGGTCTCTAGACGGCAGCAACAGGCAGTACCTGTCCCCTCTGAGGTCGGCCTTAGGCCAGCCCTGGACCTGGCTTTGCAAGAGCTAGTGATGCTTCGCAGTTCACGGAGAGAACATCAGGCAGGCTTGGCCAAGGGATTTCTCACCTCCTCGGGTGCTTCTCCTAAACGCTTACGCGGCCGAAAAGCGAGTGAATTCGGTCTTGGCACAAATGCGAGATCCCCTCCTGACAGCAGCTTCCAGGCTGGAGCCCAGTTTGGGGGATCCAAGGGCTAATGACCTTCTTGTGGTTTATGGGAACGAGGAAGCCTCTCCTTTTCCACTTCTCCTTCTACACCTGCATCTCCCTCTCCTCCCATCACCAGACTGCTAAGAGACTTGAAGTGAGACAGACACATCAAACTACTCCTTCGCGTGCCAGCCAAAACATGGTTCTGGACAAATCTTTATCAGACACATGCTGCACACCACGAAACCAAACAACACACAGCATGCTGCCCTGAGGTCTCAAAGCACCTTTGTGGACCTTGTCCTTGCTTTCTTGAAGACATGCTCTGATGATACCCATTTCAGTGCTCAGGCAGAGACCTATACGGACCTCAAAAGCCAGACTCCAAAGCCTCAGAAGGGAAAAATCCACCCTGATGGCAAATGAGCTGGGTTTAAAAACTCCATAGCTGAAAATGCTTTTGCTAGAAAGGGCTTCACGTCTCAGCGTGGCTGCTAAAATAACCTATTGGCCTGATACATATAAATATATATACGATACATATAAATAACCTATTCTCATATAAACACAGGCCCGAGGCGGCATGGGGACAGCTCAGTGCCACCTGCGGCTGAGGGCCTCGGCGGCCGCCTCTCTCTCTCTCCCCACAGACTCGCCTCTGCAGCTTCATGAGACAGGCTGGAAACCGGCGGCTGGTTCTCGTGCCCAGACAACAAGGCCAGAGAGCAGGACCCGGACTCAGGAGCTCCCCTCTGCAGGCTCAAACCTGGTGGCTGGGCATCATGCCTGGAGAGCAAGGCCAGCTGCCCTGGGCAGCCCTGAAAGCGGGATCCAAGTCCATTAGTTGTTGCTCCTGCCTGGGCGAATGGAGCGGCCCCTGGCCCCGTGACCCCTCGGCTCAGCCCCGTGGTTCCTTCTGTGGAACATCCCATTCTGCACCCGAGAAATGGAGCACAACCCAGAAACCCTGCTGAGTCTGCGTCTCCACCCAACTTGCAGCATGAGCAAAGGGCGAACAGGCTTGCTTGGGACCTCGATTCCAGCTGTAACCAAGCGCTATTCCACAGACCTGGTGCTGTAACCCAGCTGGGAAGCTGCATCACCTTCACCTGCAGACATGGACAGGACAGCTCCCGTGACCCAGATTGCAAATCCCTCTTCGGATGGCAGCGGCAGCGAGCACTGTTCAGAGAGAAAAAGGCATTCCTCCACGGCACTCGTCTCTCCCTTCCAGTCCGAATCCTGCTGCAAAGAGTTGCTGTGCACCTGCGGTGGCACCGCACCGTGCTGAAACGAGCCCCACCGGGAAGTGCCAGGAGAAAGGGCTCCCTGGAGCTCACAGCAGCTCTCCAACTCAAGCTACCCAGGGTGGCAGCCAGGAGCAGCTCCGGCTCTGAGGGGCCGCAAAGGTGGCTTTGCATGGCAAAGCGCCCCGGAGGCACATCACCGAGCCCGACCCGTGCCCTCCCTGCTCTTGGCCACGTCTGCGCACCGGCCACACAAGGGACAACATGCATTTCACACGACAAGAAGACTGGAAGGGACAGGCCCCTTCCTCCCCCTGACTTGGCATTGAGGGGCATTGAGAACTTAAAGTCAGGCTGCCCCAATGTGTTCAGTCCAACAGCCTTCTGTGAAACACCACCATCCTCCTCTAGAAGCAAGCACAAAGGAGAAGGCTTTCCGTGGCACTTCTGCGTCGGGGACTGCGGGCACTGGGAGGGCGTCAGGTCACAACATGGGAGCCACGTGTAGGTGGAGGTTGCCAAAGCCACAGAGGGGCCTGCTGACCTCTTGGCTGGCACCTGCCAGGTCTCCACACACTCTTGCCCGGCCATGTGCAATACCCCTCCCCTCAAGGACGAGGGGTGGGTCATTGGGTGGCCCCTCGGGGCTTCCTCATCAGGAGAGCTCTCCCGCACGCAGAGAGAACCTTTGCTAAAGCACTGGACCGAAAAACCCCACCACCCCCACTTCTCGCGTCTTTGGGAGAAGAGCCCGCTGACCGCTCAGAGATGGCACCGGTGCCGCCCGCTTACCTGCTCTTTGCGCTCGCCACCTCTCAGCCGGGGCAGCCCTGGCATGCAGGGCCACCAGGAGGAGGAGGAAGAGCTGGCAGGCGTGGGCCACCTCTGCATCGTGCTGCTGCTGCTTCTCATGCTGCCGCCGCTGCTGCAATGACGGCCAGGGGCTGAGCGGTCGGTGTTTACGACCAGGGTGGCACCGCGGCGCTCTGTGACGTTTGATAGCGATGTGTCGCAGTTCACGGCGAGGCGAAGGACAGTGCAAAGAAATGCAGGAACTGCCGGGTGCTCGCTGCAGCGACAAACTGGGGTGACGCTCTGAGACAGCCCCAGACAGACTCGTGCCAACCGCAGCTGCTGGATGGCCATTTGTCTAGCAGCCAGAAAAGACGCTCCGGTCCCAAAGGCAGAAGCGGCAGCTGCTGGGCTCAGGTCCCACTCTCGGGGCTGCCGGGGTGACTGGCCTTGCTGTCTGGGCACGAGGGCCCGGTTTCCAGCCTGTCAGCTGAAGGTGCAGAGGCGAGCCTGTGGGGAGGGAGATGGAGGGGGAGGGGGCTGCTGAGGCCCTCAGCTGCAGACGGGACACGGGGACTCTCCTCCAGAGCACGGCCCAGCGCTGGCAGTGCTCACTGCCACGGGCCGAGCTGCTGGCACCCCTCGCCTGTCGCTGCTGGGGTTTGCTCTTGTCCAGCCAGGGTCAGCTTGAGCTAAGCCCGGCTCCGGTGCGACAGGGCACCCGAGAATGTGGCCCGGGAGTTAAGAGGCCAACCGGAGCAGCCGAGAGCAGCAGACACCTCAGCGCAGTGTTTTGGCCAACAACTGACCTGCCCCTACTCCACAGCAGGCATGGAAGAAATGCTTCGTGGCTGCGAGTAGCCCTCAGAGGGAGCAGTGGGTGGAGGGGCAGGGGGAATCAACAACTCACTGTTTGCTCTTCCTCCACACCAGCAGATCCTCACATAGCACAGGACAGCTGTTAGCAAAGTCACACAGGAGGCTGTGGCAACCACGCACAGTCTTCGTCCACTGCAGGAGCAATTTGGCATGTTGAGTCCGTCCTGCGCACCTGCGCGCAGCTTGCAGCACCTTTGCCTGGGCCAGCAAGGTCTGTGTTTCCCCAGCACGGGCACTGCTGGCAGCCACTCCCAGGTTTTGGGGCGTGTCTCCCGGTTAGGGACCCCAGCAGGACTGCTCGGTACCTGATTGTGATTGACCGAACTTGGCTGCATGGCCATGGTACTCTTCTCCGGGCTTTAATGGCACTGCTAAAAAAAGCACAGAAGAGACGTAAAGCCTCAGCAGGGCTCAGGCACGGAGGATGGATGTTCAGGAGGACAGGGAGGCTCCCCCTGAGGCCTCACCCAATCTGGGAGTCGTGACGTCGCTCTGGACCTCGGCTCTCAGGGGGAGGGATCGCGCTCTGTGCTGCTCTCCTGCCCTGGGCCTCCAGGGACTGAGGCACGGCAAGCTCTGCGATGCAGCAACATTGGGAGGTACGTTCCCTTGAGAGTCATGCTGCCCATCACCTGTGGAACACGGTGCCTCAAACCCAAAAGGCTTTCAGCTTTGACTGCTGAAGTGACGTGCGAGAGCGGGCACTGGGGGAAGAGCCTGCTGACTGGCACGCAGCGATCCCGATGGGGGCACCAGCAAGGGTCACGTTCGCCCCATCGCAGCTGCCGGTCTGCAGCCGGCAAATGGAGCGCAACCCAAAGAGAAGCCTGCCCAGTCAGCACGTCCACCCGACTTCCAGCACTAGGAAAGGGCGCCCAGCCTTGCTCGGGACCTCGGCCTCACCCAGACGTGGCCCACTGGGCAAGCGGTGCCACGTGCCAGCTCAACACAAGTCCGGCACTTGATACCTCCCAGCTGTACTGGTAGACCAGGGGCTGCAGGTACCCGCAGCGTTCAGCTTGACCCACAAGTGGCGGCGGAGGCTCTGCACCACCTCTGCGGCTCGCCAGTGCCTGCAAGGCGCAAAACCCAGCCTGGCTGCTGCGAGGCTGCGGTCGGTCCCTTTCCCCCGTTCTGGCTGTAGCCTGTCCAGGCGTGTATCGGAAACCTCCGCTTGTGGAGCCCCGTGGTAAGGCAGAGTGAAATGTACCCACCGGGTCTTTGCTGAAGTTCTCTCAGGATCGCCCTCAGGATCTGGGATACAACCGTGAGCATCTCCGCTCCTTCGGCTCAGTCCACGGGTGTCGGAAGTCCTGCGGGCAGACCCGTAACCCCGCTGTCTCCCTCCAGGTCGTCAGCTCTGGAAGCCATCGGGGAATCTGCACCAGCTTCCCCCACAGGCACCAAGGCTGCAAAGAAGTGCAGGACAGAACAGCTCCCGGGACCCAGTGCACAGATCCCTCTTCAGATGGCAGCGGCAGGGAGTGCCATTGGAAGGCTAAGGCGTTCCTCCACAACACCCCTCTCTCCCGTCTGGTCCAGAGCCTGCTGCAAAGAGTTACCGCGTGCCTGTGGCGGCACTGCACTGAGCCAACACAAAGCCTGCCGGGAAGGGCTGGGAGAAAGGGCTCTGAGGAGCTCAGAGCAGCTCTTAAACTCAAGCCCAAACTTGGCAACCAGCACCAGGACCAGCTCCAGTTCCAAGGGCCGCAAAGACGGCTTTGCACCCACGGCAAAGCGCCCCGGGGGCACATCACTGAGCCTGGCCCGTGGCCTCTCCGCTCTTCACACCGGCCATGGAAGGGGCAAGTTCGGGTTCGCATGGCAAGAGGACCAAAAGGAAAATGCCCCTTCCTCCCCCTGGCTTGGCTGTGGGATTGAGGAACATTGAGAACTTACCTCCAGGCTGCTCCAGGGCGTCCAAACCAACTTCCCTCCAAGAAGCACCACCGCCCTCCTCTAGAAGCAAGCACAAAAGAGAAACCCTTATTAAAGCAGGGGAGGAAAAACACAGGATCCCACCTTGTCAGAGAGAAGGGTCTGCTGGCCTCTGAGAGGCCGCACCAGCACCACCCGCTTAACTGCTCCCCACGGAGCAGCCTGGGCAGCCCAGCATGCGGGGCCACCAGGAGGAGGAGGAAGAGCTGGGTGGCGCGGTCCATGGCACCCTGTGCTCGTACCGTGCTCCTGCTGCTGTTGCTGCCGCTGCGGTTGCTGCTACTGCCGCCACTGCCACCACGCTGGCAGTCATAGGCTGCGCACTCGTTGTTTACGGCCAGCGAGGCACTGCAGGGCATTGTGACCCCACAGCCGGACTGAGGCAGTGCGGTCACAGCTCTCGGGGCGCTGGCTGGGAGCTGCTGGAGCACGGGCAGAGGAGCACGTCTCGTTGGGCAGCTCCATCCAAGGGCTGGGACGCAGTCCCACCAGGGGCTGAGCCCGTAGCTCTGCCCCGTTTTCTGTGCTCGCTCTCGGGGCAGTGGGGAGCTCGCAGTCCCCCAGAACATCAGGGAACCACAGCCAAAGGAATTTCTGACTTCCTCGGGTGCTGCTCCCAAGATCTCACATGCGGCTCAAGAGTGATCTAGGGAACGATTTCAGTCTCGGCACAAGTGTGAGATCCCCTCCTGTTGGCAGCTCATACTCGACTGGGGAAAAGTAATTGAATTTATTAACAATTGTATTTGAGAAGGGCAATGAGAAGTATAACCAAATCTGAAATACAGCAGCTTTCCCCGACCCACCTTTTCTTCCCAGGCTTAACTTTGCTCTCCTGATTACTTCACCTCCTCCCTCCCGACACGTGGCACCGGGGGAGAGGGAGTGGGGGTTGCAGCCAGTTCTTTAGATGCTGCCTCTGCCACTCCTTCTTCGTCAGGGGGAGGACTCCTCCCTCTTGCCCTGCTCCAGCGTGGGGTCTTTCTGTCAGGAGACCCTACTTCACAAACTCTGCTCCAACGTGAGTCCTTCCCACAAGAGACCGGTCTTCATAAACCATTGCCGAGACGCTCGGCCTTGGCCAGCGGTGGGTCCGTCTTTGGAGACGGCTGGCATTGGCTCTCCCAGAGCCAGGGGAAGCTTCGAGCAGTTTCTCGCAGAAGCCGCCCCTACAACCCCCGCGCTACCCAAACGTGGCCGAGCAAACCCAGTCCCGATGCTCTGGTGATGCCCACTTCAAAAGTAAGGGCTGCTAAAGCTTCCACTTGTGCAGTTAAATTGGTGACCCCTTCCTAGGCCAAAGAATCCTTGGGCACAATGTGCTAATTTCTGGGATACAGTCCAACCGCTAGCATCCGTGCTTCGTTTGGCACAGGGATGCCACCAGCCTTGAGAAATAAATTTCTCGGACTAGCAAGAAGGGCGTAACGATGGCCCTCCCAAAACGCGTTGCAGACGGGATGAACAGGGCTTAATATATCTGTAATCGTCCGGTCCGAGCGTGTATAGGCAAGTCATCACAACTGCCCGTGCAGAAAAATTTCTGAGAATATTCCATGTCTTTACAGCCCGTGCTGGTATTGCCTCCCCACTGGTGGAGGGTACGGCTTAGTGTAATTTTGACAGAAGCAGGCCGCCCTAATTAAATGCCTTAATGAAGGCATTAACCACAACCACCTGCTTATTCTAGACTCCCACCACTGGTACACTTGATGATATTTCTGCAGTTCCACAGGGCGCCTTTTACATGGGGTTGCACTGAGGCCCTTTGGCGAGAGCTCCCGGAGTGGCCCTTCTCCTCTCTCCTTATGGGTGCGAGAGCATCACTCCAAATAGTAGACTTATTTTGATTCCAGCACCAATCCAAATTCTTACCCATATCCACAGGGAGAGTGGTTCTGGGGATCCCAGCCAGCCACTAACTCGCCACTGCTCCACAGCAGCCAGGTGAGAAATGCTTCGTGGCTGTGAGCAGCCCTCAGAGGGAACCGTGGGTAAAGGGGCAGGGGGAATCAATGACTCACTGTCCGCTCTTCCTCTGCCAGCACATCACCGCAGAGCAGAGTGGAACTGCCAGAGCAGCCACAGTGGCTGCTCTGATGATCAAGCTCAGTCTTTGCATGCCCAGGCTCGTCTTGTCGGCCCCAGCTGCAGGAGGAATTTGGCATGTTAATCGGTCCTGCGCACCTGCGTGCAGCTTGTGGCACCTTTGCCAGCGCCACCAAGGTCTCTGTTTCCCCAGCACGGGCACTGCTGGCAGCCACTCCCAGGTTTTGGGACGTGTCTCCCAGTTAGGGACCCCAGCAGGACTGCTTGGTACGTGACTGTGATTGAACAAACTCGGTGGTCTCCTCCGGGCTTTGACAGCACTGCCAAGAGGCAGAGACGAGAGGTAAAGCTGCAGCGGGGCTCAGGTACACGGAGAGACATGGAGAACTTACCTCCAGAACGCCCCAACATCCGTCTGAGAATCACCACCATCCTCATCTAGAAGCAAGCACTAAGGAGAAACTTTTCCATGGCATGGTGGGATCCACTTCTGTCTCGGGGAACCGCAGCCACCGGCATCGGGTCAGGTCACATGGGAGCCGGATGTAGGTGGGGACTGCCAGAACTGCAGGGTGCCTGCTGACCTCTCCAGACTCTTGCAAGGCCATGTGCAACACCCCTCCCCTCGAGGACGGGGTGGCTCGACACACGGCCCTTCAGGGCCTGCATTTCACACAAGATTAAAAGGTAAATGCTCCTTACAACCGCTGACAGTGGTTGCGGGACTGCCGCGATCTTTCCCTTCCAGTGACCTCACCAGCTGCGGCTGCCGTCAGGAGGCTGCAAGCGCAGCACCTTCCCAAGGGCCCCCCAGAGCTTGCGCCCTTCCTCTCTGTGTCTGCTGCTCTCCTGGACCTCCCCAGAGATGCCTCGCTTGGCCAGGGGGCGCCTGGGCACGGCCGTTTCAGCTGCATCGCTGGAGCCGCCTCTCCCTGCCACCACCCGGAACTGTGCACCCCACTTGCGCCCGTACACCGCGGACCGCTTCCGCCCACCAGAGAGCACGCGCGGACGAGGATGCACCCACCACGCTCCGAGCTCGGCAGCCCCCACCTGCGGGTCGCTCAGGAACTCTCCTGGGCCCCAGACGCCGCCACTTCACTGTCGCTCAGCCACCTGCCAGGACCCCTGCCCCTCAGTGCCGCCAACACTCCATCTCCGTCTTCTCCGGCTCGAATGAAACCGCAGACTGGATTTCGCCGAGCTCGGGACCCGTCCGCGGAGCGGTGCCGATGCTGGAGCGGGGGCTCCCACCGCAATCGCCCTTCGGGTCTGGGCAACCCCGGGCCGATTCATTCCCCGGAGAGCCCAGCTCTGCTCGTTCCTCTGAAGGACCCTCCCGCCAGCTCCCCGGCGTACTCGCCAGGGTCTTGTGCCCGAGCTCGGCGGGCGCTTCGAACGATCACTCGCGATGCGGAAACCACCCACCTGTAAAGGCCAGGGCCCTGGCTCCCGGCAGTTCCCTCAGGCGGCGTCACGACCCGCAGGCAGAGGCCCGTCTCTTTGCCTCGCCTCCACACAGGCCACGCCCTGAGTCAAAATGGCGCCCAGGTGGCTGGCTCGGGGCGGGCGCCTGACCTGCTGCACGCGCCCCTTCCGCCGAAGCAGCCCACATGTCCCCTGCAGCCCACCCAGAGGCCTGGGGGCCACAGCCTTCCCCTCAGAGTGTGGCGCCTTGTTGTCCCTGAGTCAGACTCTACCCGGTGTGCAGCCATGAATCGTGGAATCACGGAATCACAGAATGTTAGGAGTTGGAAAGATCCTCTCATTCAACCCCCTGCCAGAGCAGGATCACCTACAGTAGGTCACACAGGAACGCGTCCAGATGCGTTTTAAGTGTCTCCAGAGGAGGGAGACTCCACAACTTCCCTGGGCAGCCTGTTCCAGTGCTCTGTCATCCTCACAGTCAAAAAGTTTTTCCTAATGTTTTTGTGAAACCTCCTATGCTTCATCTTGTATCCATTGCTCCTTGTCCTGTCATTGGGCGTCACTGAAAAGCCTGGCTCCGTCCTCCTGGCACTCAGCCTTTACATATTTATAAACATTAATGAGGTCACCGCTCAGCCTCCTCTTCTCCAAGCTAAAGAGACCCAGCTCCTTCAGCCTTTCCTCATGAGGGAGATGTTCAACTCCCTTAATCATCTTTGTGGCTCTGTGCTGAACTCTCTCAAGCAGTTCCCTGTCCCTCTTGAACTGAGGGGCCCGCAACTGGACACAGTATTCCAGATGCGGCCTCATCAGGGCAGAGTAGAGGGGGAAGAGGACCTCTCTACTACACCCCAGGATGCCATTGGCCTTCTTGGCCACGCCACGAGGGCACATTGCTGGCTCACGGTCATCCTGCTGTCCACCAGAACCCCCAGGTCCCTTTCCCCAACCCTGCTCTCCAGCACATCAGTTCCCAACCTATACTGGCACATGGGGTTGTTCTTTCCCAGGTGCAAAATTCTGCACCTGCTCGTGTTGAATTGCATAAGGTTTCTCCCCGCCCAGCCCTACCTAGGTCTCGCTGAATGGCAGCACAACCTTCTGGTGTGTCAGCCAGTCCTCCCGGTTTTGTGTTGTCAGCAAACTCACTGACAGTGCTCTGTAATCCCTCATCCAGTCATGGACGAATATATTGAAAAGCACTGGCCCCAGCACTGACCCCTGAGGGACTCCACTGTATACAGGCCTCCAGCTAGATTCTGCCCCATTGACCACAACTCTCTGACTTCCTCCCTTCAACCAGTTCACAACCCACCTCGCTACTCGGTCGTCCAGACCACACTTCCTCAGTTTAGCTATGAGGATGCTGTGGGAGACGGTGTCAAATGCTTTACTGAAATGCAGATAGACCACGGCCACTGCGCAGCCACCATCCGTTCACCTGGTTGCATCTTCATAAAAGGTTGGTCAAACATGACTTCCCCTTGGCAAAGCCATGTTGACTGCTTCTGATGACCCTCTTGTCCTTGATATGACTAGAGAAAGCACCGAGGATAAGTGAAGAAGGGTCCCTTCGGAGAGCCGGCCAAGTTAACGATCATCACACCAATATGGCTACGGATCGTCCTCCCTTTATTGCTCCGGACAGCTCAATATATACAGTTCAGCAGTGTCCCCGCGCCTGCCCCTTGACAGAGTTGGTCAGTTACAGGTTTACACGCGCCAGCGTTTTATTGGGTAGTGCCACTCAACTATGCAAGCGGCTCTCGCCCCGCCTTCTCCCCCGGGGGCCAGCACCTCCAGCCAAGCATCTCGCAAAGCTCTCACAAAACAGATAAAACCTCCTCCTCCCCGTGTTCCAAGGCAGCTTCAAGGACAGAGCCTTTGTTTAGGCCTAAGCTGGGTTGTCCACATCTTTAAAGTAATACCGCGCCTCTGCTCCACAAGAAATTCCTCTACATATCCCCCTTTTTCTTTTTGGACAACCCAGGCTTTCTCTGCTAGCTTGCTTATCATTCTCTTGATTATACTCATCAAACAACTAAACATAACTAAGCCTATAACAATTAAAACTGCAATAACCAAAAATGCCTTAACTAAACTCTTAATTCATCCTGTCAAAGTTCTCACACCCATCACCCTAAATCATCCAGACCCACAGTTGCTGTGGAGCCCCTGTTGCAGCGAGGTTTCTGGAGAACCCTCCCGACAACTGGGAAATCCTACGCAGTGCGTCCACTCGTAGGTGAGGTTTCTGAAGTCGCTGCAAGAGGGTCCAGCATTTATACTATTAAATAATCACACACTTCTAACAAAGCAAAAGGCAGCTAGTTTCCCCGCCTTGCTTTTAGCTAAGAAAGATCACTTCGCTGGTTAATACCATAAACCTTAACACCTGTTATATGGCTTTAATTAGACAGTCCTACACAACCAATATAAGCTTCATTGTTAGTCACACAAAGAGGATACATATTAATACAACAGGTAACATTGAGAACAGTCACATTTTCCCATAATTGCTCTGCCATCAGCCGTAAGCATCTTCTGCCAGTCCAATCCATATCGTCGTTGGTAATCAGTACCTCTGGGTCCCATCACGTCACTGGGCGAAACAAGGGGTTCAACAGGCAGTCCCAGTGCACAGTCGTGTTGCTGCTGCGCTGCTGAAGTGACAGGATGCTGCACAGCCGCATCATGCAGGATCATGCGGTTCCCAGGTCCCTTGTCCGTTATTAATAATAACAGGACACGCAATCGAACTGGCTGCTTCCCAATCTCCCTCTGTTATAGCGTCTCTGATGACACCGCTCCATCGCTATTGCAAAGGATCCTTTATGGTTCAAGCTTGAAAATCAGGCTTGAGTGAGGGAGCTGATGGTAATGGGGGAGCTGAACTGGTTTAAGGGTTTCTTCTATTTCTTGCTGTCTAGTTGATAATTCAGCGAGTTTGTTCAGCATCTCTTTCAGGGGTTCATCCTGATCTTCCTTCTTCCCCCCCCTCCTTTTTTTTTTTTTTTTTTTTTTTTTTTTTTTTTGTCTTATTAGCTCAAGTATTACTTCAGTCACGCTGTTATCACACAGGGAGAGCAGAATTTCCCAGGTCTGTTTTGATCGTACTCTCCCGTTCACTCCCATGCACATCTGGTGTACAAGAAGCGTCTTATCTTCATTCTCACGGACAAGCTCTCAACATGAGCTGTACCTGGCTGGTCAGGGTCTCTTTTCATAATTAGCAAGCAAGAGTTACGCACTTGTTCAGAAAAGAGCTCAGCTCAAGGACAAAAGTCTTAATTCGGCAATGCAGTGCAGTTTCTCCTTTTTTTTTTTTTTTTTTTTTTTTTTTTTTTTTTTTTTTAAATACGTGATTTTACTTTCAAGTGTCATAGTGCCAGACTTGTAACTCAAGCTAACGGCAGAATATACAGACAATATTCAATACAAAGAACCTCAAGCACCTGAAAATTATCAGCCAGTGCTGTACAGCCAGAGAATTCTTCTTACAGGGTTTAACCCCTGGACAAAGGTTAACAACACACCAAAAAATGCATTTTGTTCAACAAGAACACAGTTACACAGGTCTAAATTACTGATTCAGGCTCTCCTTTTAAACCTGGCCAGCATCTCTCTCCCCTTTCTACTTCACAGAGGAAAAAGCTCTCTCACCAAATACTACCCAGATAAAAAGGGAGCATTTACGTGCCAGCTTGAATACATATTTAATAACTTAGCACGGATTTAAGACATGGCCATTTAATGTTGGCATAAGCTCTGAATCTGTGTGGAGAGAGTAACTTAAGGAACTCCAATGAGATACTGATGACCTACAACTCACCGAAATAATTTAACACATTTACAGGAAAGAACAGTTAAGGTATGGCTAAGCGCTGTACATTCCACCTGAAGCTCAGACGTTACTATCAGCATTTCCAGTACGCTTTATACCTTCTTCCACTACTACCCATTGATGCGGTAGTTCACGTGGATTTCAGGTTTGATGTCGCACACTAGCGACAAGAGCTGGGAGAGGACCACCTCACGGTTCTTCTGGAAGTTCTGCTGGATCACACTCATCTTTTCCTGGGTCTCTTTCTCAACTTCAGTGGTGCAGCTGCCGTGGGATCCAAGCGCCGCAGCTTCCTTGGCTTTGAATTCCTTCTCCCTCTGCAGGCGGTACTGCTCAATCTCTGCCTGGGCTTCTTCTTTTGCCTGCTTCAGCCGGCGATTCTTCCGCTTGCGGGCCTCGGCCACCTTCTCGGCGGCGCGCTTCTCGGCCTGCAGCAGCTGCTGGATGCCCTGCGACTGGCTCGCCATGGCGCCCGCCCGCTCCTGCCCGCCGCCCGCAACCGCTGCGATCGCTGCCGCAGCTTTCTTTTCTGCTTGCATGATTTCTAGAGTGCGTATTACGGTTTTCCAAACTGTTCCTAGTTCTTTCGCTTCTTTTCCTTCTTTTCCTCCCTCTAGAGTACAGTCCCACAAAAAGTCTCCTACTTCACGCCATTCCGTGGAACTAAAGATTAATGGCGGGTCGTTCATTTTCTCCCGTTTCCGAGCCCATGGGGCTAATACGTCTCGCTCCTTTACTTTTTCTCCTCTCTTAGAGAGTATACTAAGGAGGCGAGTTGCCGCGTCCGTTTCCATCGCGGTCTTACCTTGGCAGGGGCTTGACCGGCCGCTCAAGCTCTGGTCTCCGGTGCCCTTTTGGTCACACTCGGAACTCTCCTGCCTCCAGCTCTCCGGCTCCCAAATCGGCTCACGTCCGATGCTTCGGAGTCTTCCTGCATTTAAGCAATCCGCATTTAAGTGTCCATAGAGGGTCCCTGTTCGGGCGCCAGATGAAGAAGGGTCCCTTCGGAGAGCCGGCCAAGTTAACGATCATCACACCAATATGGCTACAGATCGTCCTCCCTTTATTGCTCCGGACAGCTCAATATATACAGTTCAGCAGTGTCCCCGCGCCTGCCCCTTGACAGAGTTGGTCAGTTACAGGTTTACACGCGCCAGCGTTTTATTGGGTAGTGCCACTCAACTATGCAAGCGGCTCTCGCCCCGCCTTCTCCCCCGGGGGCCAGCACCTCCAGCCAAGCATCTCGCAAAGCTCTCACAAAACAGATAAAACCTCCTCCTCCCCGTGTTCCAAGGCAGCTTCAAGGACAGAGCCTTTGTTTAGGCCTAAGCTGGGTTGTCCACATCTTTAAAGTAATACCGCGCCTCTGCTCCACAAGAAATTCCTCTACAGATAAGTTGTTCCATCCATGAACACACACACAGTTGAGATCTTTGTCTTTATTCCCATCCTGCTCTGAATAGGGTACCAGGCATTTAACACAGCTGGCACATCTCCTAGGAAACACATAAGGCCTTTTATACAAACTCTTAACAAGAAAAAAAAAGTACCAATAAACGACTCATCACCTGCACCTATCAAATTATTTTTTTGCACAGTCTCAACCCCCAGCTCTTTCAGTTTGAAGCTATTACTCCTTTCCCTATCACTACACTCCCCTTCTTTCCTACAGGCCTCCCCTTAAGCACTGGAAGGCTGCTAGAAGGTGTCCCCAGAGCTTTCCCTTCTGCACGCTGAACGACTCCAGCTCTCAGCCTGTCCTCATCGGGGAGGTGCTCCCACAACCTGATTATTTTCGTGGCCCTCCTCTCAAGCCACTTGAGCAGACTCATATCTTTCTTAGCTGGGAGCCCCAAAGCCGAACACAGTACTGCAGGCGGGGTCTTGCCAGCACAGAGGGGGAGAGTCACCTCGCTCGACCTGCTGGCCACGCTGCTTCGGATGCAGCCTGGGGTTCAGGTGGCTTTCTCAACTTTGACTGCGCATTGCCAGCTCCTATTCGGTTTTTCATCCACCAACACCCCCAAGCCCTTCTCTGCAGTGTTGCTCTCAATCTACCCATCTCCCAGCCTGGATCTGTGCTTGGGGCTACCCTGACCCAGGTACAGGACCTTGCATGTGGCCTGTTGAACTTCTTGAGGCTTCACGGGCCCATCTCTGTGTCTCTTTTTACCGCCTCTCGTCTGATATTTTCATTCTGTTCCCTAACAGAGTTTTGGTGATTTTTAGAGATTTTTCCAATTTTTAGTGATGTTTACGACAAGCCTGATAACAAAAACGTTTTAGCACGTACAGCCAAGGGTCAGCTCAGAACAGGACTCACAGTGTGTGGTGTCGTACAAGCACACGGGCTGTGTTCCTCCTCCACCATTTTGCCCAAGAACAGGAGGAAGGAACTCCATTGCAGCCCCTCTTGCCCACTGTGAAAAGGAGGATTTGTACTGGTGTCACCATCCCAGCTCTGGAGAAGGCGATGAGAGGCGGCACGGAAGCTCTGAGCATCAGCAGGGCACGAGACTAGAATGACGATGGTGTCCACTTGCATTTCTTGGCTATCGCTTCTCTGCCCCACCCGGAAGCGATGCTTTTGTTCACTGTGCTACACATCATGTGACGAACACCGCCAACTCCAGCAGGTTTGGGAGGGCACCGGGGCTGGTCAGACAGCTTGTTGAAATAATCAAGCTGCCTTCCACGCTTGTAAATTGTCTGTAGGTATTTCCTTAATCAGGACTGGTATTGGGTTGGTCCTTTCTTTGTTCTTTTTTTTTTCTCCCTGTAGCATAAAATAGTTTATCAGAGACGGATTGTAGCATCCTAAGCCACCTATTTCCATCTGAGAGAAGCCTCTGATATTGTGATATTCTCTGGTATATTCGGCAGATATCCTGACACCCCCGCCCCTAATCTGGAAGGTGCCAGATCAGACTCTACTTTCTGTTTTATGTGTAGGCTACCCAGGCAGCAGTTGAGTGCCGTGGCTCTGTTCAGTGGCACAGCAATGCTCCTGCTGGAGCGCTCAAAGGCTGGGTTGCACAGGGGCGTCAGGAAGTTCCTGAAAGAAATGGATGGAGGAGAGGTAGGTGGGCACTAAGGGCAGGAAGGCTGCTGGATAACAAAGTGCTCTCACCAGAAGTTGCTTGGTCTCTAGACGGCAGCAACAGGCAGTACCTGTCCCCTCTGAGGCCGGCCTTAGGCCAGCCCTGGACCTGGCTTTGCAATAGCTAGTGATGCTTCGCAGTTCACGGAGAGAACATCAGGCAGGCTTGGCCAAGGGATTTCTCACCTCCTCGGGTGCTTCTCCTAAACGCTTACGCGGCCGAAAAGCGAGTGAATTCGGTCTTGGCACAAATGCGAGATCCCCTCCTGACAGCAGCTTCCAGGCTGGAGCCCAGTTTGGGGGATCCAAGGGCTAATGACCTTCTTGTGGTTTATGGGAATGAGGAAGCCTCTCCTTTTCCACTTCTCCTTCTACACCTGCATCTCTCTCTCCTCCCATCACCAGACTGCTAAGAGACTTGAAGTGAGACAGACACATCAAACTACTCCTTCGCGTGCCAGCCAAAACATGGTTCTGGACAAATCTTTATCAGACATATGCTGCACACCACGAAACCAAACAACACACAGCGTGCTGCCCTGAAGTCTCAAAGCACCTTTGTGGACCTTGTCCTTGCTTTCTTGAAGACATGCTCTGATGATACCCATTTCAGTGCTCAGGCAGAGACCTATACGGACCTCAACAGCCAGACTCCAAAGCCTCAGAAGGGAAAAATCCACCCTGCTAGCAAATGAGCTGGGTTTAAAAACTCCATAGCTGAAAATGCTTTTGCTAGAAAGGGCTTCACGTCTCAGCGTGGCTGCTAAAATAACCTATTGGCCTGATACATATAAATATATATACGATACATATAAATAACCTATTCTCATATAAACACAGGCCCGAGGCGGCATGGGGACAGCTCAGTGCCACCTGCGGCTGAGGGCCTCGGCGGCCGCCTCTCTCTCTCTCCCCACAGACTCGCCTCTGCAGCTTCATGAGACAGGCTGGAAACCGGCGGCTGGTTCTCGTGCCCAAACAACAAGGCCAGAGAGCAGGACCCGGACTCAGGAGCTCCCCTCTGCAGGCTCAAACCTGGTGGCTGGGCATCATGCCTGGAGAGCAAGGCCAGCTGCCCTGGGCAGCCCTGAAAGCGGGATCCAAGTCCATTAGTTGTTGCTCCTGCCTGGGCGAATGGAGCGGCCCCTGGCCCCGTGACCCCTCGGCTCAGCCCCGTGGTTCCTTCTGTGGAACATCCCATTCTGCACCCGAGAAATGGAGCACAACCCAGAAACCCTGCTGAGTCTGCGTCTCCACCCAACTTCCAGCATGAGCAAAGGGCAAACAGGCTTGCTTGGGACCTCGATTCCAGCTGTAACCAAGCGCTATTCCACAGACCTGGTGCTGTAACCCAGCTGGGAAGCTGCATCACCTTCACCTGCAGACATGGACAGGACAGCTCCCGTGACCCAGATTGCAAATCCCTCTTCGGATGGCAGCGGCAGCGAGCACTGTTCAGAGAGAAAAAGGCATTCCTCCACGGCACTCGTCTCTCCCTTCCAGTCCGGAGCCTGCTGCAAAGAGTTGCTGTGCACCTGCGGTGGCACCGCACCGTGCTGAAACGAGCCCCACCGGGAAGTGCCAGGAGAAAGGGCTCCCTGGAGCTCACAGCAGCTCTCCAACTCAAGCTACCCAGGGTGGCAGCCAGGAGCAGCTCCGGCTCTGAGGGGCCGCAAAGGTGGCTTTGCATGGCAAAGCGCCCCGGAGGCACATCACTGAGCCCGACCCGTGCCCTCCCTGCTCTTGGCCACGTCTGCGCACCGGCCACACAAGGGACAACATGCATTTCACACGACAAGAAGACTGGAAGGGACAGGCCCCTTCCTCCCCCTGACTTGGCATTGAGGGGCATTGAGAACTTAAAGTCAGGCTGCCCCAACGTGTTCAGTCCAACAGCCTTCTGTGAAACACCACCATCCTCCTCTAGAAGCAAGCACAAAGGAGAAAGCTTTCCGTGGCACTTCTGCGTCGGGGACTGCGGGCACTGGGAGGGCGTCAGGTCACAACATGGGAGCCACGTGTAGGTGGAGATTGCCAAAGCCACAGAGGGGCCTGCTGACCTCTTGGCTGGCACCTGCCAGGTCTCCACACACTCTTGCCCGGCCATGTGCAATACCCCTCCCCTCAAGGACGAGGGGTGGGTCATTGGGTGGCCCCTCGGGGCTTCCTCATCAGGAGAGCTCTCCCGCACGCAGAGAGAACCTTTGCTAAAGCACTGGACCGAAAAACCCCACCACCCCCACTTCTCGCGTCTTTGGGAGAAGAGCCCGCTGACCGCTCAGAGATGGCACCGGTGCCGCCCGCTTACCTGCTCTTTGCGCTCGCCACCTCTCAGCCGGGGCAGCCCTGGCATGCAGGGCCACCAGGAGGAGGAGGAAGAGCTGGCAGGCGTGGGCCACCTCTGCATCGTGCTGCTGCTGCTTCTCATGCTGCCGCCGCTGCTGCAATGACGGCCAGGGGCTGAGCGGTCGGTGTTTACGACCAGGGTGGCACCGCGGCGCTCTGTGACGTTTGATAGCGATGTGTCGCAGTTCACGGCGAGGCGAAGGACAGTGCAAAGAAATGCAGGAACTGCCGGGTGCTCGCTGCAGCGACAAGCTGGGGTGACGCTCTGAGACAGCCCCAGGCAGACTCGTGCCAACCGCAGCTGCTGGATGGCCATTTGTCTAGCAGCCAGAAAAGACGCTCCGGTCCCAAAGGCAGAAGCGGCAGCTGCTGGGCTCAGGTCCCACTCTCGGGGCTGCCGGGGTGACTGGCCTTGCTGTCTGGGCACGAGGGCCCGGTTTCCAGCCTGTCAGCTGAAGGTGCAGAGGCGAGCCTGTGGGGAGGGAGATGGAGGGGGAGGGGGCTGCTGAGGCCCTCAGCTGCAGACGGGACACGGGGACTCTCCTCCAGAGCACGGCCCAGCGCTGGCAATGCTCACTGCCACGGGCCGAGCTGCTGGCACCCCTCGCCTTTTGCTGCTGTGTTGCGTGAAAGGTATGTGGCTGTGAGAGGCACGTACCCCAGCTAAGCACTTGCTTGTTTCAGAGCCCCGTTAGGGACTTGCACTGAGTTTTCAGAGCCCCACTAAGGGCTTGCACTGAATTTTCAGAGCCCCGTTTAAGGACTTGCACTGAGACAATTTGCAAGGTAACTAACAATAAGTGATTTATTGAAGCGACAGATACAAGGTTCGGAGTTGCCGTTGATAAATTCACGCTCTGCAATAGCGCTAATATACGATACTAATGCTAGCAAAATACTATCCCGGGTATTGCACACCAAAAGGTGGAAGCGCAATTCTTACCAAGAAGGCGTCCCTGTCTTGGGTGAAGGAGAAGGAGCACAGCCCGTCGACCGCCTCTTCCTCTTCTGGGGTCTTCTCCTCCCAACGACACATACCCTCTATGCTCCTTATATACTATCTTTCACTTCTCCCTGCTCCCCGCCCCAGGGTGGCATTCAGCATGATTTGAGTGAAGAGTGGGTGACTATAGTCATATAGGGATATTAGGGTAAAAATTTCCACTCTGGCCCCTGTGGCCTTCAGGATTTTATTTTGCAACAACTTATCTATGTGCAGGATGGTTCACATCGTTAGTCTTCCATGCGGCCTTGCTCCTTAGCCAAAACAGGGCCGTCCTGTCGTCACAAGACTCCCTCCTTCGGCTGGCTCTCACTGTGTAGGCCTTGTTTTCCTCCATTCTCAGGGTCTGCACAACAGATAAGCGAACACCTGCGTTCAGCAAGTCTGAAACCCTCAAGCCAAAATATCACATTATCCACCCCGTGACTATAGTCACTCAATCGAGCTTGAAATCATGCTCTTATAAAGTCAATCTTGGGGGTATCCCTTATGTTTGACTTTCTTTCACCTGGGTGTAGCTCCAACTCCGTCCACCCGGACACCATGCGTACCTGATGAATTAATACCCGAGTTAGCATGGATCTAAAGCAAGCTAATAACAAGCAAAACATCATAATCACAATAACTATGACTAAAATTGATTGCAATAAAGAAGCAAGCCATCCTGATAGGGAAAAACCCATACCATGCAAAAGTTTGTTTAGCCATTGTACTTCCATGCTTTCTCTAAGATTTCTACTTGCTTTTGCTATACGCTTCATATGATCTAACTGCTCGTCAAGATCTTTTGTTACATTAGGTATGTGAACACAACAAGTATCATTGATTAGGTTTAAGTATCCGCACACTCCATTTTCATGCAATAATAACAAATCTAAGGTCAGCCTATTTTGTAATGACATTTTTGATGTTGCCTGTAATTGTGTATTTAATGCTTCCAACCCGACTCTGGTTGCGTTGGCCAATGCTTCAATCTGACCAGTGAGGTTATACAACATCATTCGATTTTGAAAAGCCATTAAGTGAGGTGTAAAGATTGACTCTAGAACCCATCCAACCACAGTTCCTGTCGTCGGGTGTTGCCAAGGGTCTGTTGAGCTTCTTTTGACTCGTCCCCACAGAGTCGGTGCAAGCGGTTGTGTTCTCCAGAGAGGGCAAAGTGTTAACAGTCCCAACGCGTGTTGACGTCGGCGGCCCTCCACGGTCAAGTCAGTAGTCCACGTGCCGTCACTGCTAAACCACACAGTGTGTCCTAGGGAAGGTATACTAAGTTTCGAACAGATTATATCAGACTTAACATTGTTATTGGTTACATGAGACCAGGTATCATTGAGTGAAGTGGTGTAGTTGCGACAAATACAACCTAATGGAAGGGCTTGAGCTATCAGGCCCAGCCTTTGAATTTTAGTGTCTCGGCTACTGCAATTGTAAACTTTAGTGCACTTCCAATTGTAGTGTTTTGGAGTCTCTAAATGAGAAGTATCAAAGTTTGTGTATTGGACACCATACCCGTATGGGATCATCAGGTAATCCAATGATTCCACTCCAATCAATACACCAGTCAGTAGTTTGCGTGTAATCCCAGTGACCATGTTGTGGTTCTCCCCATACCCTAAGCATATGTATTCTCCACATATAGCTCCTGTGGATAGGAACATGATAAACAATGTAATCATCCCCATTTTAAAATTTTGGTTTCCAGATTATTATCAGTACCAGGAATACAACCATTCCAATCACAAATATGAACAGTCCCTGGGGGCACTCCAGTTCAGTGTAGGATAGTCCGTTGTCCCAGGTACAGTTTCCTGACATCGGGGTTCCTGTAAAATAAAAAAAAAGGAAAACATGCTCGGTCATATGACCGACAAGTGTTAGATTAGATAGGTATTATCCATCTAGTGCTGATTCGATGGACCTTTCCAGAACTGTCTTTCGCTTCCCAAGCTTAAAGATTCTTTGGGGCGGTCAGCACCATTGCCACTGTTCCAATTTGTGGCATTTTAACCAGCACAGGCTGGCCTACATTAAAGCCAGTATGGTATTCTCCCGGCTTTGGATCCGACTTTGGTGCTGGAGCTACGGTAGAAGCACAAAAAGTTTCATTTTTGGACAACCATCCCCGCTCCATCTATTATTTAACTGATAGACAGCATTGGGTAATCGTAGATGCCATCTAGGCTCACGAGTTTTAGCGAATCTCTTGATTAACCCATTTGTTCGTTCAACAATACCATTTGCTTGGGGGTAATACGGAGTATGAAACACCCACTGGGTTCCTTCCTCCTTTGCCCAGTCTTGAACCACTGTAGCTGTAAAATGTGATCCATTATCACTTTGAATTTCCTCTGGTAGGGGAAGTGTACTAAACTACTCCTTTAAACTTTGAACTGTATTTTCTCCAGTAGCGGCAGTAATGGCTGTTGCCATGATGATTCCTGAAACAACTTCCACACCTACTAATATGTATTTTTTACCTCCTGAAGATCGCAATGGCCCTATATAGTCAATTTGCCAAGTGTGCCATAATGTCTTTTTGTCTCGAATATGCAGAGGAGGCGCCTTACTCGGATGGTCTTTAGTAAGTCGCAAACGACACTGTGAACATGCAGTTACTACTTGTTCACACAGTTTCACTGATACAGGCCAGCCCCGTGCTATGCCTTCTCGGTATAAGTCGGCTCGTCCGGTGTGGCCTCGTTTAACATGTAACCATTCGAGTAAGCGTTCCCATTCGTGGTCATTATTCACGGCATCAGTTTTTCGTAGTCGTGTAAGACTGTCAACCTGTTGGTTAAACTGAGCAGAAATAGAAGTTGATCGATCATGTCCTTTAACCCATCCGATATGTAGCATTCTTTGCTTTCCTATTTCCAGCAATTGCTTCCAGCTGTCTGTCTGCCAGACTGGAACTCTGTTTACCTGCCAGTTGTTGGCTGCCCAGTGACCTATCCATTCTGTAGCCCCTTTGAAAACAGCATATGAATCAGTGTAGATATGGCTAGCACCATGATGTGCAGCAAGTAAGACAGCTCTAAGTTCTCCCACTTGTGCGCTTCCCTCACCTGTTTCATCTAATTTCTTCCCTGTGGCTACTTCTAAAGCTACGGCTTTATATTTCCACTTGTTGTTTTGCCTATAGGATGATGCATCAGTGAACCATACCCCTTTAAGGTCACTGTCTTCCTTTAGAGGAGACGCTTCCTGAATCGGTGATGGTTCGCTTGGTGGAGTTTGGAATAATAGGGTGCTGTCTACATCCTTTTGTAATTTAGACACTTTAATATTACCTTCAGTGATGGGCATGATGTCATTAATCCCTCCAAGTAAGCGTACCATTTGCGGACGGTGGGTTTCTGGGCAATGCCTGCAGGTGGCGTAGTACCCTTGCGGACTACGTCTAAGAGACGAAAAGGTCCCTTAACGATCACACTCTGTCCTTCCCTTATCTGTTCTGCTCGCTTCACTGCTCGCACTAGGGACAGTAAACCCTTTTCAAGATCTGAATATCTAGTTTCAGTGTCAGTAAAAGAATGAGAGCTAAATTCCAGTGGTCTCTCTGCTCCCTCAGGTCCTTTTTGCCAGAGATTACAATGGGAACCGTGTTCACTAAATCCCCATTCTATATGGATAGGGTCAGTAGGGTGTAATGGACCTAGTTGTTGGAATAACCTGAGTTCTT
>CM036618.1:90272121-90447121 GCA_020746105.1 Trogon surrucura
AAAAGATACTGTAGTAACTGAGGAATCATAGAATCATAGAATGTTAGGGATTGGAAGGGACCTCGAAAGATCATCAAGTCCAATCCCCCTGCCAGAGCAGGAATGCCTAGACTATGCCACACAGGAACGTGTCCAGGCAGGTCTTGAATGTCTCCAGAGAAGGAGACTCCACAGCCTCTCTGGGCAGCCTGTTCCAGGGCTCCGTCACCCTCACTGAGAAGAAGTTTCTTCTCGAGTTTAAGCGGAACCTCTTATGTTCTAGTTTCAGCCCATTACCCCTTGTCCTATCAGTGGTTGTCACCGAGAAGAGCCTGGCTCCATTCTCGCGACACTCACCCTTGATATATTTGTAAACATTAATGAGGTCACCCCTCAGCCTCCTCTTCTCCAAACTAAAGAGCCCCAGCTCCTTCAGTCTTTTCTCATAAGGGAGATGCTCCACTCCCTTAATCATCCTAGTTGCCCTGTGCTGGACTCTCTCCAGCACTTCCCTGTCTTTCTTGAACTGAGGGGCCCAGAACTGGACACAATATTCCAGATGGGGTCTCACCAGGGCAGAGTAGAGGGGAAGGAGGACCTCTCTTGACCTACTCACCACCCCTCTTCTAATACACCCCAGGATGCCATTGGCCTTCCTGGCCACAAGGGCACAGTGCTGGCTCATGGTCATCCTGCTGTCCACCAAGACTCCTAGGTCCCTTTCCCCTACACTACTCTCTAATAAGTCATTCCCCAACTTATACTGGAACCTGGGGTTGTTCCTACCCAGATGCAAGACCCTACATTTACCCTTGTTATATTTCATTAAATTTTTCCCCGCCCAACACTCCAGCCTGTCCAGGTCTCGCTGGATGGCAGCACAGCCTTCTGGTGTGTCAGCCACTCCTCCCAGCTTGGTGTCATCAGCAAACTTGCTGATAGTACTCTCTAGTCCCTCATCCAAGTCATCGATGAATATATTGAATAATACCGGTCCCAGTACCGACCCTTGAGGCACTCCACTGGATACAGGTCTCCAACCAGACTCCGCCCCATTGACCACAACTCTTTGGCTTCTTCCCCTTAGCCAGTTCGCAGTCCACCTCACTACCCGAGAGTCTAGACCACACTTCCTCAGTTTAGCAGCAAGGATGCTGTGGGAGACTGTGTCAAATGCTTTACTGAAGTCAAGGTACACCACATCCACCGCTCGGCCATCATCTATCCACCTTGTTATATCCTCATAAAAGGCTATGAGGTTAGTCAAGCACGACTTCCCTTTGGTGAAGCCATGTTGACTGTCTCTAATGACCCTCTTATCCCTGATATGCCTTGAGATGGCACCAAGGATAAGTCGTTCCATCACTTTCCCAGGGATGGAGGTGAGGCTGACCGGTCTATAGTTACCTGGGTCCTCCTTCTTGCCCTTTTTGAAGACTGGAGTGACATTTGCTTCCCTCCAGCCCTCAGGCACCTCTCCCCTCTCCCAAGACTTGGCAAAGATGATGGAGAGTGGTCTAGCAATGACATCAGCCAGCTCCCTCAGCACCCGTGGATGCATCCCATCTGGACCCATGGATTTATGGATGTCCAGATTGCTTAATTGGTCCCTAACCCAGTCCTCATCGACTAAAGCAAACTCCTCCACTGCCCTGACTTCCTCTGGGGCCTCAGGGGAACGGGGCTCCTCAGGACAGCCTCCAGCAGAGTAGACAGAGACAAAGAAGGCATTCAGTAACTCTGCCTTCTCTGTATCTTCTGTCACCAAGGCACCCACCTCATTCATCAGTGGGCCTACATTGCCTCTGGTGTTAGTTTTATCTGCCACGTATTTGAAAAAGCTCTTCCTGTTGTCCTTGACCCCTCTCGCCAGGTTCAATTCTAGGGAGGCCTTTGCTTTCCTAGTTGCCTCCCTACACCCTCGGACAACAGCCTTATATTCTTCCCAAGTGGCCAGCCCCGCCTTCCAAGATCTGTAAATTCTCCTCTTGCCCTTGAGCTTACCCAGCAGATCCCTGTTTAGCCACGCAGGTCTCCTGGCTCCCTTCCTTGACTTCCTACGTGTCGGGATGCTCTGATCTTGAGCACGGTAGAAGCAGTCCCTGAACGCTAACCAACTATCTTGGGCCCCTTTACCTTCAAACAGCCTTGCCCATGGGATTTTCTCGAGTAATTGCTTGAAAAATCCAAAGTTTGCCTTGGCAAAGTCCAGGGTTGCAATTCTGCTTGCTATTTTGTTTCTGCTACATGAGATCCTGAACTCCACCATTTCATGGTCACTGCAGCCAAGGCAGCCCTCAACCTTTACTGTTTCAACCAGATCCTCCTTGTTAGTGAGGATGAGGTCCAGCAGTGCTCCTCTCCTAGTCGGCTCCTCCACCATTTGCAACAGAAAATTATCATCGATGCACTGGAGGAACCTCCTGGACTGTGGCTGGCTGGCTGAGTTGTCCTTCCAGCAAATATCAGGGAAGTTAAAATCCCCCACGACAACCAGGGCCTGTGATTGTGAGACCGCTCCTAGCTGCCTGTAGAAGGCCTCATCAACTTCCTCACCCTGACCTGGTGGCCTGTAATAGACACCCACAACAGTATCTCTCCTGCCAGCCTGCCCCTTAATTCTAACCCATATACTCTCAACTTGCTCCTCATCCATGCCTGGATGGTATTCAAGACATTGTAGTTGCTCTTTCACGTAAAGAGCGACTCCACCACCTCGCCTGGCTGGCCTGTCTTTCCTGAAAAGGACATAGCCACCCATGACCACATTCCAGTCATGTGAGCTGTCCCACCATGTCTCTGTAATTGCCACCAGATCATAATCTCCTGCCCGAACCCAGGTTTCCAGCTCCTCCTGCTTATTCCCCATGCTGCGTGCATTGGTGTATAAGCATTTCAGGGAGCAAGCTGAGCACACTGATCTCACCCTAGGGGGATGGAAGGCCACCCATTCCTCATAATTTCTAGAGCACTGCCCAGCTGCAATCCCAGCTATAACCCCATCCCCCTTCATATCTAGTTTAAAGAACGCTCTATGAGTCCCGCCAGCTCATGACCAAGGATCCTTTTTTCCCTTTGTGTCATTTGAACCCCAGCTTGTTTCAGTAGATCAGGTGCCTTGTAGATCTCCCCATGGTTAAAAAATCCAAAGCTAGACGGCTGGCACCACCCCTTTAGCCAAGTATTAATCTGCTGCACTTTGTCAAACCTTCCACTATTTTCCCTCATAATTGAAGGAATAGAGGCAAACACAACCTGTGCGCCTGATCCTTCTAGCATCCGCCCCAGTGCCCTAAAGTCCGTTTTGATTGCTTCTGGCCGTCTCTCTACTATCTCATCATTACCGATCTGCATAACCAAAAGCGGGTAATAGTCCGTGGATTTGACCAGACCAGGAAGCTTCTTGATAACATCCTTAACTCGGGCCCCAGGGAGGCAGCAGACTTCCCTGTGGGTCGGATCAGGGCGGCAGACAGGGCCCTCTGTTCCCCTCAAGAGGGAGTCTCCAATTACGATTACGCTCCTTTCTTTCTTAGATGAAGAAGTCCTAATGCGTGTATCCGAGTGACTCACCCTAGACAGCCCTATGGGTGAACCCTCCACTGACTCTTCCTTGGCCTGGCTCTCATTGTCTAGAGCCCCATACCTGTTTCGCAGGGGCAACCAGGCAGGTGAGGGAGGCCGGGCAGGGATTTTCCTTCCTCTCCTGGCAGGCACCTGCTTCCACTCTTCCCTATCCTTTAGGTCCCCCCCTTTTGCCTGATGGCCAGAGGTGGGGGGATATTCAGCTCTTTGCGGAGCTTGCTGCTCGCCATTCAGGACGTGACTCCACCGATCTGTCCCTCTCTCCGACTCCCTAATGCTCCTCAGCCTTTCTACTTCCTCCTTCAGTTCAGCCACCAGGCTGAGCAGATCGCTCACCCGGTCACATCGGACACAAGTGTCACTTCCACTCCCCTCCATGGCCAGTGCCAGGCTCTGGCATTCTCTGCAGCCCGAGGCCTGAACACCCACATGCTTACGTGGGGCCTCTGTCTGGGTGCCCACAGTTTTTCTAACAACCATTGATCTGGTGGCAACCATAGTTGGCTCTACAATACAAAGACTCTCTGAAAGCTATGCACGGAATAGTTTACAGGCCTTTTAAGTACTTGCCTTTTAACAAGGACTTACCCTTTTGTTCGGTGAACAGGGACTAGTCCCTGCCCTCCCCAAGGCTTCTTATACCCTGATGGCAGAGTTAGCAGCTGATCACCGTGTTTAAAATCGCCGGGCCGCTGAGGGTGGCTCCGCCCACGCTATCTCGGGTGTCGGCCCTGGAGCTGCCGGTGCGGCCTCAGGTGTGGTTGCTGTAGCCGGCTTAAAAAAAGCCCCCCAAAAGCTTTTTGCAAGCCTTTTTTTTTTGCTTAGATTCCTTCCCCAGTGCAGTCTTACCTGCTCTGAAGCTGGGCTCGACAGCAAAATGGCCTTTACCTCCTGATCACCGTGTTTAAAATCGCCGGGCCGCTGAGGGTGGCTCCGCCCACGCTATCTCGGGTGTCCGCCCTGGAGCTGCCGGTGCGGCCTCAGGTGTGGTTGCTGTAGCCGGCTTAAAAAAAGCCCCCCAAAACTGACAGACCAGATCAAATCAGTGATGTGTCTGGCCCAGTAGCCTGTCTCCAGGTCTGATCAGCACCAGATTTTTTCACAAGAAAGTGTTAAAGTCTGTATGATAGAGAACTATACATGTCTGAGGCTTTAGTTAGACGTTATTGATATGAGCTCAAAAAACTAAGCAAATATGTCTTATGTGAAGTACTTCCAGGAGCTGGATTTTTACTATCTTCTTATTTATACAATACCAAATCATAACGGTGAAAAAAAAAGCTTTGTTTACTTTCTCTTATATTCTTGTCTTATATCCTTGTATCAAATGTCAGCTGTAAAAAAAAAAAAAAAGAAAAGAAAAAATGAAAATAAAAAAGACTTTTGCGTGGGGTGAAGAGGAAGGGGAGTTTCCATGTTCTGGAACTATGAGGGTTTTTAGAAATACTTGAATCTGTCAGTTCAGCGTAGTTGGGTCAGATGGTTTCAATGCTGCAATAATGAAATATTTCACTGTCCCCTGTACCCTGTTAGTGACAATAGCATTCCATGCCTGGCGAAATGGGTAAAGATGTTGTTTCAAACTGGATTAGAGTGCACTTCCCAAAGGCATGAAAGTATTTTTATGATAGGTTCGTCTGACAGTGAAGTGTTTACAATGGTGGCAGAATATGTAAAACTTGAGAGAAGCCTCTTTTAAATGCCCTAAGTCTGAATAGAGATTGCTTTTTCACTATTTTACAGCTTTCTAATCATTTGCCTAAAAAGAGCAATTCTAAATTTGTTATTCAGCAAAGCTCAGATTTTAAAAGAAGGGCTTGACACAGTTTGAGGTTTTGTAATTGGAAAAGCCTCAGAGATGGGGTTAATGGAAGACAGAGGGAGAGGATGCAAAGATTTCCCACTTCCACTTTTGTTACCAAAGCAGGTAACAGGCCTCTTGAATTCTTGCTTCTCTTGGGACTCCTTTATAAGCATTTTGGTAAATGATCTTTTACAAACTCCAGAAGGAAGGTCTCCTTCCAGCTCCCCTCCAAAGAGTCAGCCTGGGTCTGGGTGTTACTGTGTAGGGTGGGAGGGATTTATGCAGCAGCAACATGAAATAGAACCCCAGATCTGGGTCCCTCAGAGTCTTGCCTCACCTCTCTACCGACATACAGTCACCTTGGTTTTATTTTTTGATTTTTCTCAGACTAAGGACTATGACTTTTTTGAAGGCACACACAGAAGAAAAAAAAAATTAAAAAAATTGAACAGAAGCCTCGTTGAATCCCTATGTTCGCTTATCACTTTGTTCTGGACACCCAGCCTGACACAGCTATCCATTTTTTTTTGTCTGGAAGCAGTGATCATAACAGTAATCACTTTGTTCTGAAAATGCTACATGAAAAAATACAATCATATGTTGCACCTGGACTCATTTAGATGCATGGAACATTATATATTTAGCTGATTCTCTGTCAGTTGCACTGGAGTTACTTCAGATTAACAAAAATGTAACATCGCCACCCTGGGTGACAGGTTGAATACTCCCAAATTTCATTTGTATTATTGCCTTGACTTAGGGCTGAGGATTCTGTAGCCAGGACATGTTCACCAGATGTGTCCTGGAGCTAATATGAAGCTCGCCTGCATAATTTGCCATTTCTCTTCATTTAACTTTAGTGAACTATAACTGGAAATGCAGCACAATTGTCCCAAGGAAATATACTCACACCTTCTCTTTCTTCTCAGGAACAAAATGGACCCTCTGCCTATCAACTGCTTTTTTTGTGTTTCTCAAGAGTTGATATATACAAGCACTTAATCTATAAAATGGTTATACTTTTCTTCTGTAATTGACAGCCCTATTTTTCCATCATGCAGATGTACTTTGTTCATGCTCTGGTACCTACGGCATCCTCTCTTCTGCCTTAGGTAAACACAATCTCCACTTTGGAGCAGTATAGTAAAATGTTACAGAAATAGACACACGGGCAAGAGCTGGGACCTTCCTAGTGTAGATGGCCTTGGAATATTATTTTCCAGCCTCTAAAAGCATTTACAAGTGTTTTCCTTGAGGATATCTTTTCATAAGCAAAAAGAGGTGTTGTGCACCATGAGCCCTGAAAAGCTCTGTTTTCCACCCACTGCTGCTGCCCTGTGCTATAAACAGCTGTGAAGCCAAGGTCAGAGAAGCACATGCCAGTCTAGGTGCACACAGGAGGTATCTAAATAAGATGCATCTATTTTTCAGACGTGCTACTTGAGTGGAAGAAGTTACACAGGAAAGCTTGTAACTTTAAATAAGGTGAGAGGGAATAGCCTAGTTATACTTCTTACTTCAGGGCCATTGCTAGACATAAGTCCTCCAATATCCGTTTCACATCCAAAACTTTTTCTTTACTGGCTCTTGACTTCATCGCTATATATTTGACGTATATTCCTGCTAGTGATGTGTAATGCCAGCTTTTGATGCAAGTTACAACCATATCACTATCACAGTCTTCATGTAAAATACGCTCAGCTTTCAAATATTAATCCTAAAGCTATGATTTTCAAATTGATTCAAATTTAGAATTCTTTTTTTAATCTGTAGTACTATTAATAATTCATACCATTGTATAACAGATACTAGTTGAACATGACTACTTACAAGGTGGATTTTGGTTTGTTTTTTTTTTCCAAAAAAAAAAAAATATGGGATTTGATTGTGAAATAAAAATGATCTGTATATGTTTACATGACCACGATCTGTACATGTTAAGACAAGAGGCAAACACTAACATAGAATGAAGTTTAAGACTTCTGTGAGTTTTTTTTTCTCCTTTCCTTCTCTTGTCATGCATATACCTGAAACATCTGAAGGCTATACTATAAATGTCAAGGTTAAGTTCTCTCTATCTTGTTCCTTTCAAGTTTAAAAATGCTTAAAGGTTTCGTCATGGTGAAGGTTTGCTGGGTTTGCTTTTGGTAATTGCAGTAACAACTTGATATCAGATGCCATAAACACTGTAAAATATGTGTAAATATTATCAATAAATTAATTTTGGTTGAACATGCATTAGATTGCTTGCTTGACTGTATTTTTGTCTGCAAAAGACACAAGTTCTGAAATGCAATAACTAGGTAAGTAATATTGACTCTATGTTTATAACTGGAATACATTGTGCATTATATAGTACTTACACACCTACACATACGTATATACACACGTATAAGTATATATATAACCACAAATCGATTTGAGAGCCCTGCTGAATGTGGTGGCAAGCCAATATATCTGCAGCCCTAAGCAACACAGGCAGCAAACATTGGGTGGACACTCAGGTATCTCCCAGGTCAGCCTCACGGGGTCAGTGATGGACATGAGGTACCGTGTGAGAAACACAGACCGAGTTTACAACACTACACCGAGAGCAGTAGACCATACCATGTGTATAGAAATGGGTAATTACTATGTTCTTACTGGGGAAAAAATGTTATCACTTTTTTTTCCATTTCAGACAGACTACATTTATGCATTTCTTCTGATTTTGATCTTGTGCATCGTTTTATATTTGTTTAGACTGAATTTCACGTGATCACTTATTACTCAGTGTCTTACAATCCTGTCTCTTACAGAGCTAGACAGAATTCGACCCTGTGGCTCAAACTTCGCCTTCGATGAGCAAACTGCACAGAGTGGCAAGCAGTTGCATTGCTCTGGCATGAACCAGCCTTGATACAGACTGACTCAGGACCTCCAGCCAGTTCCCAGCTCCTCTTCCCTTGGTACCAGGCAGGAGAAGGGCTGCCAGTGTTGCCAGAAGTGCAGCCAACCGCATCTGCCACCGTCGGTGATGGAGTTTTTCTAACCAGACTTCAGGGAATGTTGCTGTTCCACATGAAGAGATGAGAAGGAGGCTTAGCCAGCAGCCTGTTGACCTGACACTGCCCCCCAGTTACTTGCTCTCTCACAGGAAGGAAGCCAGAGGGAACCAGAGCAACTCCTGCTCAGCCTGCCCTTTTTTTTTCTGAGTTAGATATTTCTACTATGTTGACCAGAAAACCACTGATAGGGTAGAAAGGACTTTCTTAAAGAACAGTTAATTGAAGTCTCTCTATTCTGATAAAGGAAGCTTTGTTTGAACAAGTTAACATTTTTTATTTCTTTTTAAACAGGAAAAATACTTCAAGTATTTAATGCAAAAAATCCTAACCAGAGTTAGTCACAACAAGATCATACTTTTTCTAAGCTAATTTGTGGAAACTGTAAAGAAATACATTTTTGACAGTTTTGGAGCACTGTTAATAATTTTTGCTATTTCTGGTTTGCATCTGTGTGGTTTCATTAGCTGACAATTGTTTTTGATGTGGAATGTAGAAAAAGATAAATGGCCCATGAATCAATAAGTGACTAGATTTCAGTCACTTATTGATTTTTATCTCCAATTTACTCTGTATTGAATTTAATTATAGCCATTATACTCCATTTGTTTGAAAAAAATATATGCAAATATTTGCATGAAACTTATTTAGTGTAATTATACTTCAGTTGTTTTAAAATAAGTTATTAATATTGAGCTTGAAAAACTGTCAATGAAATTTCTATATTGGGAAAATACCCATGTATATCAGCCCTTAATCAGTATGTGGAAGCACTTGATCAGTTTCACGAACATTTTTAGAAAACTAATCTATTTAAAAGTTTTCATCACAGTGATAGTAATTCTAGATCTTTTTTTTTTTTTTTTTACAATTCTCTGCTCACCTGAAAGTTGAACAGAACCATGCAAATAAAGAAATACTTGTATGACCTACTACGGAACTATTTGTTCCTACATCTTGAAACATTCTGGGTTTTCATTTCACATTTTAAGATTGAATTTACCTAAATTTAAAGACATAAATTTAAAAAAATAAAAGGCATAAATGGAAAAATTTTCTTTCGAGTTTCAGAACATGTTTAACTTCATCTAAAATAATTTTCTGCAAGAGTTTGGTTTAGTAAGACAGTGGAAATATTTTCATTCTGTCATGATCATGTTTTTAGATATCAAACTGAAAGAACACTTTTTTCCACAATGGTATAGAGATATATTTATACAGATTTAAAGTTTTTAAAGGAAACTGATAATTCTGCTGTTATGTGAAGAATTTTCTTACCATTATAGCTAGTTTTCTGCTAAACTGAAATTTGATGCTGTCACTACTTTCTAGTAAATTGCTCGTTAGAAACACCAGCATGTCATGTAGGATATCATAAAAAAAAAGAAAAAAAAGAAATCTGGGAATTATGATGTCTTCCTTAATTTCTGAACACAAAACTCCTGGAGTTTGTCCACTTTAAAGTATACTGGCATTTTATAGGGCAATCTGTTTTCTAGCCATGAATCAGGGTGTTTTCATTCTTTTATACTCACACTATCTACAATAGCAACATTGTGTGGCTAAATTCCTCAGAACATCCCAGCCACAGCATATTTAGTGCTCAAGCTTGTGCATGAGAGTCCTTGATTAGGAAACGCAGAACCAAACCTGTAGCCTTATTATGAGAATGGAAAAGCTTAAAAAGGAACGTATCTGTTAACAACTATTAGTAAACCTTGTTTCAGAGTGAATCAAGATCAATTGGAGTACTTCCATGAATTTAACTTGGCTATGAAGGAGCCATATGAGCTGATACTCGTGATAAACACCCACATAACTTTCTATGCTTACACAACTACGTTATGGAATAAAAATGTGTTAGTTATTTTGTTTTGACAGGGAAATAGCAAATATAGTAGAAATGTTTAATTATTAATATTTTTTTACAACTGGAAGTTGCTTTTTGGCAGAATACGATATTATTCTGGGGAATACAGAGATGAGACTTGTACAGAGATTGTTGAAAGCTTTGTATTTTTATTAAAAATATCATCCTCCTCAATTTGTGTGGGCAAAGCCTTGAAGACATGAACAATGAAATTTCACAAAATACCAATTTTTCTTCAAAATGTTTCTCAAGAAAATTTTGTTTTCTGGCAATATATTTTACTGTGCTTAGAGTAAGTAAAACAGCAAATATTTTTTTTTATACAGTATGGAAAGGAATAGAGATTTTAGTTTGTAAAATTTCAGAGAGCTATTTAAGTTTCTATGTAGATGCATATAGAAATGACATGTTTTAATTTGTTTCACACTGAATAATGTACACAATTCAGATGGTTGTCTGGCAAATGGATGAATCAGTTAAGATCTGTTTTAAAATTATTGAGCATATATTATACAGTATGGTGATATTCTTCTCTAGATTTTTTGTTTTGCCATCTTTTCTATTGATGCCTCAATATATAATAACAGTTTAGCCTAATTTGCTATCAGTTTTATCACTTTCAATTTCTACAAATTCCTTCCTACCTTTGTTACTTTCCTCTTATGCCTTACTAGTGTTTCACTTTTTTGCAGCCTTTCCTAATCTGGATTTCTGAACTGGTTCAAGCAAGTTTCAATCTTGTGCCTCGATTTCCCAGGCTTTGTGAAAAGTTTCGATTTTTTTCCAGCTTCTTCTATGCTTTTTCCAAGAAACTGGATAAAAACCTTCCCTAAATCTAGACTTCTATGCTTATGCAATTCCCACAGTAAGTCTCAAGCATATAGTTAAATGCTGGTTTGCATTCTGTCTGTTACAATTGTATTCCTTCTTTTTTGCCTCCCTGTATCCAGGACTAGAATTACAATCAGTGGTATGGTTTACCTTATCCTTTTCAAGCAAACTTGATTTCAGTTGTAATTGCTTCTTGAATCAATGTCTCTGTGTAGTCTGAACTGAGAGAAGAATTACCTCTTGCATATTGTAAAGCTAGTTGTTCCAAAGTGATTATTTAAGCTGCTGAGACGGTGTTTCTCCAAACAATTTTCTGTTATAATAATTGGTCTGTTTCTATGCATGCAGTCATTCTCTGTAACATTCTGTTGTTAGACTTATTTGTTTCTTTAATCTCCCTTAGCATAGATTCAATATTCTCATCATTGCCACAAAAACAGGAATCCGCATCCACTAATATGTTTGAATTCTGAGAAATAGCTTTAGTAATTTTCTGTAAAGAACTCACTCTTTCTAATCACAAATGCATTTCTTGTCAGCTGGACCACAGCTATTCACTCAAGTGGAGCAGAGAATGGAAACCTTTCTCCACTTTCTGAACTGCTCATAGTGTTCCAGGCTGCCCATGCTGGCCTGTGGCACTGTTCATCATCCCAAGCATCAGGAAGCCCAACACCATCCCCTTGGGCAATACCAAAGAATTTGGGGGGTTTTGAGTGGGAAGAATAGTGTGAAATCCAGGTGATTGGACATGACCTGCTAGGACTTCATCATTCACCTTCAAGTGACTTGGCTCACCCACTTCTTTCCCATCTCCCTCTTCTCTGTGGTGCCATCACCAAACAAGAGGGCTAGAATAGAGCTGTCCTGGAGCAACATGCATGGTAACTGGTTGACCAGTAAACAAAAGTAACTAGTTAGCAAGGTATTAGCATGTGGAGCAACCAGGAACTGAATCCTGCCTGACTTTGATCTTTCTCTCCTGCCTAGGTACTGATTTCTTCTCTTTCTAGTTTGTTTTGAAGTGGTCAACAGAGTTCAGAAAGTAATTGAGAAGGCAGAAGCTCAAAGACAGAGAGATGAGCATCTGAGCCTCATTTCATTAGGAAATCAGACTAAGGGAAGAAAAAAAAAAGAAAAAAAAAGAGAGAGATGAGTCTGAATTAATTAATATTGTAAAATCTGAAATATTGCATTGTAAAGTATAAATGCAATGAACTGTGAAAAGCCAACTAGTCCATGCCTTTTAGGAGAGATTAAGTATGCTTACATTGCTCCTGATCAATGATTTCAACTGAACAAAATATTCAGTTCAGGTGATACCACAGTTGCTGTTTTGGTGTACCCCCTTTCCGAAGGCCAAAATTGTCTCTTCCGTAAATAAAGATTTTTCTCTGGTCCCAAATATACAACAAGAACAACCTACCAATCTTCTCTTTTTATACATCTGATAACTGATGATTGATCTGATGGTCTGCTTTGATCCTTCTTCTTGAACTAAACGAATCCAGTTCCTTCTGTGTTTCCTTGGAATTATCACAACTTATGCAATGTCTGTGTCTCTCTCCTAAATTTTCTCTGATTCAACTCCCTCCTTCCTGACGTGTGATACTCGTAATGAGATATTAAACTTCACCTGCAGCTGCAATGTAAAACAATGCCTTCTTTTAACTTTTATGTTTATTAACACTGACTATTAATATATGCAAGGACATCTTGCTTCTTTGGCGATGGTTTCATACTCCTGAATCCTACTCATATGATGCTTCAATAGCATGATAATGCTCTTTTCTGAAGTAGTGTTGCCATGCCATATTTCCCTGTTTGATGTTTCTACATATATCCATTTCCTACAATGGGCTATTTTGTCTTTTCTGCTTGTTGATTTGGAAAAATATCTCTAGTCTATAATGACGGTTTTAAAGTCGGACTCAATTCTCCAAAAGGAACATTACATATCTTCCCCCTCCACAGTCATGTAAAAATATCATTCAGGCTGAGAAAAAAAAAGCCATGCCAAAACAGACTAAGTCACTTGTGGAATCTCACAATGCAGAGTGGTTCAACTACCCATTAACACATGCTATTTCATTTAGATAATATTTACCCTGTTTGTTTGCAGGACTGTCACACAGGTTATGTCAAAAGCCTTAGTAAGTACAGATATGTCACTTATGCCTTCTGGTTTTTTAAATATGGCAGTTACTTTGCCAAAACAAATGTGACTTCCTGGGCACTTTTTATATTCAAAAATTCATAGTAAGTATTCTCATCACTTTATTACATTGCAGATGCTCTGAAATAATGTTTATTTAGTTATTCTACTATTTTTCTTAGCTTTTGAATTTGAATTGAATGAGACTGGACTCCTCCTTTTTCCCCTTTAATTTTTTTGAGATCTTCCCCCCGGTAACAAATTTATCAAGAGAATTGCTACTAATGCAGATAAGTCCATACAAATCTAGGGGGTGGCATTAATCATGCAGCAATGTGTATGGTAGTACTACATAATGTCAAGCAGTATTTATAGCTCATGCTTGGATTCTGCAAATATCACACAGGTACTTAACATTTTCCATTGGTTTGGGGACTAGATTTAATATAAAAATTATATGAATTATCTATAGATAAGTGGACAGATTGCTTCAAGCAGCAAAGCTGGTTTTCTTACATTCCACTTTCGCAGTATTGTGCTGCTAATCAACAATTCAGTTAGAATACATTTATACTATTGGTATAACAAGAAAAATACCTTTAAGAAAGCTACTTTTGCATTTCTTTTGTCCTTTTATGAATTCTTATTCAGGAAAACGTTCTTCTTTAAGAAATCACATAACCATGTAGTCAGCTTCAAGTATATGTTGAAGTCTATGTAAAAACCAGCCTGTACTTAAAAGCTCTCATGTAATGCATCCTAATAATAATAAAAGTGCTTCTCTGAAAAGTGAAGCATTTTGACTTTTCATAAAAGAAAGATGGCCTGAAATTTCTCCCTGGAGTAGTCCCTCCAGCTGACTGGAGATTTAGAATCAGTTTGAATTGAGAAAGGAATAGTGTATGGTGTTTTGATGTTTGTCCAAAGATTTAAAGCCACATTAAAACATGAAGTAGCTTTGCAAAAACAATCATAATTGTTTATTATGAACAAAAATAACTTATCAAATTGCTAAACTCTATAGATATCTTGTTAATCACAGACTTATATAACAGGGGATCAAATATTTTTATGAAGGTTTAAATCCTCTGGTGTACCACGGAGGTACAGCTTGCAAGGGTGGCTGTAATTCCTATCAAGATCCTTCCTGTGAGATTTGTCTTTTACAACTGTGTCATTCATCCAGTAACTGAGTTCTAAATTATAAATGAGAAAATTGTATGGTCTGCCAAGTTGTTACTGTAGTTGCTGTTGTTATTGTTGTTGTTTTTATTGTTGTCATTATTGTTGTTATTGCTATTATTATTATTATCATTATTATTAGTGTGTGTAGGGAATTTACTGGGTCTCTTTCTTATACCTTTTATGTCTGCTAGCTACTGTTCCTTCATTCATGTCTTTTAGTTGAGGAACTTACCTGGTAATAGCGCATAGGATTTTAAGAAGGTGTTACACTCAAGCTAAAGGTTCATGCTGAAAAATGGCACCCAAAGAGGTCTTTTGTGTTTCACTGGCGTGTGAAAGCAACTCTCCCTAGAAAGATAGGTGTAAACACTGTAACAGAATAGGAAAGAGAGGCATATATATATATATATATATATATATATATATGAGAAAAAATGCAAAGACATAATTTGAGACTGAAGAGAAGATATGGAAAGCATGTGAGTGGGGTGAAATCCCAAGAACAAATAGAAAAAAAAAATAAATATAAACTAAGTAGTCTGGGAAGACCCTTGAACTCAAACTCATAAAACTGGTGTTTTCGTCGCAACATTGGTAATATGCTGTGGGATTATAGACACACAAATTTCTGCACCTGATTTACACAGCCTGTATGTACACCTTTTCAACTAGTGTCCATGTTTTTGAACAGTATACAATGTGACACTGAACTTGGCAGAATCACCAGGTACATGTGTCATACAAACAAATAATAGTAAGAAAATACTGTAGTTTTCTGTATGTTTCTAGTATAGTATTTTTGCTTTTTTTCCCTAATACTACGTTTATAAAATATTCCTTTTATCACTTAAGATGCAAAAATTGCACTTGGCATTTTCAAAGTAATCATTCAATCAAACAGAGTTCAGTAGACGAAATAATCAGAGCCTGGTTATTAATAACTAGCTTTATCCTTTCCTTTGTTGTACTCCTCAGTCCTAGAAACAGAACACAGACTGAACAAGCAGAGCTGAAACTATGAGGATTTTCCATTATGCAATATTCAAATACTTGTAAATTCAATGGGCACTACAGGAATGGATTTAATTGCGAAGGAGGACTAAATGATATTTTAATCCTTTCCCATTAACATTGCCTGGTTTGGGGTGTCTGTCACATAAGAAAAGAAAAGCTGTGTGATTTGGAGACCTGTGTAACTGCACCCAGAACTAGATTTGTGTGAATCCCTTTCTGAGAGTGTCAACAGCCTTCTTTCAGCATTAATGGTGTCTGTGATTCTTAAGCTTTCAAAGGAAATCCAAAAAACTCAGCCTTTATCTCAGGAAATTTAATTATTCTCAGCAGTGAAGTTTGGGGATTCATGTAGTGCTTTATATTTCTATAGAAGACAGTGACAGGATTTAATTAAATAAGAAAAATGACGGACTTGCCTATGAAATTTTACAGTAAGGCCCCTAGAATTGTGCATCTACTGTGGATTCTTCAGGTTGCTTCCAAAAATGTCATTTCCTATTGAATTAAATGGGAAAAAAAAATCTACAACTATTTTAAATTTGCTTGCCTTGATTGGGAAAGCAGCAAAGGGGCTGCAGGTTTTCGGAAGAGCCTTGCACAACACGGTTATTTCTACCGCTTCAGTAGGAGCAAAGTCCAGGTACCACTGGGCAAGCTTGAAGGTCACATCTGAATACTAAAAGTTTTACAAACAGTCCTTTCAGGTTTTGCTCTTAAACTTAACCTATCAAAGGGTCCTACCAGACTAATGCTTCTGATTTTTTTCTTCCTAGCACGTCTGGTATACCCTTAATTGCAAGCACCTAGACTGCCCAATTCTTATCCCTTTATGATTCATGGTAGCAGGCCTACGGGTGTTCTAGGGAGCTGAAATCAAAATGTACCATCAGGCTCAGAGCTACTAAAGACACCAGAGAAATATTTAGCCTGTCAGCTTTCTTTCTATACTGTCTTTGTGAAATACAGTGTACTGTTTTGGCAAGGACAGACCCATCGTTTGATATGTCTTTGCTGGAGTTTTCTTCAGATTTGAGTAAAAGGATCCTTCATTGCTCCTGTGACTGGTTTATTTGCCTTTATTTCTTCCTGATAGTGCTGCTTGTATATTGCCTTCCACCAAGGATATGTTCTATACAGGCAATGCCCAGTTAAACTGGAGGGTTTAGACTCTGGGAAGTTTTCTGTGGAGCAGATGATGAAGGTTTGAGAGCAGTAGTGAGACTTGCCTGTGACAAGAGTGGACTGCATGAATAGTGAGAAGAAAAAGACTGAAATACAGGGACTGTGGAAACAATGTTTTTAAAAATCATCTTTATTAATATATTCCATTACCCACAGTTTGTGTCTAAACACCCTGGACCAGGAGGTACCAGCCAAAGCTCTCAGAGGCAGAACCCTCAGGCAGCTGGACCACGCTCTGGGATGGGAGAAGACCCTGGAATCCACCACCTTGCTCCCTGCCTTTCCTGTTTTTCAGTCCTAGTCTAATATTCGGAGGACCATTGCTCTGCACTGTGATAGACACCTGCAGCCACAAACACTCCACAGCTGGGTACTGAGCACCTGCACAACATACACATGGGCAACAGCATATAATCATAGAATTGTTTAGGTTGGAAAAGAACTTTAAGATCATCGAAT
Organism: Trogon surrucura; assembly: GCA_020746105.1. NCBI lineage: Eukaryota > Metazoa > Chordata > Aves > Trogoniformes > Trogonidae > Trogon > Trogon surrucura. The sequence continues at coordinate 90,289,230 of CM036618.1, forward strand.
CCAGCAATGTCAGGTCCAACACTAAACCATGTCCCTAAGCACCTCATCTACACATAAGAGGAAGCTGATGACCTGCAGGGTCTGTGACAGTAGTACAGCAAATGTGGGAAGTCCTGCAGCTCATACATGAGGTGAGCTGTGTTTCCTTAGCTGGTAGGAGTTATTTCTGGGTGCAGATGATGAAAAAAACTGAAAGAAATACAGAAGTGTTCCTTGGGAATTACTAGAGTGAGACAAATGTGAATTGAAAAATGATTATTTGAAAAAAAAAACTTCACCTTGGAAAAACATCCAGCATTAGAGATGTTTCTATTTTTCACGAAAAAAGCTAGGCCCTCAATTTTATAGAAATATTATTGCACATGGTATTGATACGGTTATCAATTTGCACCCGCAAGATGGAAGAAAAACATACACACAGGAAAACATAAAGAAATGTTTCAGTTTGCCCGCTACCTCAGAAAACAGTCTTTGGATCAAATCAGTAGTAGATATTTGTCATTTTTTCTCTACTCTTCCTCTTTTGCTCCCTCTCCAAGCCTTGACCCTTCCCTCTCTACCTCAAAAAAGAACAATATGAGTATACGTTCCATGCCAGGTAAAATCATGAACAGATCCTTCTGGTAACAGTACTAAGACACATGAAAAATAATGAGGTGATCGATGACAGTCGGCATGGTTTCACTAAGGGCGAATCATGCCTGATTAATTTCATGGTTTTCTATGACCAAGTTACAGATCTGGTTGATATGGGAAGAGAAACTGACGTCATCTACCTGGACTTGTGCACAGCACTTGACCCTGTCCCGTGTGACATCCTTGTCTCTAAGATGGAGAGACATGGACTTGATGGGTGGACCACTCAGTGGGTAAGGAATTGGCTAGAAGGTCGCACTCAAAGAGTTGTAGTCAATAGCTCAATGTCCACATGGAGACCAGTGACAAGTGGACCTCAGGGGACTGTTCTGGGTCCAGTGCTGTTCAACATCTTTCTCAGTGGCATGGACAATGGTATGAAGTGCACCCTCAGCAAGTTTGCCGATGACACCAAGTTGTGTGGTGCGGTGGACTCACTTGGGGGAAGGGAGCCCATTCAAGAGGACCTTGACAAGTTTGAGAAATGGGCCAGTGCAAATTGCATGAGCTTCAATAAGTCAAAACATAAGGTCCTGCACCTGGGCCGGGCCAATCCTAGGCACAAATACAAACTGGGCACAGAGTGTGTTGGGAGTAGCCCTGAAGAGAAGTACTTGAAGGTGTTGATGGACAGGAAGCTCAACGTGAGCCGGCAGTGTACCCATGCAGCCCAGAAGGCCAACCACATCCTGGGATGTATCAAGAGGAGTGTGGTCAGCAGGTCAAGGGAGTTGGTTCTCCCCCTTTCCTTTTGTGAGACCCCACCTTGAATACTGCATCCAGTTCTGGTGTACCCACCATAAGAGGAATATGACTCTGTTGGAACGAGTCCACAGGAGAGTCACAAAGATGATCGAGGAGCTACAGCACCTCTGCTATGAGGACCGGCTGAGGGAGCTGGGATTGTTCAGCCTGGAGAAGAGAAGACTCCAGGGGGACCTTACAACAGCATTCCAATACCTGAAAGGAATCTACAGGAAGGCTGGAGAGGAACTTTTTACAAGAGTGTCCACTGATAGGACAAGGGGAAATGGATTTACATTGAAGGAGAATAGGTTTAAATTGGAACTTATTAAGAAATTCTTCAGTATGAGGATGGCAAGACTCTGGAATAGATTGCCCAGAGACGTTGTGAATGCCTCCTCCTTAGAGATATTCAAAGCTGGGTTGGATGAGGCTTTGAGCAACCTGCAGAAAAATTTTCTGCAAATCACTGCTCTGAATGGGGTAGAGGTAACTTTCATCTTCCAAATCTCAAATGAGCCTCTTTACCTTGAGGTAACTGCTGTTGACAGCTTTCCAATGTCCTTCAGCCATCACTGGAGTGAAGAAGAGAGTTAGGAATGACTCTCCAGCCCACACAGGAATGGTGCTAGCTAGAGCAATGAAAGCGTCTGTCACAGTTGTCAGTAAGTTGGCGACTGGGCACATTCATCAGAAGCGGGAAATGTCACCCTGACTCCATTTTAGAGAGGAGGACACTGCAAGGTGAGCACAGAAGGCCACTGCAGCTGAGGGCGAGTGCATGCAGTTTCAGTGTGGAGGCAGGGCTGGTGCTGGGAGCATTCTTTGCTCTTAGAGCCCATCTGTACCTCCTAGATGCAACCTCCAGCCTGAAAGCTGGGATCAGGGGAATCATTCTGGGGACAACTGTGCTTTTACATTAGAATCATAGAATCATAGAATGGTTAAGGTTGGAAAGGACCTTGAAGATCATCTAGTTCCAACCACCCTGCTGTGGGCAGGGACACCTCTCTCCCACCAACCCAGGTTGCTCAAAGCCCCATCCAGCCTGGCCTTGAACACCTCCAGGGATGGGGCATCCATAACTTTCTTGGCATCCTATTCCAGTGCTTCATCACCCTCATGCTGAAGAAGTTTCTTCCTAATATCTAATCTAAATCTACCTTCTTTCAGTTTCAGACCATTGCCCCTTGTCCTATCACTACAGGCCCTTGTAAAAACCCCTTCTCCAGCTTTCCTGTAGGGCCCCTTCATCTACTGGAAGGCTGCTATTAGGTCATCCCAGAGCCTTCTCTTCTCTAAGATAAATAACTCCAGCTCTCTCAGCCTGTCTTCACAGCAGAGGTTTTCCAGCTCTCTAATTATCTTTATGGACCTCCTCTGGTCCAGTAGATCCATGTCCTTTTTGTACTGTGGGCTCTAAAAATGGATGCAGTGCTCCAGGTGGGGCCTCACTAGAGCAGAGCAGAGCAGAGAGCGAGAATTACCTCTCTCGACCTGCTGGTCACACTGCTTTTAGTGCAGCCCAGGACACGGTTCACTTTTTGGGCTGCAAGTGTAAACTGCCAACTCATGTTGAGCCTCTCATCAACCGATACTATACTAGAATATACTCATGTCTTTTCGCTGTTAACCATGCTGAGGAAGTAAAGAACAAGGATATCAGAAAATATTCCTAGTAAAATCAATAACTGGAAACAGGTTGTTAAAGCTGCCCTAGCTGTAGCTTTATTCAGTGAAATGGGGAGGAGGACATCAGTGTTTTTCCCACCTCCTGCAAAAACGTTTTTAGGTTTGTCAGTGGTGGCACTGTGTGGCACCCAGCACTCAGCTGGATGGTGGCATCTCAGGGGGAGATGAAGAAGGTCCATGTGTCCTTGCCAGCCTCATCATCCAACCTGGCAATCCTTCTGGGACAGATACTGCATCACTTCTGCCAGGGAGTCACCAAAACTTCTTACCTCTGCACATCTCCTGGGGGCCTTCTGGCACCTGACTGAGTGATTTGGAAGCAGTCAGCAGTCTCCAACATTATTGTCATGATGTGAAAAAATTAGCCCAAGCTGACTTTTGTCAGTCTGCGAGGCAACAAAGCTATCTTTTTCCCACAACCTTCTGCATATGACCCTGTAGGTCCCATGCTGGGTACACCGTGCTGTGGGCTTGGCTCTTCTTCAGGATGTGCTGTGCTGCATCCCTTGCCCTTCTGACCTCTCCCTCTTTGTGAGCTGTTCAAGCTTCGTGTTACGCCATTTGTCTGGTCTGTCACTTTTGATAACCTGGCAACTGTTACATCCACTTGCTTTTAATTACCTTGCCATTTAATTTGTTTTAAACATCTGTGTCCAGTTTCTATCTGGGGTCATTTTAACTGTTTGTGGCTAATAGAACTTGAAAGGAATATGATTTTCTCATATTTCATTCTAAGATAATCCATTGTGGTTTGCCACAGTCGTCTGCTGCTGTTGATTTGCTGCAATTCAGATGATTTCATTACTTAGAGATCATTGTTATTATCATAAAATCCCCATTTATTAACTGCCATATCAATTATCCACCCTGTTGCTTATCGATCTGAAATATCCTGAGCAGCCAACCTCCTGGGGCACATTTCAATCCCAAGTACGAATACAGCGAGTTCACTAGATTCATGTAAAAGATGAACCTGACTCCGCTGGCACACTGATCTCGTGCCAGTACTTTTTATTAAAGTGCTTACTGATTGTGTAATCACCCAACAGATTTGGTACTGCACAGGCATAGAGATCCTGTGATTCCTGATACTGCTGATACTGATTGGCCATACGTTACTACCACTTTTACCTTCTTCTTTCTTCACTGTGATTCACACAATTTTTTGAGCAGGTTCTCTGTTTCCACATGCCTATTCAACTTTTTATTTTGTTCTCCTCCCTCTCCTCAAGGCTTCCTCTGCTTGGATACCTGCCCTACTGTACACTCCTGAGTTGTGGTACTGCCTTGTTCTGTGTTTCCACTATGCCACTTGAAAATCCCTAAGGCATCTTTTCCTTTTCCTCACATCAGGCATTGGTATCTAATTTTCCCATTTGCTTCTACTTTGCATTTCCTAGTCACAATTTGCATTTTGCACTTGCTACCAGGAGTCCTCTCTCTTTCTTCCTTCCCGACCCTTTGGAAACTTATTCTCATCTGCCCCACTATCTTATTCCTGTTTATCTCTGGTACAAAGCACAGACCAAGCATACATAGAGTAATAATACAGAGAGATACTTTGCAAATGTCTTAGCAGGTCCGGTATGTGTCCTCTTTCGGGAGGCAATGGTCTCCTTCTCTCATATAAAACCTTTAGATGATATTTGAAGAAACACTAATAAGGTGGGAATATCCAATTTACAGATGTGGTCTGTCAGAAAAATTTGGATTCTACTAACGTATATGCCTTTCCAAATAATTGTGATTTTCTCAAAAATTATATAATTTGTCATGTAAAGCACACATAAAAATAAGTACTTCCACACTTTGCCAAGAATACCAGTATGGCTATCAAAATTAAAAAAAAAAAAAAAAAGAAAAAAAAAAGACAACCATTCAGGGCTGACCAAATTGACGTAAGGCTGAATTTGAGTTAAAACACAAGTGTTTGGGATCGCATTAATGTCTCTAGTGACTTCTGATCAGTAAGTTAAAAGCAAATATTTGCGCTCTTCAGGAATCCACATTCATCCTAGCATAGGTGAAATCTTCACCTGCCTCCTGATCCGAAACATGTCAGCATCATCAGTTGCTCTGGGCCAGAGGTTTGCTCCTTTCTTCTTGGGAACTACATCAGGCTCTGAGTCTCATCAGCTCGGCAGGAAAATGGCCTCAGTCTGTCTGTGGGTTTCTTTCTCAGTCTGGACTTGGTTTTACAGGTGTTTGGTTTTTTTTGTTCAGAAGCTGGCAATAATTCAGCAGAACAGCAGCAGACAGTAGCTACAGTTGTCCTAGCATTTAAGCAACCTCATATTTTCATGTGTAAAATCTCCTAGAAAATAATAGCTCAGAATGTGACTAGAATAATCGTCCCTTTCCTAAAAGACTCCCATTTCTGTAATCACTAGTACAGAAGCTTCCCTCAGAACCAAAATAGGTGGCAGTAACTGTTGTGAATATATACTTAACAACTGGCTAACAGAGATTTTCTGTTTGCACTGACCTTTGATCTACTTGGAATACATTGGAGGGACTGAAGCCAACCGTAAGTGCCCTGAGGATTGCTGTCTTGAGGCTTCCTGTGATGGGAGCTCTCTTCATGTGGAGGAGAGGGGCATGGAGGACACTCCTATTAACATTAATGACTGCTCTGGTGTTGGGAGAGGGGGAGGGTGGTTGAACACCATTTCACTGCCTTTCATTAATGCTACTTTATTCATTACTTCCTTCTTTGTCCTGGAAAAGCAGTTTAAAGTGTTTGGACAGCACTGCCCATGCATATATCTTACTGGTGAGCCAGTAAACACAAGAAAGCACTAGGGCAAAAGGTTAGAAAAATATGACCTCCAAAGAAAGGCTCATGGACCATCCAGTTTAGTGCTGTTTAAACCCAAGTGTATTAGAAAGAAGTGGAGGGTGAGTGCTAGCTCAGACAGACCTGCCCCAGTAAGCCGCTGCCCCAACCATAGTGCTGGCAGGGCTGCATCCGAGGGGTGGCTGCTCCCCACACACAGCCTATGCTTTTACAAAGCTGCTTAGAAAAGGTTTGAACTATGTATTATGAGAACAAACTCAGCCGGGAGATTGCTGGGGAGTTAATGAGGGTTAAGCCTCTTCACCTCAATACAACTCTCCTTCCTGAATAGCTCTTTAAATTTGGCTCACATGTATTTGCTGACCAGGAGTGGTTATTCAGGTGCACTGGCTGGCTACTGGAGTTCAAGCATCTTCCATGACTGACTGAAGAGATTTAATCACGTTGACAGCGTGGCACTGTCAGGCTGTGGAGGGTAGGAGAAAAGTCTGAGGAGAGAATGACATGGTGATGCAGGGTTAGATAACAACTGAAATTGCTGATCCTCCTGGGCTGAGGGAGTCAAATATCACCAGAAAGATCACTGTCACAGAAATTAGATTATTATAATTTATTATTTCATGACTGCTCCATGCGGTCCAGGATGACGAGAGATAAGACAGAGGGTTCACCTGTGACTGCTGTCAAATGACCCTAGAAAAGGCTGTTAGCACAGATTGGTCCTGTGACCTGGAGTTTTCTGTCCATATTACTGCCAACAAGTCCTGCGTTCCCTTGCTGCGGAAGGAAACGGGGCTCTTCTGATGAAGGTGGCTGTGCTGAGTACAGACTGTCGGGGACAGCCCACAGGGCAGGTAAAAGAGATCTGAAAATTCAGTTACACAAGGCTTTCCACAGAGACATCAGCCAGTTCACTCAGAGAAGCATCCAGGTCATCTCTCCAAAAAACAAAAAGTGAAGCATGCCTTAAGATTTGTGTCATACAGCAGCCAGATCCAAATATACAAAGTTTGAGCCCAGGTGTTTGGTTGAGGATTAAGCTCAGCTGAAACAGGGGTTACCTGAGCACATGGATTGACAGACCACCACAGCCAGCCCAGGAGAAGCCAATGACTCTGGTACAAGAGAACCACACTCTCAGGAGCAAAGTAGTCTAAATGAAAAGAACAATACAATTTCCAGTGACTTTTAGATAACTAATTTCATGCTGAGGGAACAACAGCTGGAGGATTTTTTTCACTAACAACTGTTTTCCATGATGCATTTAATCGATTCATGGAAGTATTGGGTAGGTTGGTGTTCTATCATACTGGGAACCACGTCGACTTTGTTGCTGGTGAAAGAGGAAAAATATCTCTTTCAATGGTTATTTTTTTGTTTGTAATTATGTTTAATGAATGAAAACCAAAATTACAGTATTTCAAAACACAAATAAAGAAGCAGGTGCAGGGTATGTGTTTCCATAAGAAGAAATTTACACTTCGGTGATCATAAACAACCTCAGTAGTGGTTGTTGAATCTTTTCTAATTTGATCTGCCTGCTATTGTTTACTCCTTACTATTTTTGTTAAAAGAATAAACTGTTTATATTGGTCAGGATATATGAATTTTATATCACAGTAGTCGACATTTTATTTTATTTTTTAGTTATCAATGCAATAGGAATGCATTTAATGCCAAACATTTAACGAAAGTAAACAGAGCAAACATGAGTAGCGAGTCTTCTAATGAATAAATCTGAATAATAAAAATCCCTGTGGAGCATAGAGGCAGAGAGGTTAATATTTTCACTTGAATTTTAATCCTGACTGAAAAACATATCAGAAAGGGCTTCACATTTAACACTTGGCTGTCCATGAAACTCAGATAAAAAGAGCTTTTATTCTTAGTATCTGGTCTATAGCTGTATTTGATTAACAAAATCAATGAAAGGATACTTATAATATGATCTCCATAGCATCAGAGGGGATGGAGCACCAGCAGTACTGCTCTGGCTGCTACTAAAACTGTTTGGGCCTTATTTTGTTCTCTTTTCAATGGTACTTGAAAGGAAAGATAATAATAAAAAACAAGCAAACAAAAAGCAGAAGAAAAAACAAACTTCCATTAATTCAACGGCAAGTGGAAGTAAAAACTGCTTATAAACTTCTAAATGCCAGTTGTTCTCAATTTAAGGTACATTTTAGCACTATTAATCATTCATTTTAAAGGCTGATTTTCTTTTGGTCATGAAACATTGCCAGAAGAAATAAGGGAAGTCTAGATCTTGGAAGCACTGTAGAAGCTAAGGATTTTTTTGTTGAATACCTTGGAAGTAGCTTATAACTGTATAGGGAAAGCAGGGTTCTATCAGCCTGTCAGTTATACGTGTGTGACTATATGATCTATACCAATCTCAGCCTTAACAAAGTCAATACATGTCTTCTTAGGACTTAAAGGAGTGTAAACAATGCCTACATGGTCTGGACCATTTCTATAATGTTCTTTTTTAAACCCTGTTGTTTGAAGGTGGCAATAGAAAGGTAAGTAGGATTATTTATCAATATAGAGATTATTTTTATTTACTTTTAATCTATAGAAAATTTCCTAGCCTCTTTAAGAAATTTACTGCATGACAAACACTGTAACTAAATGAGAATCACTCAGTGCAAAGGCAGACTTGGGATACATTTTTATTTTCACGAGCTATTTACAGAGTGTTTTCTCCTTTTGCAAATAAAAATATCAAAACCAGATGCTTACTTGTAGCAACCAAGAAAGGACATGACTGAAGGCTAACTTTTGGATTTGGCTGCAGAAAACTTGCTGCAGGTATGTCAAATCATCCCACAACATGGGTAAGATGTTAAGACTCATTGATTTAGAACTGCACTTAGAAGACTGAGGTATCAAAGCCAACAACAGAACAACCTTTAGGATGGCTAATCATAGAATCATAGAATCATAGAATGTTAGGGATTGGAAGGGACCTCGAAAGATCATCAAGTCCAATCCCCCTGCCAGAGCAGGAACGCCTAGATTATGGAACAGGTAGAAAATATCTAGTCTTAAGCATCCAAACATGAAGATAATAATAGGTTTCCTTGAAACTCAGAACATTGTCAGGTTTTGTTAACAGCATTCAATGTCGTACAGCAAAACTCTTAATACCAACTGTTCCTAAAACAAAAAAAAAGATTCTATTTTTTAAAAAAAAATCAAATTGAATACAGACGAAGAATCTTATACAGAAAAATACACACATACACAGACAATTCTTTCCTTTTAAGAAACAAAGGAAAAGAGACAGTTTGTTTCTTTTATTTTGTTCTCTTATGAGAAGAGAATTTTTTTTAAAAAGGTTGATTCCTTTTGAAAAAGAAATGACAGCTCAAGAAGTATTTGAAGAGAAAGAACCAGACAGACAGTAGCTTTGAAAATTTGCAACATATGAATCAAGGAAGATGTACTGTATTGGACACTGAATAGAAAAAAATGGCATGTAATCCTGCCTAGGTTATCAGTGAGCCAGAAATACCTTCTCACAGTGACATGCAAAGGAGATGCTCTAGTTGGCACTGTCACCTATACCTTTACACATGTCCACCCTGTCCCTCTGGGTATACAAGTGCTTTACAAAGCTGACAGGTGTCTGGATAGTATCAGATTTTCACACCTGAAATACTCAAATAATAGTTAAAATAAGCTTGTGATAGAGAATGTGGAAACACAAACTTCTGTGGCAACTCTGTCCATGTTGAAACCTCCTTTAACAAGTGATCTGGAAGCAGGATGGTTTTTATGTTAGTGGTATAGAGCATACTTCTGAAATGCAGAAGAATAAAATATTAGTTTGTAAAATGAGCTAAACCCTAAAGTAAATGAAAGAACAGGGAACGCCAGAGAGTGAACTGAGGAACATGATGACAGATGAAATACTGTACTGTCTCTAAAGTGGCACTGTAGATCCTAAGCAGCTATTTGAACAAGTCAGATGAGTTCTGCTTTCCTAATTTATGGTGAATACTGTGGAATGAAGATCTGTACAGCAGTGTATATAAAAAAATAAAAAAATAAAACCCAAAGCAACGAATAAGATATTATCGTGTAAAAGGATGAGACAGACTATCTTTCTGAAAGTATTATAATGTCAATGATGTGCCCTCAGCTACAGTATGTGCTCAATCCTGGTCAATCTATTTGAAAAAAGAGATAAAGGGGATGGGAAAACAGGTAATGAAAATTGCTAACAGCATGGCATAATTTCTACGATGAGATATTGCCAGGACTGAGATTGTCTATCTTGGGACAGAGATGAATTTAAAAGGATATAACAAGATTACAAAAATACTGAATGCTATATGAAAAAAATGCAGGTATTTTTCTTTATAGTTACATTTTCTCTTAGCATAAGAATAAGCAAGTCATCACTGAAACTGAAAGTCAACCGACATAACCCTGAGAGGAGAGAAAAAATATGCAAAATTTAGTAGCAGAGCTCACTGCCACTGAGCTTGAACCATTTAAGTACATATGTAGGTAAAGAAAAGAGGCACCATTTCTGTGATGGATTAGACAGCTCTCAGACTGCAGAAAAGGCCCCAAATGTCACTGCTGCCCCTCCTGCGGTGCCCAGCACCTGCAGCCTGAGACCCCATCTATTCTCCCGGGTCAGTGAGTCTGCCTCCAGCCCCAGCCCCTCTGTCCCAGGCAGTGAGACTTTGCTCCCAAGTTCAGTGCTGTTCTTGGTTCAGATGAGAGGCAGGGAGGCAAAGTTGTGGAGACAGGGAGAAGGAAGGGCAGTAAATTCTTATAGCTTGCTATTAAGATAGGCTTCTAAGGTTCCAAGGCTCTAAGGATCTAATGTTTGGATGTAAATTGATCATGCACTGTCCTGGAGCTCAAGTACAACAGCTTGCAAGTGTGTGCACATAGATATCAACAATATCATATTTATTGGAGTAAAAACTGCAAGTGATTTATAAAATCACTCTGTCTCCAGTCAGGCACTAACTTATTAACTGATGAAGACAAACTTCTCACTGTGGACAAAGTTTTTCATAATTATCCATTATGAATATTTCTGCACTTTAATTTGTTAAAGAATATTTTTTAAAGCCTGTGTGATGTGGCAGGCAGGATGCTAGGTTAGAAGAACAATTAATCCCAGTCAGCTTCTCTATTCCTACCTTTCTATATTCCCAAAATATATGTCATTATGTAACAGTAAATAGTGTACTGATAGAAAATTTCCATTAGCTACAAAAGTGAATGTATTCACTCCTTTAAATGTGAGAAATGAGGAAAAGAAAGTAGAGAAAAACTTTATTTACCACTTTCAAGGAAGTAAGCTTCATGCCATCAGAATATGATTAAAAAACCCCCCAAAATAGCTAGGAAAAATCAGTGCTCAGCTCAGAAAAGACACTCTGGATAGCCATGTCAGAGACTTGTATTCTGATTGAAATAGAAATGCTCATCTGAAGAATAGATCTTCCATTAAAAAAGCTGCTAGAGAAAGTCCTGGTTTACTATATTCTTTAAATGAGCAAATAAATGTCTTATAAACCTGACATGCAGATACTGAGCATGTTCTGATAATCACACTTCGGAAAGCAAGGAAAAACTTCCTGTGATTTATATTGCTGTGAGAAACTTTTGGCTTATTCCAAAACAATACGGACACCACTAGGAGAGCATATGGAATGAAAAGTGAAGCAAATGAAAATACGGAAGATTAGTTTCTGAGACTGAAGAACACTCACTGAGAGAGAAAATAAGATGTTAATATAAATGAAAAGCAATTCAGAGTTTTGCTCTCACTCACATGCTGAGAAAATGTTGAAGAAAATTGATTTTGAGAATCTATTTTTAAAAAGCAACAAGAAAAAAACACCGAAATGTAGGGTGACAATAAAACAAGTATACATTTCTTTCTTCAAACGTAGAGAATTGAGAAAATGTTGCAATAGAGGAAAGTATGTAACCTACTAATGACAACAAATTGGCTTTAGAATCACATACTTCTTAGAAAAAAAATACTGACATGTCCCAAATCTTATATTCAGCTCAATCCTGCTAAGAAATCTTTGAAGGTAACTAGAAAGGAAGCACAAGGAGTTATTAAGTGACAAAAATTTTAGACAGCAAAGGAAACCCCTAAGGTTTCAAAAGGGACAATTTCATAACTAACACAGTTCTTCTCAAAGGTAATAAAAACTGAGAAGGAGGGAGCAGAAGAAATAAAGAGAAAGCATCAGTACCTTTTAGTGTGCTTATTACTCAATTTATTCTGAAGATCTATTCTTTTAAAAATATGTCCTTTTTGTATCAGTACCACTCATTATCCTTTTCAGGAGAAAACTGATGAGAAGTTCACTCCAAAACCACAGGAATACATACAAAAGCCTTTTCTCCACAGTAGTAATTGAGTCCATACATAAAAAAGGAGCAGTCTGACGGAAAAGTAAATTCTGCTTGCACTGGGCACACGGTTGCACTTAAGGCTTTGGGATTGTCCAGATACACTGCCCAAGAGAGGACAACCAGTTTTGTGAGAATGAAGTCAGAACTGTCATTAAGGACTGCTCTAGGACTGCATGTAGAGACAATATTTTCCCTTAGCTGGGTATCTTGAGGGTTGAAATAGATTACCTTTAAAGTTCGCTTCCAATGCAAACTATTACATGATTCTGTAATCTGTTAGGTATGATTTTGCTGAGAAAATCGTAGAATAATAGAAGAGCAATGAGTAGTGAAAAGATGTCAGACTCTGGTATTGAGATTTCTGGCTTAAATTCCCATCTTCAAATACTCTAAACTCTGCAATAGAATAATATTTTCTGTTGAAAATTTTTTCTCTAAATATAAAACAGAACATGTATTGCACCAATAAAATTGCTTCAATTTGAGTCTTAAATCATTGCTGAAGAGTCTTAGTTTTTACTTGTTCAGAAAAGTAATGGCATTTTTATTTAAAAATAATAATATTTAAAAACACCTGATATGTGATTTACATTGTAAGAAGAAAATAGACAGAAAAGAAAATACAAAAAAAATAGAGATAGTAGAGGGTTTTGTTTTAAGAAATACACATTTTATCCACCAGATCTCAGAGTTTTCCTTTATGTTTTTCAGGACTATTGAGCTTTTGGAAAGAGGAACATTAGCACTAACAATGCTGGCTTGGCGACTTTCAGGAGACAAGTTTTACACATATTCTGGTCCACTTCCTTATGCCAAATTGCCTGTTTAATTCCTCTAGCTGAGGCTTGGCAGATCTGATGAAATGTGACCATAATATTTAAAAAAAAAAAAAAAAAAAAAAAAAGAAAAATCCCAAACCCCCACAATCACAGTTTTTTCTTAATCTTTTTTTTAGATATATCTGATGTTGCAAACACTCTTGACTTGGAGCCAACGCAAATAGTGGCAATGCAAGGCCAGCTGATGAGAACATCATTTCCTTGTTCCAGCACCACAGGTCGTTCCTCATCATCAATGGGGTAAACCCGCTGCTCAGGTACTGCTGAATGTTGATTGTGCATCAGATCTGGGAGTTTAAGGGGTACTCTGGTATGTCGAAGACTGATCATCTACTTACATACTTTCTTTAAATAGGAACTTAGGGCACTGCTCCATACAGGTCAGTAATCTCTCTCAGAGTTATAAAAATTCATACCCTAGTTTTTATCCTTATATATTAAAGTTTCTCTCTGGCTTCTGCTTATTAATCTTTGTCTTCAGCAGTGGAGCATGAAGGTTTTTATTCCATATTTTTGTGAAGCTATGTTCAGCAACGATGTTGTTTCTCATTAGCCATATCAACATGTACTTTGACTCTTACAGATCTCTTGGGTATAATGGTATTTTTCAGCAAGGAGTTGATTATGTATCATGTGAAAACAAGTACTTCCTCTCAATGCAGTGTCTTCAGACAATGTGGAAAATTCCAGAGCTGTTCTCCAAGTAAAGAAAAACAAGCACCTTAATCCTACTAGCAATATACCCATGTTATTCATCTCTTACCTAAAATGCCTCTCTTCTTTTCTAAAATTACTTACTTCTTAGACAGAAATCTTTCTTCTCCCAGCATTTCATTTTCCTGTGCATGAACTTGTCATGTTGTTATTTTCCAGAACTGGACACAATATTCCACCTGAATACAAAGACATTATTATACCTGCAGTATTATTTTCTACTCCATTACATTTATCCATGTTTTTCTTTTTGTTTTGGTGTAACTGACATTTGTCTTGATAGCACCTGTTCTCTATGGCATTATGCTGGCTTTCTTTAGGTTCTTCATTCCTTCTAGCTATGCTCTGCCTTAACGGTTTGTGCCTAAAAAGGTAGTCCTCTGATCACCACTGCCTATGGACACGGGGGATGTCGTCTGGGTGATTCAGAAAGAGATTTTGCGAGGTGAATGTGTCCACTTGAACCTTATGTTTTAGTTGTGGCTAAGGCATGACTAGCCTTCTATATTCATTATTACTTTTCCTTTTATAATATGCCACAGACTTTTTTTAAACCACATCTTCCATTTCCCTGAAAAGTACCCAACCCAAAATCTATTTACAAGGGAAAGGGAGATGGAGGAGAAGTGAGAGGAGTTCTTGTTTCCTTCTATGGAAATAATAAAGGCGGTGGATAATGCAAACACGAGACCAATGTTTTTGAAATGGTAACTGAAATATAATCTGAACTCTTCTTCCCGAGTATGGACTTTGTGTGCATTTTACACAAAAATGTAACTCGATAGAATAATATGGTTATGGGAGTAGGAAACAGGGAATGGAGTCTCTCCACACTATTGCTGGGCTAGGGAGCCATGGCTTGTTTTGCTCCCTGTTCTCAGGGTGGTGAGCACTTTACAAAACATGAGATGGGGCCACAAGAGGGAGATGAGAGGTCCCTTCTCTGCGACTGGGGTACAGGCTAGGTGGTGTGACAGTCTTCCAGGGAGGGTGCAGTGGCTTTCTTTGGCCACTTTTCAACTGTAAGGATGATCATCTTCAGTTTTGGGAGAATAGGGCTTAAAACTAGATTTAGTGAAGTGGATGAACATGTAAATGTTAGAGTTGCAGCAGACAGGTTTTAGGTACCTACTTTCCCTGTTCCTCCTCCTCCCACCATTTCTCTCTGCTTTCAGGTTGCTCATGCAGTCATAGACCTCAGCACAATGCGATGAAAAAAGCAGGTGTGTTACAATAAACTTTAAAAAAAGAGGATCAAATTGGCATCCACCTACAAATAGTTAACAACAGCAAAAAAAAAAAAAACCCCTTCATGGAAAGCAGACTTCACAGACTCTCTTTCCTCTTCTTTCCCTAGACTTTCGACATCTTTCTCAAGGTGTCATGCAGATGTTGCTATCTATCTGGAAGCCAGGAACATTTCTTTTAAAGAACTGAGTATAGAAAAAAATGATTTTATATAAAATGTTCTGACAACAGGTAGGAGACCCAGGTTAAATTTCCCCAGCAAATACAAGAGATTAAGCTCCGTGCTTGCTGAACTCTAAAAGTCTGCCTTAATCATGAGGCTACAGGCACCTAATTCAGGGCCCTTGATTCTTCTCTTTGATGCTTCAGTGCCCTACGCTCTCATATGCTTTTATCATCACATACTTCTGGGTCTTTACCACTGGTAGCTCCTTACGCTTCACTTCCACACTGTGAGCTCCACATTTCTTGTGTTCATGCAACAGGAATAACCGCTCCAACACTCAGAATTTCAGGGTTTCTGAATGACATCTTTTACACTTGGTGCTGTAGAATCACTCAAAGGAAGAAAAAACGAAAAAAAAACAAAAACACATAACAGAGCTGGGATGAAATAATTTTTTGCTCTACTTTTCAGTTTAATAAAGAACAGTCACAGTATCATAGCAAGGTCCACTGAAAAACAAGTTTGTTTTGACTTTTGATCTGGAGCAGGAATTATCCCAGTATTTTTTATTTTGAAGCCTGTGACAGTAATTCTGATTATATTTTCACTTTATTCTCAAACCCTTTGTCCATTAGACTCAGAAATGAGTGGTGTCTTCTGACTTCTGTTTGTCTTTTTATTTTTTAAATACAGGAAATAAAGAAAAAGGAAGCAAAGAAAATCAAAGATGTTTAACCTAATACTAGTCTGAACATTCAAGTCTGCACTATTCTCTGCTACTGAAACAGGCAAGTAAATGAAAGGCACATCTCAAGCTTCTTCTTTCAGGTGAACAACAGACAGACAATAAAATCCTTTGCTAGAGTTACCAATAAGGACATTCCACTGGGAATTTTAAAAGAAGAACAGAAGCACAGGATCATATATCGAGGTTTCTCCCTATCCTTGGGCAATCCTCTATTAAAATGGAAGGAGAGTTCCCTAAGCCTGAGTGAACCAAAGCTTGTTAGAGGATATAGTTTGTAATTTCTACAGCCAAATAATCAGAAAGAAATTATTTAAGTGCCTAAGCTCAGTTGCTAGGGATGACAGACAGCAAGTGCTCAGAGAAAGCTTTCCATCTCTAGCTGGGTGCCCCAACCTCAGGGCATCAGTAGGCATGAGACACACCACGGACACCCCAGGCATGAGACCAGAGGGCAGAAAAGTAGAGAAGACAACACTGACATAGAAGCTGCATGAGACTTAGGAGGGTGTACGTACTGCATGTCTGTGGCAAGGTGTTAGCAGCAGACTCTGTAGGGGTGGCCTCTGTGGGAAGAGGTCTCAGCTGGCCCATGCAGAACACAGCAAAGTCACCCAACAGGCTCACCCCAAGGCAAAGCTGAGCTCACCAGCCAGGCTGGTGGTGTCTCTGAGAAAACATTTGAGAAAGGACAAAAAAAGCTGGACAGGCTGAGTTTTAAAAACAAGAGTGAAAACCAGCAGAGGTAACACCAAGGTCAGCGGAAGATGTGTGCCAGGAACAGAAGCAAATTTTTGCTGACAGAGACTGCGGCTCCTCGAGGACCTATTCTGGAGCAGGATTATCCTGACGGATTGCAGGCTGCACTGGGGCAGAGGAAGAGTGTGAGGAGGAAGGAGTGGCAGAGAGGAGCTATTATATGCAATCAAGCTCACCCCTCAACCTCTGTGCCATGCAGCAGCGGGGAGAGGATTCAAGGGTGAAGGAGTTCAATAGATCCTGGGAAAGAGGAGAGGAAAAGTGTTATTTAAATATTTGTCTTTTTTTTTTTTTCCTTATTGCCTGTATCTATTTTAATTGACAGTGAATTCAATTAATTTTCTCCATGCCAAGTCTGATTCTGACTGTAACTTGTAAGTAATCTCCCTGCCTTTATCTCAGCCCACAAGTATTTTTATCCTATTTTCTCCTCCTGTGACCCTGAGGAGGGAAGTAAGTGAGCAGCTGGGTGGGCCAAAGCTAACCAACCACAGAAGATCAGTGACACACACACTCATAAAAAGTCTCAGACAACTCTGGGCTCCCCACAACAGGAGTTGCTGGAGAGACTCCAGTGAAGGAACACTAAGATAGTAAAAGGACTGGAAAATCTCTCCTGTGAGAGACTGTTCAACCAGGAGAAGACAAGGCTCAGAGGGGGATCTTGCCAGTATACATAAACAGCTGAAGAGAAGATGTAAAGAAGACGGAACCAGGCTATTTCCAGTGGTGCCCATGACGGGACAAAAGGCAATGGGCACGTGCTGAAACACAGGGAGTTCTCTGAACCTCAGCAAAGATGTTTTCACTGTGAGGTTGACTGAGCATCAGAGCAGGTTGTGCAGTTATGTTGTGGAGTCTCTGTCCTTGCAGACAGATATCCAAAGTCATCTGGATATGAACCCAGGCAAGTGGCTCTAAATGACCCCGCTTGAGATGAGATCTGGGTTTGGAAATGATGATCTCTAGAAACCAACCCCTTCCAACCTTAACCATTCTATGATTCTGTGTAAATGTCAAAGTGTGAAAAAGACAAATTCAACTTTTCTAAAAATAAGAAGGTGACAAGACAGGAAGTCCATAAAGATCTCTTACTGGTTATGATAGAAATTCAGCAGAAAAGACATCACTTTAGAAGAGAACTGTTGAACTAAGACTTAATTCAAATCTCTGTAGACTACACTGATTAACTCAGAAGTTTTAAATGCCATGATTTTCACCAATTTTACTTAACCTGATGAAAGGATGATGAAAGGACAAAAATGTCCATTCTCACACTCTCAGGACATTAGAATATAATTTAGCCAGGAGAAATGGTATCTGTCACTGTGTAGAAGATTGTAGTTTATCATCTACAACTATCAGTTTCACCTGCCTGTTAATTTAGATGACAAGCTGATAACATTATTGAATGTACTTGCGCTTTTATATAGTCTTCGTAATATTATCTAACATGAATATTAAACTAGATGAACTATAACATCCTTGTTCATATAGTGTGCCCAATGAGTAATATATTTCATCACACTAACAATATATATGTATGGTATTACTAGCTGTCACCTCTCTTCATATCACTCTTTCTCTTTCAAAGCATTTTTGTCACCAAAGTAGAAAACAAAACGAAGTAACACATTCCAGTTGTCACTGACGTTTTGCATTGAACTTCAATCTTACTGTAACTCAGTTACTATTTTTGATTCATAGGCTTTGTACTTTCTATTTCCCACTGTCGTACAATTGCGTAAGTCACGTGTTCGCTTAGAAGTACCACGAACTGAAATTACGTTGCTTGGGTGTATTTAATTGATTTTGAGAGTAGAGCTTCTCCAAACTTGCACACAAATGAACATCACACAGCAGACCTGCTCTCCTCCACATTTATAATGGCAGTTTGCAGGTTTTCTGTGTTTAATCTCTTGGTGAACTCATATCCTATTGACTATGCTGAAATTCCTTAGCCTGCAGATGATAGCAAGCTTTAGTGTGCCCCCCTGTATCCCTACCATCAGTGGCCTGTAGTTTTCATTTGTGTTTTGAAATCACAAGATTTTGTTCCCCCCTCTCACTTTTTTTCCACACCAGCTTCAGGGCTCATCTCTTCTAAATACTTGGGTGTAAGTCTGTATGCTATGTGAGACACCTAATAAAATAAAAGCATTTTCAAGGCTGTCATTTCAGCTGATATGTAGCTTAGATCTCTAAGTCCTTCAGATGTCTATTTTGCTTCCGAATACTTTTACAAATGGATGGAAGTGTTGATGTTGCCTTGTAACTAATTAGTTGTTTAGAGCCTTAAAACGAAAGCAAGTGGGGTAAAAAATGTATCTGATGAGGGAATCCTAATTCACTGGCATGCTGAGATCAAACTTGCTAAATGCTGCCTGCAAACCTTGGTTTCGGATGCAAGAAGATCAGGATATAATATATGATATAATATATGATATAATATATAAGGTATAATATATAATGAATAATATATACTATATAGTACATAATATATAATCTACAATATGCATATATATAATGTATAACATAACAAATTTAATCCACAAGGGCTACTCTTGTCTCTCTAAATCGTAAATACCAATAAATACCAATTAATGGTACAAGTGTCAAAGCTGACACCAGTCAAAAAAAGGTCTACCCTGAGCAAGTTCAAATGGACAGTATCTAAAATCAGTTGTTCTAGAAAGAGTAGAGAAAGTAGATTTAGTCTGGCTTAGTTTAAGAGTGTTAAAATTTGAATTGTCTTGTATTTGGGTCATTTTCCAACATATTTAATATCCTAAAGATTTCATTTCAAATACCTCTGCTGTAGAATAGAAAAAAATCCTGAACCTTAACCTTAACTGGAGTCAAATTTACCTTTGCTGATGTTATTGGTAGGACTAGATTTATAACCCACATTTTCTAAGCATGTGACAGATTTTTTGCAGGCTTAGGTTTGATCATTTCTGATGTTTTGTGCTCTCACTTATCAAGTCTAGGAAATCGCAGAGACAGAAAAATTTATAAAAAGAATCTTCAAAGTGTGAATTTAGTTTTCACACTCTTAAGGAAATTGTCATTTATTTACAAGACATGTAAGTCTAATCCCAGAAAGAGCGCTTTCCTTCTCATATTACAACAGAAACGAAAGCTTACCTGTTGGAAAGTCTACTTCCTTTTTTCATTCTTTTTTTTTTCTTTTTCTCTTTCTCTTCTCCTTTTTTTTTTTTTGTATAGCAAAAATCTTCTGACTCAGAAAAAAATAATCTTAAGAACATTAAGGACAATTCATACCTACAAATGTTGCTGCTTTTGGTGGATCCTGGGATACAGATAGAGTAGTCAAGGCTCACAAACTGAGTTTGAGCATTATCCTTTTGATGGATCTTGGGATACAGGTAAAGTACTTAAAGCTCACAAACTGAGTTTGAACATCGTCCTAATGTACTGCCAAAGGCCATCTTTTCATTCCAATAAACAAGGAGTACTCAGCAGATACACAGCCTTCATGGAGCCTTTATGAGTTTAACCCCTTGAACCATATTGCTTTGCCTTCTGGAATATCCAGTATAGAACATCCAAAAGAATAGGAACAACATATACTTCCTGCAGCACATATTTCTGATATATGGATTTATCACTAACTCCTTCAGAAGGTCTTTCACTTTGCTTGGATATTTGACTTGAGATTTAGGGTTACAGGGCAGAAAGGAAACATTAAAAACTTTCTTTGTGTGGATGAATAGAGAATAACTATCTGTGAAACTAAACTAAATTAGGAAGTTGCATTTAAATTAACTAAAATGTAAGCCTTACATAAGCCATCAGAAGACTTAACAAAGTATTCTTCTAGGTCTGCAAAACATTAAAGGGCTGAAAAATAATACTTATTATACCTTAAAAGCAGTAAAGCATCTATCAAAGGTAGTTAAACTATTTTTTGAAGCAGTAAATGTAAAACGGACGTTCAGACTTTCAAGCACAACTTCCATCTATGCATGACTTGTACAGTCAGACAGCTGCACCACGAAGGTAGTAGTAAGGCATCTGAAAATATCATTTGCATCACTAGGTGGGGAGCGACAGCCCGAGAACAGAGATGCCCGCATGGGGATGAAGAAGGCTGGCATGCTCTAAATATTACAAGACACAGTTCCGTTTTCTCCCACGCAGTTCTTGGGACACCCAGCTAGCACTTTGCCGGCATCCCAGTCCAGCCCAAGGCTAGGAGCCATGGTAGGCAGGCAGACCTCACCGTGCCCTGGCGCAGTTCCTGCTTCCGCAGTCTGTTGGGAGGAGAAGGGAAACGGCATATTCAGTGTTTCCTCCCAAGTCGGATGCCATTGGCTTTGTGATGAGTAACTTATTAATCCTGTAACTTTATATTATGCATCCATCTAATATGTTCCTCAACAATCTAGGTAGTATCTTCTCTTTCTCCTTTTATTTTTCTCTTTATAGTTTTGTTTCACTTTTGTTTTTTTAATTGAACATACTTTTTCTCTTAAATTGATCCCACAGGACTTGAATCACTGACCTGCTACTGGAAAGCCTTAGTTTCATTTTTCTCTTCTCAGTGATTCTTTCTTTAAGGATTTCTCCATCTCCTTCCCTTTCCCTTGGCACAGCTCTGGTGGCAGAATCTTTAATGCTATGGGGAAAACATATTTTAAATTAGAAACCTCAGCATGAAATAACAAGTGTTGCAGCCTTTCTCTTTCTGAAGGCAAATAATGACAGATCTGGAATATCAACTTTTTCTTCTTCTTTCATTTCCCTTGTGCAGCGTAGGGGAAAGGGACCTGGGAGTCTCGGTGGACAGCGGGATGACCATGAGCCAGCACTGTGACCTTGTGGCCAGGAAGGCCAATGGCATCCTGGGGTGTATTAGAAGGGGGGTGGTTAGTAGGTCGAGAGAGGTTCTCCTTCCCCTCTACTCTGCCCTGGTGAGACCCCATCTGGAATATTGTGTCCAGTTCTGGGCCCCTCAGTTCAAGAAAGACAGGGAAGTGCTGGAGAGAGTCCAGCACAGGGCAACTAGGATGATTAAGGGAGTGGAGCATCTCCCTTATGAGGAAAGGCTGAGGGAGCTGGGGCTCTTTAGTTTGGAGGAGACTGAGGGGTGACCTCATTAATGTATACAAATATATCAAGGGTGAGTGTCACGAGGATGGAGCCAGGCTCTTCTCGGTGACAACCACTGATAGGACAAGGGGTAATGGGCTGAAACTGGAACATAAGAGGTTCCGCTTAAACTCGAGAAGAAACTTCTTCTCAGTGAGGGTGACGGAACACTGGCACAGGCTACCCAGGGAGGTTGTGGAGTCTCCTTCTCTGGAGACATTCAAGACCTGCCTGGACACGTTCCTGTGTAGCATAATCTAGGCATTCCTGCTCTGGCAGGGGGATTGGACTTGATGATCTTTCGAGGTCCCTTCCAATCCCTAACATTCTCTGATTCTGTGATTCTGTGATTCTGTGAAATGCCTTTCTTTTAAGCCTTGCTGAAATCAAAGCTGTATGTGATATAGGGCTGTATCGAGGAAATGGAAATGAAGATAACAGCACAAGTCATGATGGACAATCTGTGGCAGCAATGACCAGTTTCTTGTACCCAAGCCAGACCACTACATTGCAAAGCATGTTTTCAATAGCTCCGAAGCTGAAGGCCAGCTGAAGCTCTCCTGCCTCCTGTGTCTCACCTCATCTCGGCCCATCTCCAGCACTGAACTGATGCTTATCCAGATGTGCCTGGGCTCTCCTAGAGCTGAGGCTAGCCTGGAGCAAAGGGACAGTGCATCATGGCAGATTTAGGAACGCAAGATTGACACCTGATCTGTGAAGTCCTGGACTCTCTCTGCACCCAGGGGTAAAAAACAGGCTTCTGCTGAGCCTGAGGATTGCCCTAGTTCTTGGCCTGATCAAGTCTGGAACATAATTACCCCCCTGTCTGATCCATAGGAGCTTGTTCTTCTCTCTTAACAAGGTTTTCGTGGGATTTACTTTCATCACTATTGCCCTTCTGAAGGACATTTCAGAGTTATTCAGTGTCTTCTCTGACAGTTTCCCAAATAATTTATGTCAAGCTTAAAATGAAGGTCCTTGCTTTTAATAACGTAATGTCTTCTCTGTCACTCTGTCAAGAAAGTCTGCATCTCTAGGTAATTCTCTGGTACTGGCTTTCATGCAATATCATTATTCAAAATTAACAGAAAAAATACTCTATTTTTCCTAAAATCAAAACTCGACAGCATATGGTGGCTGAAAGTTGCCATCAGTAAGATGGAAGTAATGGAAAAAAATTGCTATCAGGATAATTAGCAATCTGCATATGTTATAAAACAAATTCTGATATTTTTTTTTTCTGCATTTGTATTTATTTTTTCTGTCTTCCATAATTTACTCTATTCATTTTTCACTCTCACGTTTGACATTTCATCATAACATACAAAGTCCAATGTTTATTTAGTTTATCATACAAGCCAAAATTTACCTTAACATTTTATGGTCTGAGATTCTCTGATTTTTCTGGCAATATTACTCTTAAAACTACCAGTCTTGGTTGTATGAGTTGCACAACTTAACACAACTAAATTCCAGAAAATAACTATTGTTTGTCACAATTTATAAATGTCTCTCTGGTGACTTCCTTGTAAAACTTGTGAAAAATTATATGGTGTTCTGTAGCTCCTTGTTCACACTGAAGCTAATTCTTCAATGGATCTGATTTGAGTTATACCTGTAGCTTAGCAAGTGTTCTAGACAGGATGCCACCTAACTGCTTCTCTTCTCGTGAACATTAAGTAAAGGGTTAGCCCAGTGCAAAAGTGTTTATATTAGATTCTGTGTTTCATGTTCTGCAACTCAAAATAGGAAATCGTAATTGCTTTTGAAACACTGTTACTGGTATTATCTTATTTGTAGTGGCAAAAGTAATGTAACAGGGCTCTGTTATGAAGCAGCGATCCTGCCAGTATATTGCAAAGCCACTCATGCTCTATTTGAGGATGAGTGAGATAGGAAAGCATCTGAAATAAAAAAGAGAGTGCAGAAGAAAGTTTCACTCAAAATCTTCCTCATGGCATATTTTTAATTTGGGTTCATAAATGCACAATTTTGTGTACTACTTGCAATGCCAGCTTGTTCACTCCTTAAATTGATAACTGCTGTCTGTTCCCTGTGTTTTATAATGTTTTGTGCTATGAAAATGTCAAGAGGTGCCCAATGGGTCTGGGGACCCACAGAGCTGAGCACTATATGGAATTTCAAGACTATTATCTCTGAGATTTAGTTTGCCCCCTTAAAAACAGGGATTATAAGAGAGCTGTGCTTATGGAAAGCAAAGTGTGTTGCCCAGGAGCACACACATGGATGGAGTAGAGTTGGAAGATGAACCTAAATGTCTTTTCTTATCTGGGAGGACCAAGTCTGCTCTGCCTCCTGGCTTCACAGATGCCATCTCTCAGCTTCTTAGAAGACAAAGTCCACCACTTTAGAAGAAATACCTGATATTGTTTCAGAAGCAGAAATTTTCCCAGTGACTCTCCCACATCATATATCACCTCATTATAGAAGTGAGAAATAATATGGGGATGAGAAAGGTGAATTTTCACACACATACCTGTAAGTGAACACACCAAGAAAGAACTGAACGAAACACCCCAAGGGAAGTGGTCTGGAAAGACCATTTTCTTTCTGTGACAACTTACACTTCCTTGGAACACGTCCAGATGACAAGGAATGCAGCTGACTTTATTACACATGACAGAAGAACATCATGAAGAATAACTCATTTTAAAGCCTTTTGGCCTTTATCTGTTGCTCTTTTCATTTACATTTTTTGGTGTTAGATTCACTGCCTTTGAGGCTTAGACAGTGCCTAAAGGTACAGTGAAAAACAGGGCTAGAGGGAGTACAGGGAAAAAAAGGGAGGAAAAGTAAGGGTCTGCTCTTAGAGAAAAAAGTAAAGAGCACCTGTCCAAGCTAAACCTTAAAAGCCTTTTTTTTTTTTTTTTTTTTCTGGGTACAAAACTTTAAAGTATGTAAAGATTTCACAGTGCCTGTGAGCTTCCCAAAATTTTTCTGAAGTATCCACTTGCTTCACAGAATCACAGAATGATAAATGTTGGAAGGGACATCTGTAATCATCTAGTCCAACCCCCTGCCAGAGCAGGTTCACCTAAAGCAGGTCGCACGGGATGGTGTCCGGGCGGGTTTTGAATGTCTCCAGAGATGGAAACTCCACCACCTCTCTGGGTAGAGTATTCCAGCACTCTGTCACGGTCAAAGTAAAAAGCTCCTCCTTGTGTTTAGATGAAACTTCTTATGTACAGGTTCGTACCCACTGCCTCTTGTCCTGTCACTGAGCACCACTGAAAAAAGACTGGCCCTATTCCCCTGACACCCACCCTTCAAGTATTTTTATGCATTGATCAGATCCCCCATCATTCATTATTTTGTCAGAATAAAAAGACCCAGAACATCATCTAGATAGAAAATCTTAAAATTGTTGTCACTTTTCCTTTTAGCAGTTTGTCCCCCCAGGAAGGCTAACATTTTGGGGGGCTACATGGATAATCAAAGCTATGGGGCAGACACCCAGGGTGGCAC
Source organism: Trogon surrucura (assembly GCA_020746105.1). Lineage (NCBI taxonomy): Eukaryota > Metazoa > Chordata > Aves > Trogoniformes > Trogonidae > Trogon > Trogon surrucura. The sequence goes on from CM036618.1 coordinate 90,314,576, forward strand.
ACTGTAGTTCCTCTAAACATGCCTCATGACCATTTCTCAACATAATGATACCATAGTCTGTGCAACTGCTGGTGCATGCAAAAATACCACAGGATAGAAAAACACTCTTCTAAAACCCTTGGTGATACCTGCAATGCTTTCAGCCAGGCTACTGAACTCAGCATTTGTATCTATCTGCTACTTCTTCATTCCCTGTCTTGCTTCACACCTTCAGGAAGAGGGCACATGTCCTATAAAGCACTGCTGTGGTAGGGCTCTCCCAAGACTTGTCCCGCTGAATAGCAAGTGGCTTACACTGATGGGACACTGGAAAAATGAAGGGTGTCAAAGGAAACTGCATAATACAACATTGAAGTCAAGGAAATTTCCAAAGCCTGGGAAAATCAAGTCTTCCTGCAAACCTAGCTTAGACTTCTTATATTCATTCAGAAAAGTTATGTCAAGAAAAAAAAATCCCCTAAAATATCAATTACAAACTATATATATACTGTATGCTTCATCAGATTGGGATTATATACTATATAGAGAGACTTTTAGTAGAAATAAAAAGTAGATTGTTTTGTTTCTGCAGTGTTTTGGTTTGAGGGATGGTTTATCCATAAAATATGATGAGTTTTGTCACTGGTCATCATCTGCTATCTATACCAAAATGTGTGTTGGGATGCTGAATTCAGAGATGTAACAAGACTTCACAGCAATGCAGGTAAATTGAATTTTCCATCTCACACCAATTTGGATTGTGTTTGGACAAGTCCTGCCTTGGAAAGAAGAGAGGTAATGAGGAAGGAGAGATCTGGGATGTTATCTGAAAAGCCTAGTCACTAAGTTGTGGTCCCAGCTACTACAAAATGAGAGCTTGAAACCCTGAAGCTTCCTTCTTAATGTGGAATGCCTTTATAATCTGTACGCCTGCAAATAAATTTGATTAAATTCCCTTCCATCTGTGTGCTCCAAATGACTGACTATCATTTGAAACTGTCAAGGCTCACAAGAGAAATACGATTGAGGAGGGAAGTTAGGGCCACAACTGTTCCGGCTGAATCTGCAGGGCAGGGTGGGAGCTACGGGCACTGAGGCAACAGACTTTGGGGTAGCTGCCAGCTCCATAATGGGACATATAGAGCTGTGCCAAGGATCACACCAGGCTTTTCTGAGGTCCCTGGCTTTATCTTTGGCTACAAAAGGGGTGCAGCACCAGGGACCAGATGTAAGCTGAGGGAAGTCAGAACGGATTTGGCTGTAGCCAAACAACCCTGCAGCAGCAGGTGCCATCCCACATACCCCTGCTCTGCCTTTGGCGTTGGCAGCAGCAGTCAGCCCTCAGCTTCCAGTGCTCCGGCAGAATCTATGCATATATTTATGCCCACGGCAGTTGCTCCAGGCAACTGCCAGTCTATCTGTTTCATATATATATATATATATCTGTGTTTGTGTGTATGTGTCTGTTAGTGTTATTGAAAATATGAAATGAAGTTAAGCCTGAATGAACTAACAAAAATTAAATCAATGAACAATTTTAGGAAGGTTTTTCACCGCTACACTGTCATGTAATGAACTTGCATCATTCACATATGGTTGAATTTGCCCTCTATTTTCAGCACAACAAAAAATTCAAACCAGCCCTTTCTATTATTGTTATTTCTGTGTATTAGAAGTAACACATGCAAAAGTGCCAATGACTCATGTGCCCTTAGTCTTTCCTGCTCAGTTTAGTAGTGAAGATTAGACATGGAAATAAACTTCGGGGACGCTAAAGCACAATTACAACTGCTCAGCACGTATATCTGATTCTTTTAATCTCTGTAGATCCTCAAAATTTATCCTGCAAGGTCTGATTGATCATTTGCTTTTTCTGGGACAGCATTTGAAACGGAAGGATTACCAAGCTGCAAAACACTTGTGCTAACAGTTTGTGTCCGTATTTGAAACTGCCCTGGTATTCTCTAACTGTTTAAAAAATAGTAACACAAACATAAGACAAGTTAATACCAGAATCCAACAATTAACATCCCAAAGCCTAAGAAATAACTAAGGAGAAAACCACAGAGCCTGCACATTATTTATAGTGACATATTAGTCTTAGCTAACTCTGAATGAAGGACCAAGCAACAGAAACTTTAAATATCAGAAAGCATTGTCCAAACCAGCTGAGAATGAGTGACTGAATTGGCAAGGAAAGCTCTTGGGAAAACAAAGAGTAGAATCTTTTAGGAAGTAGTTAATGCCAATGCTTAGGAAAGCATAGTGTTGAAAAACCTCACAATTAATCTTTGAAATATAGGTGACCTGTTTCTTTCATCTACCATTCATCTCTCTACATTAAGTTCTTTTAATGTTGATTTCCAATGAAGGAAAACGGAAGTGAGTCTTCATACTTTATTTAATTCACAGAGAATATAAATTATTATTCTAGATAATGTGTCTTTAATCAACATGTGTATTTGACTGGCTTGTGCAATAATTTATTTCCTATTGTTTTGGAGATTGGTGGCTCCCCTTGAATTGACATCTGCTAGAAGCTCCTCATTGAAATTTTGTTTCTCTTGTGAGTTCTGCCATTTTCACGCTGCAGTCAATCATTTGGAGCACACAGATGGAGGAACTTAATCAATCCGATTTCGGATAATATTGACCATAATGTGCAACCCATCACGTGAGAAAAAAACCACAAGATTTCAACATTTTGTTTTGCCATAGTGGAGATCACAAATTAGTGATGAACTGTTCACATAGTGACAGGGTCATTGAATTATAGAAAGGTTTAGTCCAAAAAAGAGATGTTAAAAATTTGAGCATTCGTTCAAAGCAGGTTGAGCATCGCAATAGGATCAGACGGTTCATGGCCTTAGCTGGAGTGCCAGTCATCCTGCCATGACTGAATCTCTGTGATAATATGGAAGGAATGTAGGCTTTAATGGAAGTACCGCTGTTATACCACCTTTTTATCCCAATTTTCTTTGCTTTTCTAATTTGAAACTCTCACAAATCCAGATCTGCTTTGCATCCACAGCAACCAGAAACATACGCAAGCAGTGTGTCTGGTCACCTTTGGACACACCAAGATATAAAACCATGTTCCCAGATACCTGCATTACAGATAGGACAGGCCTGGTTATTACTGTACCTTTCAAGGTGGATCCTCCATTTTAAATATCATGTCTTGCTGCACCAAGTTCATAGGGCTACCTGCCACATATGGGGTCTGTCATGTGCTGCGAGATGACACGTAGACAACTGGACTGATGGTACTGCAGTCAAGTAGCTCACATGAACATAGGCTAAGAAATGCCTGAAGGCTTGGCCTGCTGACAGCTTTTCTTATAGAAGATGAAATGTATCATTAAACAGCAGCCTCCATGATGAGGAAAACTGGAGTGTGTGAAGCTGTAGTCTCATCTGCAGCCAGCTTGTAGTCAGAAGAAACAGGAGTACTCTGTAAAGGCTTGCCATGCAGACTTACTGCCTAGTGAACAGTCCTCTGCCACATGTAAAATGTCCTTTTCCTGGTCAGAACAATTTTTACCATTTTTGAGTTTTGTTACAGTCAGCATTCCCTAGTTAAGCAGGAAAAAAATCCGTAATCATTCCTGTCTTTCATGCAACGTCTTCTTGAGGTAGTTCACTATTAGGCAAAAGTAAGGTGCTCACACATTATCTCAGGAACTGAGGACAAGATCTGGGGCACTCCGGCTTCCTGTGCTTGCTTTTTTCCTTACCTAGGAACTCAGTTTGTTATCTACTCCAATTATCAGTTTATATCTTTGTCTAGTCAACTCATGGATGATATGAAAACTTCAGAGAATATGTTTCTTACTTGGTACTCAGATTATGGAAACTGTCTTCTGCTGAGAGCCTTATCCTTCCTGAAGGTACAGTTCTCAAATGTGCTTGGACTTGATGTTGTATTACCAGCATCTCACTGCTAAAAGAAATTGTTTAAGGATATCACCTGAATTTGCCAGCATTTTGGACATTCTAGCCATTCTCCAGTCACTCATTTCTAACCTAACAAAGTAGTTCTGTTCCTTTTTCTTGCTCCTTTCATAATACCTTCAGAATATCCTATAAAGAGAGCTGCCTATCAGCAAGCCCAAGGACAGGTCCTCTAAGTGTACCATCAATGTGATGTTTCTTCATTCCTATCTAGAAGTTGGGCTTGTCTTTTAAAATCCCTTTAGTTAATGATTTGCTTATTTGTACATATGAAAAATGAGGAAAAATCTTCCAATTTAATTGTGAAATTATGTTACTGTTTACAGTAGGATACTATGTCAAACAGTACAGTCCTCAAAAACATTTCTTTGCAAGCTAATTGTCTTCTTTCAGTTCTCCAAGTTAGTGGTATAAGTTAGTGACTTAGAAAAGTACTTATTTTTTTTATCCAGATGTGCATAGGAGGATGCACTTTGCTTTTATTTTGCTCGATCAGCTGAAAATTGGGTAATTTTCCAGGCGGGGTCCAAATATGGAAACATAAAGCTATGCCTATGATGATCACATAGTACCACCTGGCAACCCAGCACTGGACAAACCTAAATCTCACTGAGTGGGGAAATTCTTCACCCAAAGCACTGACAGACTTGGACACCTGTTGAGGGCTTTTCTCAGCTTTGCTGGTGAAGCATTCACCAGATTTAGAAACAAAGAGAAATGGTGCTGGGCATAGGGACCAGAAATAAGGACTGCCAAAGGCTACCTGTCTTACTCTCTCCCTATGACTCTTGCACTGATGTCTGTCCAGAAATTCAGTGTTGACAAGACTGAAAAAAAGGCTCAGCCCAGCCTTATACAATTATATTTTTAGCCTGTTAAGTAGGAAAGAGTTGTAGTAGCAGTGGCTGTCAAACTGGTAAGCTGGGAAGATGAAGTCTCCCACTCAGTTGAATGTTAAAACCACTACGTGTTCAAGTGTGCACCTCTACTACTTCCTCTCTGAATAAAATACTCCTACACATTTTTTGAATGAATATGGAAAGGTACCTTCCAGAAGGAGCAGGTTCTGACCTTGAGTGGGACAGAAAATAACTCTGATACAGGTATCAAGTACCAGAGAAGAAAAATAAATTTAAATAATACCTGTGTTCAGCATTATGTGTTAAATAGCTCTACTGACCTTCCCAGAGAGCTTAAAGGCTTTTTTCACCTGCCCTCTTGAGAGATCCTGCTCTTTTCATGTGCATACAGGATTTATGATTTGGAAGCTTGGATTCAAGTCCAGGGAATAGACCCAGAGAAACCCATATCCTATCTTTTCAGACATATTTCATTATCTAATGGCTTTTACAAATCTCTCTGAGAACTTAGTTTTTGTTTGTTGAGACCTATTTCCATTTTTACTCATGTTTATTACTGAAGGTCTAGATCCTCATTGCATCACATGAATCATTTACCTGTGCAGTGTTGGTTGCATCTGACATTCGTAGTAAGTTCTTTGCAACATGGTGTTCTCAGCTTAGAACTTGAACAAGACTCAGAAAATAATTTGAGAACCATCAACAACATCATAGCTGACACATATGCTGACCTAGCTAAATCTCAGAAAAATAGTATTCATATCATAGTTAGGATGTTTAATTTAAAAGATGCCACAGCCAATTGCTCTTTCTTTCCTTTTCTTGTTCTTCTTTCCAGGTTGTTCATGCCAATCCTGCGTATTGCTCCCTGCTGGAGTAAATAGGAGTCTTGCAAAATAAAATCTGGAACACTGTAAATTCCTTCTGCTTTTGCTCAATATCTTGCTAAAACTTTCCCAACAAGTTTAATTACTTACGCAGTAGACCACACAGGTAGAATCAATGAAAATAGACTTCTCCACCATATCCCTATCCATCTGTTGTTGGTTTTTTTTCCCCAGCTGTTCTTATTTCACCGAAATCAGTCTCTTCTGATAGCTTTTGTTAATAACCAATAAGAACAATGATTTTATTTACTGATTATTCATCTTTGTCTGTCAAACAGCTCCAGTATGTTCACAGTGAGAATTCTTCTTTTCTGTATAGGATTAGATGAGGGAGAATAGTAGTATCACATCTTAATGCACATGAGTTTTTTAGGTTTACGTGGTTACCAGCACCAGGAGTAAACAGCTTCAGTGAGGAAACAAGCTATATAATACAAGATAAAGTGTTTCATTAAGAATCAATGCTGTTATTCAGATATCATTAGAGAACTAGGGTGAAAGGAAGAACTTACTATCTTGTGACTCAGTAAGCCTAAAATCAGTAAACTTGGGAGCTTCTGCCATTCATCCTAGTTTGCCTGGCTGAAAGTAGCCGGTTTGTTTTGACAACAGTGTCTTATGGTGTACTATGGATCTGACTATCAGTAATGTGAAATTTCACGTTTTTCTTTTCTTATCCTCCTTCTCTAGTCCAGGAAAACCTCCCAACCATCACGCAAAGCTAAAAAGAAAATTCATTCTATCTTAATTCCCTGATGTACTTAATGCTCTTACCTGAAAAACTATCTTAATTTCAAGCTGTAGGTGGGTGAAAAGAAGAATCATGGGAAGTGGTACCAAAATTAAGTTGTTTGGGGATGGGAAGGAGAATGGAGTTGTGTTAAAACCCCAGGGCAAGAGTTGATGCAGAAAGCTGCCAAGAGGTCTTCCTGCAAACACCCTAACGGCACCCTGCAGAGGTTAAAAGAGTGTGAGACCCCCAGGGTGATGATTTCCCCTTCCAGACAGGTTTGCTTTCCTACAAAAATGAGAAGACAAGTGATGCTCATTTTGATTTTGTGGATGATGGGGAGAAGGAATCAATAATTTCTCTCATTTCAGGAAAACAAAAAGAGAAGAAGGACTAAGGGAGTTTGTTTCTCGCTGTGTTAAAGCAGACATTCAGTTTCTGTTTCATCTCGTATGTCAGGAAGGACTGATAACTAGGAAGGGAGATAAGAAGCTGAATCTTTCATAACAGCACTGATGATGCTCATAGCAGGAGATCTGTGGAGCTGATCTGTGAGAAACTTGTATGTTCACTTTCATTTCCTTTCCTAAGCTCCATGGAACTAATTTGGGGTTGTGGGTTGTAATACTGGGACTGATGTCCTGCCACTAAGTCCACTCTGGGACTTCCCCAGAGCCTGCTCTGTGTCACTGGTAACTCATCAGGGGAGTTTTGATATTGGTTTTGTATATTTTTGTATATATTTAATTATTTTCAATATTTTGTTACTAATATTATCATTGTTTCATGAAAGTTGTTTTTTGATTTTTTTTTTCAGTCCATAAACCTCTTCCCCTTATTCCCTTTCCCTTCCACTTTGTGAGGGGAGAGGTGTTAACAGAGAGCCTCTGTCACTTGTCTAGAGGCCAGCCCAGACCTAACCCTCAACACAGTTGTTCCAGAAAGTCTACCATATTCCAGGTTTTTAAACGGAAAAGAATTCACCAGCAAGAGTTGTCTTTCTGGTCCAGGAGTTAACGTTATTCAATTAAATGTCTTGCATTTGTATATATATTTATTTTTTTTTTGAACAGTAGTCACAATTGATAAGTCCATCAACTTTCACTGTTACTGTTAAACTCAATTTGCAGTTGTCAGGTGTTTTTTGGAAATATGGCAAGATTGGCTGAAATTCTAGAAAACTCCATCTGGCCTTTTTTTTTTTACCTCCATAGAAGAAGTGACACATAATCTGTTATCACCATGTCAGCCAATGCTGACCAAATATGATCACCCAAGACTGTGAAGTATCTACAGACTTTCTGTTTTAGCACAAGAGTAAAAGCTTGACTCTGAACTTAAGCTGTCTTATTATGCTAATTATTACCATGAAAGGTAGATTTTTTTTAAATGCTGTAGTTCTGTACCACAAACTTTGCAGAAAGGGGAAATACATTATCTCAACTCCAGCGAGTTTACAATGAAAGCAAAATTTGTTAAATGTAATCTGTCTTCCACTGCATAATTAGAGAGAGGAAGTGTCAGGCTTTATAAAATAGCTTAACCCTGCGTTTACACCGTGTAACACTTACAGCTGTCAGGAACAGATTCTACAGCTCCACAAAGAGCATGTTTCTGCTCCCAACAGATAAGAAAACGCTATGCACAATGCATTGATTTTCCTTCTAGAACAACACAATAACGATGGTAAAGTCGTAATGACATCAGCAGATATTTAGTATGGATGTGAATGAAGTGTGTAGTATTTTGTATTTACAGGGGAAATTACAAGGAGGCTTCATACATTATTTCCTGCACACACACACACACACACACACACACACACACAACTACTTCGACTTCTATTTTTAATTTTTTTTTGTCCTTTATACTTAGTTTCTGTTCTTTTCCCCTTCTATCTACAAAGCCTAGTTCTTTTTCAATTATTTTTTGATATTTTCCCAGATGCCACAGGTTGCTGTGGTAATTTATAAATAATATAAATTGTGTTCCAAGTTTCAAATTGTTCTCCATAACTTTCTTGTCTGTATCACGACCCTTTTTCACAAGCAGTAGTTTGCATCATCATTTCCACCTGTTCTTTCAGGAGATTGACTATCACTCTATTGTGCCAGGAAGAAAAAAGTAGAAGCAACAAGTAATATGTGTCTTGCTTCATGCATATTGAAATGAGGTGGGTAATGTGATATCATAACTAATAGCAATACTCTCAGCAGTTTTCCAAAATAGCATGTTCAGTAATTTGCTATTAATGTTGTGAATTGTTATTCCTGGCTATGTTTACTTAGTATGTCTAATGGTTTTGCCCTTGTAATTCTCCCTGCCTCAGTTAAGCTAATAACTATGACCCTTTCCTGTTAGCCTGATGCTCTTTTCATTGAAAAAAAACAAGTTGCTGACTGATGCAATGCAAAGTACAAGGTTCAATTCTTGCAAAGCAATTTTGACCCAATGGGAGTAGAATTTTTTCACCTGATAGGTGCTTATGGACAACAGCAAGTGATATAAACCTCTTTGGTCAAGGATCTTTTGTCTTTGACTGTATTACAAGGCACTTTATTAGACAGTACATACATAGTGACCAGATAGTGCATACAGTGCTGGGATATGGCACTGCCTCTAGCTCTTCCCTTTTCCAAGAAGAATTTCTGATCTCTTCTGGACTGAGACAGACCCCTAACCTGTGGTCTTGGAACTATACTAATCATTTTAATTTGTATGAAATGGATTCATATATGTGGGAGGGAAAATATACCTTAGTTAATCAAAGTTCTTAACTCACAGTTCAAGCAAGAATTTGACATTTATTTACAACTGTCATGGCACTTTGTCAGAAGTGGCTTTGCTACCATTTCAGGCAGAAGGCATTATCAAAATTAGTTTAATTTTCTTCCAAAATTTCAGTTCTGTGATTTTGATATAGCTGTGATCTTGCCTTGGCAGTTTTTTGCATTTTCCTGATAGGTCAAGTAAAGTGATCTATCAAACCAGCATTATCAACTTCAAAATGTCTTTGCCACCTAGGTAACTGTAGAGACTGATGTCAGATAGTAATAACACGTCATCAGCTGGTTCATAAACAAGCACTTTGAAAACTGGCATGCTGCCATTAGAAAAGTAGTAATGACTTTCGACCAATTTCTAGAGAGAACTAGAATTTTATGATGTCACATATCAAAACTCTGAAGTCCTTCTGCCAACCTCTCACCAAACTTTGAGCATGACAGAAACATGGAGGTTAGTAATGGTAACTTCTTTATAGTGAAGAAAGAAACGTGACTCCTTATTTAGAAGTAGAAAACCTTAAACTGTTGCAACTTTGTTCTAAAAACTTGCTTGAAACTCTCAGAGAAACTGTCTTTTCCCAGTTTCTTTCTCATCCTTGCTTTTGTATCTCCTTACAGATCCCCTTTGTAAGTACTTGTGTTGTCAATTGCAATCGTCCTTTCCAGAGAAGTAACTTAAAGACTTCCATTGTCCTGTCTTAAAAATATTGGTCCCAGCAGACACCTAACTCTTGCATCTGGTACCATGTGAACTTTGTCTCCTATTCATTGATCTCACCAACTCCTTCTGTAAAAGTGCAAAATAAGTGGCTCTGAATGATAGAGGATGTGAATATTTTGGAATTCCTTCTTGCCATGCACTCTTGGCCTGTCAATGTATACCAGTCAAGTGGCAAAAACACTGGATCCCCTCCTCTCTTCAGTGGGAAAATCTGCATGAAGGCTAATGACACTCAGGAGGCCCAGCCTCTCTCTACAATCAGTTGTCTCATTTCCAGACAGATATTCATTTCTTGGCTGACAGCTTTGTTGGCACTCCATGGAGACGTATTCCTGGGGTATGAGCAGGCTGGCCAGATGAGGATCAAAACAAATGTCCAGATTGCTTGTGGAGATAAATCCTTCTAGCGTAATACTTGGATCCAAATTATTCAGAGTAGCAGAAGGGCAGGGATCATGTTAAAACAGTGGTTGTTCTGTCTCTGCTCCTAATCTGATGTAGAGATGAAATAGAAATGGGTTCAAGTCAGACAGGCAGATATTTGCTATTTCTAAAATTTTACATTAGGGGCTATTCTTTTCTTTGTCTTGCCCACTCCATGGTTTGTGGTTATAAAATTTTCCATAGATTACGCACTTCTCTTAATTTCTCTGGACACTGCCTCAGTAACCACTTACCTGCACCTGTATTTTATAAATGACTTCATCGGGTCAAACTCCACTTTTTCAGCCTCTGTCTGTTTCACAGGTCACAATTACTGACAGCTACAGTCCCAGTGGTTTTGGTCTACTCCCCATGGTAAAACTATTGAGAAATATGCCTGTGCCTAAAAGTAAAGATAATATGGTCCTTTCTGATATCCACAAATTCAAGTTGGCAACCTGAAGATTATTTAACTAACTATACTAAATTAGGAAAACAGTACAAACCGAAAAATACAGAAAAACTCAGTGATTTGGAAGGCCTACCTTCTGGGATGAAAGATATTCATATGATCTTTATTTACATATAAGTAAAGAAAAACTCAGTTCATACCAAATTATGCAACGAAATTCAAAGATAATTAAACATGGAAGCCGATTGATCAAGCATTGGAAATGCTAGAAGATCACACCAAATCCTATAAAAACTTAACAATTCTGTTAAACAATCAAATAATTTTTTTGCAATCATTGTCTGTAAATAAATTTCTATTAATGACATTCATGTTTAGATATATTTGTGTAAAATAAGTAATGACTATTTACAATCCAATCAAAAGTGTATTCTTGCTTAACTAATCATTATGGTTACTGGTTTTAGCCACACTTGTGTCTCTTCGATAAATCTGTGATTTATTAAAAATAGCTTGAGATTAATAAATGACAGCTCTTACCTTGATGAAGCTCTTCCTGGCATCAGTGTTAGCTTCAAAACTCTACATAGTTAAAAGTAGAGTGAGTGTAACTAGATATGCATAGCTGCTGGAGTTCTTTGCTAGACCTATTTTGTTGACAGCCACTGCCAATATTACAGTACTAGCGTAGTAGAGGCTTTTGGGAGACTTTAAGTGTAACATCATTATTTTGAGCTCCAAAAATTTTTGAGGCTAATTCATGTATAGAAATAGTTAAAAGCACTTCATCTTTTACTAAGAGTGAAAAGAGAAGACTTTTTTATGAAGCATAACCTAAGAATATTAGGTTGCACCATAATCACCTCCCTGTCACTCTGCCAAGGAAAACAGCAAAACTTGAAAGGTTCTTTCTGGTCGAAGGTCATGTTTGTTGGGTTTTCTACCTACTTGGAAGTGTGTTGTTTACTAAAAGAACGTATGTTCTGCCAAACTTCAATGACTGGAGATTTTTGTTGTTTGCAGCATACATGACAGTTTGCCAGAAGAAACTGTTGACAGCTTTGTGTAACTCCTTTGTGTGTCCTGTAATGCATCCTTTATAAAAAAAAAATAAACATCTCTAAAACGTGTTTGCAGTTTTAAGACATCTTCTGCCTCCTTATTAGCTGACTTTATTGCTATATAGTTATTTATGGCACAGATTGAAAGTATAAATGCCTCTTCATTAATCTATGGCTCAGACTTAATGAGTGCTGAGATTTGGGGTTTGGGGACCATTAATGCAGTTCTACCATTTACTCAGCTCTATGACATCACTACCAGTTAAACCTTGTAAACGAACAATATTCTTGCCATCTATTAATTGCCTCCTGGGAGGAAAATGTCTTTTAGCTTTATTCATTGTAGCTTTTTGTACGCAGATTTCTCAACTATTAATCACTACACCCAGGATTCATGATCTTTCAGCAACAGAGTTATGGCCTCAGGATAGGATTTTGTTTGGTGACATGTTTTGATGGGGAATTAGGAGAAATATATGTGCACTGAACTCCCGCCACCAAATTCCCTCTAGTCTCAGCAGATAACATTGTCAGTAGCAGAAGACAACATTACTACAACCTCAATAAATATTTTTTTTAAAGAGTTTTGGAGAAGAAGACAGAAAAAAAGACATCCAATGACCTCCTAAGTTACCTTTCCTAAACATGAATAAAATCTTGCCAAAGTCTTATGCTAAAGAGAGTAATATTAAAAATGAGATAGAAGTATTTCGATTTCATAGATGCACAGATAATTGTAAGCTGTTTGGAAGATGGACACTTAATTCAATTAATTTATTTAAAGGAAAAATAGAGGGAACTTTGTGGTCTTCAGCTATTTCTTAAGCCTGTTAAATCTTTTCACTATTAAATTATACCACTACAAAAGCAATAGTACAAAATATTAACAATAATACTAGGCAGAAATCCACACAACATCACTTAAATGTCTGGAGAGATATTTGCTCTTCTTTCTAGCTTGGAGTTTTAAGTGGCTTTCCTAAGCAGAAATGCCCATGGAAAATAGTACGAAGCTGGTAAAAGAGATATTATCTCTTTTATGTGTATGCAACATTTATAAGCAAACTTTTGGTGATTGGAAGGGAACTATGGAGAAAAGTGTGACACGAGTAGACTGCAAGGGCAGCATGGAAAACCTTGCAGAGAGCAAATAGTTGCAACTGTTTTCACTTGCTAAATTACGGGAATGGTGTTGATGCACACAGCATCTAGAAACAAAGATGTCTCCCTGTCTTGGAAGTTCAGCTCTTCCTCCAGGGCCTTGGCTTCTCATCTTTTCAGAATCACTGACTCCCATTTCTCCGTCCCTGAAAAATTATAATGGAGTTCCTTTCACCAGTTGTGTCCAAGCACATCTATGCATAATGAAATAACTTCAGCAAACAGCTTCTGAATTTCTTTTTAAGGACAGTTGTCTCTTTCTTGTAAAACAGTCTCATTAAAATAACAAGAAGTCCCTTGATATGTTTTATACAAACAAAGAATTGTGTAATATTTCGTAGGCAATGTTCTATAACTACTCAGGTTTTTCATGGGATTTTTTGTGTTTGGTTTTCTTTTCCATGTACATGTATCTGTTCCAGATCAGGGGATGAGATCTAGACATAAAGTGGCCATTTCAAAAATTAAAAAAAAAAAAAAAAGGCAAAAAAAGCACTGTGACATCATAAAATAATTCTGTGCTCCTTGGGGTATACACAGTTCAGCATGGTGAATTAAGGTGTCTCAGACTTTACTTGTTCCAATTGAGCTGATGTTGGAGAGACGAGTAAGAGATTTCTGCTGACTCTCTGGGATGAGCCAGGGACAAGAGTAGACAGAGCAATAAGGAGTGAATTTTTCTGTCACTATGACTGTGTGTGTGTGTGTGACTTTCTTTGTCTGACTTTCCAGCTGACAACTCCAGAGGATGCAAAGGATGTAATGACATTCTGAGTCCTGCAGCAGACACTTTTGTCGGCAATTCTGTTTGGTCTCATCCAGTGTATACAGTAGAGGTAAGCATATTTCCTGAGTGGGAGCTAGACTGTTACCTTCCTCACCTGCATTTAGCAAAATAAATAACACCAACCAGCAAGGTAAGAGATGTAGACGGAGCATTGTCTTTGCTGTGCAATGATGTCTTACTGGGTTAAACAACCATACTTTAGTCCATATCACAGAAGAGGCATTCTCATGCTTCTCACGTAAGCCAGCCTTGATTGCTGAGTGCTACTAGGATATTCAGCTGCATATACTTACTAATAATATTTACTATCTGCTACACAGAAGTAAACAGAAATATATGATAGGTGATTCAGGAAAAGTCATTGTAGAAGCAACTAAGGTCAGGATTTAAAAGCACCATCACTCAGAGAAATAAAGCTATTTCCTCTTTTCTTTGTGTGATGTCCAGCTGCTGTGACTTGTTTTCATAAAACCTGCATATTTGAGTGACATATGCAACACCCATACCAATTACAGTAATTTCAGAGCCTTTTTATGAAACTGCCTTTCTAACAGAAGTGTATCTGTCCTACCTTGTTGCTTTCCTCTTCCTGCCTTCAAAATCTAATGGTATTCTGAGCAAATTTGCCTGTAGTTCAAATTCTGCAGTTAACTTTCTTGTGTGATGCCTACTCCTCGCAGTTAGACATCTATATAAACTCCAGTATATGCTGTTTTCCAGCTCCAGGTGGAGGATCTTAGTGAGCACCATGCAGCTAAATAGCTCCTTGGTATTCATTTAGTGACTAACTTCATTTACATGACAGGAATGCACCTGGGAGGTATTTGAAAGCAAAAATTATGCAAGTGGGGACCAGCTCTTGGTAACCACAGGAATGCAACATTTCTGAGAGGTGATAAGTCTGTTTCAATTCGAATCCACAAAACAGGTGAAAAGAAATCACAACTCATGCAGCTGCGAAGAGAAAGTGGCTTAGGTAAGTTTGGAAATTATGCACTCTTAGTTGACTCCTCCACTCCTGAAATAGAAGTTGCTGGTTATTTTGGCTGACAACTATTGTATAACCTGTAATCACACAGTCACCATACAGATTCCACCACTTAAAACCACTCTAATTTTAGTATCCCAAATAATTTTGAACAAAAATATTAATTACTTTTTTTACTCTATGAAATAAATAAATTAAAAATAAGTGAATTCTCCCAATCTGGAAAAGCATTCTGCAAAAACTATGAAACTGACTTCCCACACACATACATCCCAATATCCTTTTAAGTGTCGATGTTGATTAACTACAATGTAAATGTTGAAGCACAGAGGCATAGTTCTACATTGGGCTCCTAACACAGTGAGAAGTCAAATGTAATATCACTGACAATTACATAAGCAAGGGCAAACCAGTCTCAAGGAGACAAATATGATACAAATATGAAACAGGTACAGACAATGGCTCTGCTGTCAGGATGAGCACGTGCTCTTGTGTGAATGAACTTGGATTTCTACCCCGTGGGGAGGTAAACATGCAATATGGCTACAGTCCATATCTCCCTTCCTATAAAGTCGAGGTCACAAAGGCAGTCTGTGCTTTGAATTATATTGTTTCGCTATAGCAATTCTTCAATTGATGTATTTTTCACATGCACACCCTGGCAGTCTCAGATATATGGGTTGTGGGAATTTTTTTGTGAATGTTCTCAGGAAGATTCCAGTGTCAGAGATCTACTGCAAGGACACTAGAAATACCACCAAAGGGATTGTATGTTAAAGTTTTGGGGAAGTATAAACATTCAATGTTTAAGTGTAGCAACACAGTCACTGGCAGCCCACTAAGCTGTGTAGATTTGTCTGAAATTGAATTGGCTTCTGGTACGTACAAATGGGAAGTTATATTGATATTAGTTAAGACTCACATGTAGATGCCAATTTATAGAGACCAAAACTGTGAACTTCAGCAGAGGACAAAGTCCAGTAGCAGATAATACAAGTTTTGAAACTGAGGTTTGTTTCCTTTCTGGGATATGCTCCATAATCAACCCCATAGATCTTGGGTTTTGCTGGTGTTTTGGCTTTATATGCTGTAGACTAGATGCTCCTAACAGAATGTGTACATATAAATATAAAGATATGCTATAATAGCCCACCTACAATGTATTTAGTAGGTTTGCAAACTGCTTTTCAATAGAGCTATGCAGATTCCCATGTGCTTGGTGTCAACACGTTTAAAGGAAAGTCGTATTCTTTTTCGGCTCTGTGTGTTCTAATGAATGATTAGAGATTAATTTTCTTCAGCGCCTACTGACAGCATGAGGTGATCTGACAGTTATGGATATCTGCTGTGTTTGCCAACATGCTCAACTGCTATTACTCTGAAGAACAACACTACTGTCGATGGAATAAAGGTAAGCAACGCAGGCATGAGGTGTCTGTGCATTTTATTATCGTGTAATAAAAAAGATCAATACTTGCAGTTTGGGAAAAGTTAAATCATAGCTACTCTACACAGTTTGTTAACCAATGGCAGTTTTTGTGGTTGAAGGGACTTGAGAGAATCTCTTTAAATCACCTTGCACTCTAGGCTGCAGATATGTAGCTTCCAAGCCTGTTCCTTAGGACTGGCCCTCATTCACATGAACACTGACAGGCCCATTGCTGGCATGACATCTTAGTGAACCTTGAGGGATCCTTGAGCATGTGCATGCCAGACTGCAGGGACAAGGGAACAAGTCTGCTGCGTCTGGACTTCCAGCATCCCCTCTTGCGGGAAATGATTAATACTCATCCAAGAGCTCCCAGTCCTTCCGGCTATCTCACCTTTATGTTCCCACACACAAGTAGACTTAAAAATCAACAGTGCAGCTCTGAACACCCGTCTACACCACTGTTTACTCTGAGCTCAGAAATACAGGCAGTGGAGAACTGTTCTTACCAGTTGCTGCGTGTTCCTCTGTACCAGAATCAGCTCGGTGTCGATAATGATCAGATCAGAGCTGATAGAAAGCTTCAATCAAAACTGTTTTAAAGGATGGAAATGAGTTTCAGCCCAGTCAAAAAGTTTGATTAAAGATTTCTTTTAAATTAGGTGAACAAAACAGTGAAAAAATATCTAAGATCCTGAAGTTTTACAAAAAATATATTTCTGATTTTTTTTAAATTTTCTTATTTTTCTTAATGAGAGAAATCACTTCCTACATCTTACCTTTTTTTCTCATAAGCAGAAGATTATGGTGGAAAGAAAGGATTATGGACATTTTTCTTTAAAATTCAAAAGATATCATTGTATATACCATTTCTAAAAATATATTGAATGCTTTGCATACAACTGTTTTCAGCCAGTTTGATTTAGGTACTCGTATTCCACATGATTATTGATAGATATCAACAAACCAGAACTCTGTTGTATAGTGGCTGTCAGATGATTCAATGGGTCACTGATGGCTGCTTTACATCCTTTCCATTTTGACTTAAGTACCATAATTTTAAAGCCTATTGATCACAGAAGTAGGGTTTATCTTAGCCTCTGATAAGGAGCTTGTATTTTCTCTCTTGTACCTTGATTGCAATTGTGACAGAAATATGGATATTTTTCACTCAGGAGGGAAGAGAGTATCAGACTTCTCCACTGCTTTCTGCTTGCAGAGGTGATTTCAGAAAGCAGACATGTGTCTTCAGCAGTCTGGGTAATGTTACTTCTTTCTCCTCCTGTCCGGCTCCTGCACCACAGTCTTAGCAGAGTATATTTATTTCCTTTGCCTTCCAACACCTGTTTTTTAGTTCATCCCTGCAGAAATGTCAAAGGTCTGTCATAATGCTAAGGGAAAAGGAAAATCACTGGTATTTGATAAATTTTAGGGCAGAATTGGTATTATTAGATTAAGAAAAGAACCAAACAGGTGCATACTTCATGTACCCAACACATGCCTCAGGTAGGTAACAGTGATTGCTTGCTTTCTTGTTTTCTTGGTTTTAAAAATAATTCTAGTCTGTCAAGCCAATTCCATTGGCTGTTGTTACACCTAACAGAGAGCAGTAACAAAAAACCTGGTTGATTGTCTATTTCAGAGATCACATTTGATTATTTGTGGAGTTCGGCTGTTTACAAAATCCTAATGGGGAACGTTTTATAAATTAATGAATATGACTTACGACTCTTCCACTTCCACTAAAGATATTGTGATGAATAGATAAATCTATTTTAACACTACAAGAATACCAAGGCAGAAAAAAAAGTAAAAAAACGCTAAGAAAAAGAAATGAACTCACATACAGGCACACAGACACACACACACACACAAAGTTACAATAATAAAAATGACAAAACTAAAATGTGCAAACTAACCAAAATAAAATTAAAAAAAATAGTAAGATAAGAGTGGATTTTGTTCTTCGTGGTTCAGAATACACCTTAAGATTGTCTGACCAGTAAAGTATAAACTTGTAGCTGAATAGTCTTTCTATGTAAATCCATACTTGTGCAGATTCCCAGGTATTAGGTGTGAAAAACCTGCATAAAACATAGATAGGGTTACATCATTTTCTTTTGGCTAGAGTAGAAAGACCAGAAGAACAGCTGTCATGACCAATGTTAGTTCCATTGTTCAAGATATTAAATGTCGATATTCTGAATCTTTTTCGACCCACAGAAAGCATATTAGGCTCATATAAAAGTCATATTATATAATACGAAGTCTGAACACTGATTGCCCCAGCAGCAGCATCCTTAAAAATATTAAAAAATGATGAGGGCTTTTCAAGCTTTTTATTATAATTTCAAAAGTGAGATTTATCATGAACCATTCACTGGATTCTATTAGTTTCTTCAGCCAGAGGTAAACATAATTTGCTTTGTCAAGGGATATAATCTGAAGATCTGGACAACATGCTCAATATGAGTGTTGTTTCGTGTTCTTCTGGGTAACAACTACTTTTCAGTTCTTTGTGTTTGTTTTAAAACATCCAAAAAGTCTGTTTTAAGGAAAACTTTAACAAAAGGTTCACTCAAAAAATTGCTTTTCCAGCGATACTCTTTAATTTTTAATTCAGTTCTTACCAACTTAGATTTCAATTTGAGATTCTTGTTCACATGTGAAATACTACATTCTCTAAAGGAAGGTCTTAGGGTGATTAATTATACAGCAGGAGCCTGTCTTTGGCTCATTCGGAACACAATACCTACATGTTAAAAATGACATTTTCAAGGGTAGTATCCAGTCAAAAATATTTGAGTTTTTTGTTTTCTTCATTTGCTTTCTGCCAAAATGCAGAATCTCTTGCAATGCTGTTCGTACATCCTTCCCAAGCAATCGGACTACTCTTGAGGAAGTGCAAATAGCCTAATTGATGTACCTCTTAAAACAAGCCCAAGTAGAGAAGATAATTCTGGCGTGTCTTTGTATGCCCAAATCACCCTGCTTAGAGCTTAAGTATTGTATGTTATTATCACAAGTACAACCTAATCAAAGATGTTACTCTTCAATCATTCCTGACAGCAAAATACACATGCCTTTTGCATTTGTTAAATGTAAAATCTTTGACACATAGATAGTCAGGTTTCTGGTACTCTTTGAAAGTGGTCCAACTGATGTGAAGGAAAATCTGTTTTTACAGGTCCAGACTATGGGTATATCATAATACATAGATAATTTTCACATATGTTCAGAATGTCTTCACCAATCATGATCAGTCCTTCAGAGTTTATTGTCTGTGTTTCACAGGTCCTTGCAGCATAGGAGTCACATGCAGCACTAACATAAGAGCCACAGCATTTTTTGGCTTAGGTTTTGTAAGCTCAGAAGCGTGTAAAACAGTTGTATACTACTGTTTCTACACTTTTACTGTATCATTGCAGGAACTACTGATCTGACCAAAAGAGTAACATGGATGAACATTCTGGATCAAAACTGAATTGATCAAGTGATGGATTGAATAAGAATAAAGACACTGGTTCTTTTATTTTATAGTGACTTTGAATTGTGCATTTTTTCCTTTTTACCATTTCCCAAATGTTTTTTACAGTCTTATTTAGAATCTTGATAGTGTTAATATATTAATCAATTCCTTTTCCATGCAGGGCCTGTAGATTATGTTTGTGAGATATTGAATCAAACTATCTCACAATAACAATAAAATGTGCTCCCAAAGGCTTGTGCTTTCTCTAAAGAAGGAATATAGGTTCAAAAACCACTTAATGCTTCAAACAGTTTTGTTATAAGAATTTATTGCACTTACCAGGCAGTAAGTGGTTGTGAAATTAACCTCTTTACAAGAGACTCTGTCATGGTTCATTTGCAGTTTTCTATATCTATCAGAATCAGAACTGATCAACATATACCACACCAAATTTTACCACTAAGCTCACCAAAGCCTCTTCAGTGACTTTAAAAGAGCACACCCTTCAGATTCGCTCAATCAGATTTTCACACAGCTTCAATTTTCTTCTCCAGTGGTTTGATCACTATATCAGCAGTTATTACAACTTTGATTATTTTTTAACTGAACTGTTGTGTTAGAAAACAAATAGAAGTATATACCTGCCTCCTATTTTGCACACCAAAACACCCTGTATAATCCCATGGCTGCTCTGTGAGAACATTTATTTTCAGGGATCATGCTCTGGGACAGTTTGGACAGGATGGGCCATGGGGAGCTATGCATAGAATCAGAGAATCACAGAATGTTAGGGATTGGAAGGGACCTCGAAAGATCATCAAGTCCAATCCCCCTGCCAGAGCAGGAACGCCTAGATTATGCTACACAGGAACGTGTCCAGGCAGGTCTTGAATGTCTCCAGAGAAGGAGACTCCACAACCTCTCTGGGCAGCCTGTGCCAGTGTTCCGTCACCCTCACTGAGAAGAAGTTTCTTCTCGAGTTTAAGCGGAACCTCTTATGTTCCAGTTTCAGCCCATTACCCCTTGTCCTATCAGTGGTTGTCACTGAGAAGAGCCTGGCTCCATCCTCGTGACACTCACCCTTGATATATTTGTAAACATTAATGAGGTCACCCCTCAGCCTCCTCTTCCCCAAACTAAAGAGGCCCAGATCCCTCAGCCTTTTCTCATAAGGGAGATGCTCCACTCCCTTAATCATCCTAGTTGCCCTGTGCTGGACTCTCTCCAGCAGTTCCCTGTCTTTCTTGAACTGAGGGGCCCAGAACTGGACACAATATTCCAGATGGGGTCTCACCAGGGCAGAGTAGAGGGGAAGGAGAACCTCTCTCGACCTACTAACCACCCCCCTTCTAATACACCCCAGGATGCCATTGGCCTTCCTGGCCACAAGGGCACAGTGCTGGCTCATGGTCATCCTGCTGTCCACCAAGACTCCCAGGTCCCTTTCCCCTACACTACTCTCTAATAAGTCATTCCCCAACTTATACTGGAACCTGGGGTTGTTCCTACCCAAATGCAAGACCCTACACTTACCCTTGTTATATTTCATTAAATTTTTCCCCGCCCAACTCTCCAGCCTGTCCAGGTCTCGCTGGATGGCAGCACAGCCTTCTGGTGTGTCAGCAACTCCTCCCAGCTTGGTGTCATCAGCAAACTTGCATGTCTGCTCTCGGCTATTTTAGGAGTGATTCCCTTCAGCAATCACTTCCTTCTGCTTCCCATTGCCCTCCTGTAACATCTTCCTGCCCTTTCACCCTCTGAATTAGCAACTTACTGACTCCATCACCCATGGCACCACGTCTCCCCTGAAGAGGTTAGTGGCTGAGAAACTTGGAGTGTTGTCTCCCCACTTGCCAGCCATCACCAGGGCCTGGTGCTCGTCACAGAGCTTCTGTGAAGCCTCCACTCTCAGCAGAATCTTCCCATCACCTGGGAATCTGCAACCCTGATATCAGCGCTGTCTGGAGGGGCTTTCACTCCCTGTATGAGTGGTCGTGGGAGGTGGCAACTCAGCATCCATCGAGGCAACAGGTAGGAAGGAGAGCTTTTCACAAGAGGGAGCAAGGAGAGAAGCAACTCAAGGTGGGAGGCAAGGACAAAAGAAAGGTCTTGGTCAGCTGGCCATGTCTGTCTCAACAGTATACATTATTCATCTACGTGGTAGGTGATCCAGATGAACTTTTGTGGTGACAGTGCTTCAGATGATGATCTACACTGATAAATTGCCTCCCATGATGATGAGGGATTAGATGAATCATAAGTAAATGAAAATACTTAGTCCAGGATAAATATTTAGTTTAACTTCGTGCTTAGAGAACTTGCAACCAGGCCCTTCATTTAGCTACAAGTTATTTCGTCTCCTTTTGACTGATACTAACATACTTAATTTATTTTTAATATATGAGCTGCACTGAATTAGTCTGAAAATGTTACTGAAAATGAACAAAAATACCAGTTGAATTCTGACAGACCAAGAGAAGACAGAACTAGTTGAACTGCAAAAGATTCCCTCTCTCAGGAAGAAATTTTAAGTTTCCACATACTGTGGAAGAAACAGGATTATAAATTTTTTTGGACCTCTTAAGAAGGAAGCAAGTGGTTGAATTGGAGTGTGATAGTTCCTCCAGACTAGATTAATCTATTAAGACCTTTTTGTTGTTAGTTAAATAAATGAGTTATGTAAAAATATGGTTCTGTCGTTGCCATGTGGTTCCTGACCAGCAGAAGATAGAAGATATCCCAAAGAACCTTGTTAGTGGAAACTACATGGCAGTTAAGCCATACTTTACAAGTCTTTATAACAGGAAACACAACTCACTCTCTTGAAAAGCAGTAATTTCATGCATGATCTACTGTGTTTATGGATATGAAAAAATGATGACTTGTGCCTAATAAAAATGTTAATGTAGACATTACATATTCATTAGCAAACTACTATAGGTCTTTTTGGCAGTGGAATGTATTGGTTTGATTTGTTCATTGAAGATGCTGATATTCATCATATGAAAAGTATATTTTATTATTTCCAACTTATGATATAAAACATCAGTCTTGTAACTTATTTATTTTACATATATTACAGAACACCTCAACAACGTGTTTATGTGCATTTAACAGAATCATAGAATCATGGAATCGTTTTGGTTGGAAAAGACCTTTAAGATCATAAAGTCCAACCATTAACCTAACACTACCAAATCTATCACTAAACCGTGTCTCTAACTACCATTTCTATACATCTTATCCGTACCTCCAGGGATAGAGGGCACAATTAATTTCACTTCCAATTAACATCTAGTGCTCTTCTTGACTCCTTGCCTTCCCTGTCCACACACACTATAAATTCACACATGATGTCTTGGTGGCTGCATTAGGGCATCTCTGTACTGAAAGGTGTTAAATTTCCTCCTTTTTGTATGCCAACTATGGACTGTCAGAACAATCTATATATCTATAATCCCGAAGTATTTCTCCTATTTTATATAACTCAGTGTATTTTTCTGGCACCTTAATTTTAACCCGATAAAACCACTTCTGTTCCACTTGGGCACTACTCAAGTAAAGCCCCTGACATAATTCCTCTACTAGTAAATTGATTAAATTCACCAAATGAATAGTATGTAGCAGTAATGACAAGTAAATTATCACTGGAAGAATGCTTGGAGTTGATTTAGGTACTTCTCTTAATAAGTCAGTATCTATTTTGTCCATAAAAGATCAAGGCCTATCCCTTTGGGAATCAGGGATTTGAAGCTTCATAGAATCAAAGAATGTTCTGTGATGGAAGGAACATTTGAAAATTTCATGAAGTGACTTTCACTGTAACTAAATGTGTAATTCAATGGGTGTCACAGAACATATCTGGTTGTCAGAAGATTATTTGTATCACTAGTCTATGTCACTTTTATATCAATTGCTTTCTACATTTTTATGCTTGCCTCTTTTCTTCTGTACCAAGAGGGAAGTTTATAGATGATGTTACCAGATTATCTCCTGGCTTCCATATTCATTTATTTATGATTGTATCACTTGTCCTTAGTTCTAATTATTCTGGAGTTAGTTATCTCAATTGAGTTTCTTCCACTGTGTTGCAGTACATTAGAATAGTGTTTCCCTGCCATATAGTACTATATGATAAATATGCCTTTAATAGCCCTGAAATCTGGCCTTTTTTGGAACATAAGCTATTGGAAGGCACATTTTTTTGCATTCTTTCACAGGTTTCTTGTAATTACTTTGTGATAAAATTTATTACTGAAATTATATTTTGATGCTAACAGGAAAATAATATATAACTCCACTTCTAGTTCTTCCTTATTTTCACAGAATCACAGAATCACAGAATGTTAAAGGTTGGAAGGGACCTTAAAGATCATCTACTCCAACCCCCCTGCCAGAGCAGGATCACCTACAGTAGAGCGCACAGGAACACGGCCAGGCGGGTTTTGAATGTCTCAAGAGAAGGAGATTCCACAACCTCCCTGGGCAGCCTGTTCCAGTGCTCTGTCACCCTCACAGTAAAAAAGTTTTTCCTCATATTTTTCTGGAACCTCCTGTGTTCCAGCTTCCACCCATTGCCCCTTGTCTTGTCAGTGGACGCTGCTGAAAAGAGCCTGGCTCCATCCTCCTGACATTCCCCCTTGACATATTTATAAACATTAATGAGGTCACCCCTCAGCCTCCTCTTCTCCAAGCTAAAGAGATCCAGCTCCTTCAGCCTTTCCTCATAAGGGAGATGCTCCACTCCCTTCACCATCTTTGTGGCTCTACGCTGGACTCTCTCAAGCAGCTCCCTGTCCTTCTTGAACTGAGGGGCCCAGAACTGGACACAATATTCCAGATGTGGCCTCACCAGGGCACAGTAGAGAGGCAGGAGGACCTCTCTTGACCTACTTGCTACTCCCCTTCTAATACACCCCAGGATGCCATTGGCCTTCTTGGCCACGAGGGCACACTGCTGGCTCATGGTCATCCTGCTGTCCACCAGAACCCCCAGGTCCCTTTCCCCTGCACTGCTCTCCAGCAGGGCAGTCCCCAACCTATATTGGCACATGGGGTTATTTTTTCCCAAGTGCAAAACTCTACACTTGCCCTTATTAAACTTCATAAGATTTCTCCCCGCCCAGCCCTCCAGCCTGTCCAGGTCTCTCTGAATGGCTGCACAGCCTTCTGGTGTGTCAACCACTCCTCCCAATTTCGTATTATCAGCAAACTTGCTGACAATATTTTCTAATCCCTCATCCAGATCATTGATGAATATATTGAACAGCACCGGCCCAAGCACTGACCCCTGAGGGACCCCACTAGACACAGGCATCCAGCCAGACTCAGCCCCATTGACCACAACCCTCTGGCTTCTTCCCTTCAACCAGTTCTCGACCCACCTCACTGCTTGGTCATCCAGACCACACTTCCTCAGTTTACCTATGAGGATGCTGTGGGAGACGGTGTCAAAGACCTTGCTGATGTCCAGGTAGACCACGTCCACTGCATGGCCACCATCCATCCACCTGGTTATGTCTTCATAAAAGGCTATCAGGTTGGTCAAACATGACTTCCCCTTGGCAAAGCCATGCTGACTGCTCCTAATAACCTTCTTATCCTTGATATGCCTAGAGACAGTGTCAAGGATAAGATGTTCCATCACCTTTCCAGGGATGGAGGTGAGGCTGACTGGTCTGTAGTTTCGAGAACACAAATCACTGCATTTTAATCAGCTGTTTTCACTTGAAAACAAAGTAGATGATAAATAAATAAATAAATAAATAAAGTAATAAACTAATTCAATTATGATTATTATTACAGCACTGACACCTTTCCTCTCGGACTTCTCCTCTTCAAGCTTTGGGTGTGCATACGGTTTTGGGAAGGTACCACAATTTTGTGGACATTATCCAAGGTTAGTTATGTGAGAAAGTAACTTCCAAGAAATGTTCAACTTAGTTTGTAAGCAAGCTATGTTTTACGGAGATCAGTGATGATAACAAATAGAGCTCCACTTTACTTCTAGAGTTAGGAAACACCCAGTAATTTTTCTTTGGCAAAGAAGTGACAAAGGAATTCAAGTAGAGATATATACATAGATATATAGATATATTTTAAAAGATTTCTTGAATTTGCAATAATCTAGATGACTAATACCACATTTAATCACAACTCAAGGAGGAAAAGGTTTGAGATGCCGTATTATGCATGCACCCACATCACACAGAGATAAAAATAGAGAATCACCAGTGTCTCAAAAAATCTATTAGAAATTATATATTGAGGAGAAAAGCTGAAAGCAGTAAAAGTCCTTTTTATGAAAATTACATTTGCCTAAACTGTCAGAAGAAATCAGGAACAATTTAAATAAAACATTACCTCATGAGGAAACACAGACAGTAATCAATGATCTCATTTCAGTAAAGCATCAGGTCCAGATGGAATTAGTATTGAATTCCCCCCAAAATACACTGATATAATTTTACCTTGCTCAAAATATATTCACACTGTTCTGCAAAATAAGTATTTTCTTTCCTGTTCTGAGGTATAGCTACGACACTAATTGTGTCACATGTGCTCTCAGAATATTGCAGTGGGGAATATTTTAATGCTTTCCAAATGAAAATAAATCATACTAAAAGAAAAACAAAGTGCATTAAAGATTTTTCTGTTGTGTTGCATAATGTCGCTAAAGAAGTACTTGCAAAAGATTGTTTGATGGTGTGCCTGCAGTCGTGGAAGATTACTTCCTTTGGCCTGTGAGATCTCACATAGACTAAGCTGAGATGCTCTTACTGTGTCACAGCAAGCCTGGTGAATCAACACCTTGGGTTCACTGGAGAGTGGCGAGCACAAGTTGTAACATTATCTGTGCTTTGTGTCAAAATGTAGTTATCGCACAGATTTTCTGGTTGGCTGTAATAACAGTAAGCAAGCATTGCTGGTCAAAAATCCTTTTGTCTAGCAGTGACAATCACAACTTCTAGACAGTCAGTGTCAACATACATAGAAACCTAAATGTAAGACACAGTCAATCAAGAAAAAGAGTCTAGTGTGACTCCTTATCACTAGTGTAAGGGTTGTCTTATATCTCTTCATTTTGCTTCCCTGTCTGCCTCCCAGGTACTCTAGGAGAGCTCCATTGCTTCAGTGTTAAGGGAGTTACTCTCCTTGCTAGCCCTACATCATAAGTCAGACACAAATAAGGGCGCTCCTGAAATGTTATGGACAAATTTTATTAGCTACATTGGATTAGCGAACTATGGTTTGTTAAATACATATAATATATTTAATATTTTTTTTTTATAATATTCTTTTTTTTTTTTTTGCAGAGATCAGCAATTAATTCAGACCTCACAGGGCCCTCCACAGGATGTCTGTGACTGAAGGCTGATACTGAGAGACAACCACTGGATTTTCACTGCACAGAGGACATGACTTGTGCAGCGGAGGTGAGGTGGGCTCTGCTGCTGGACTTTGGTACTCGTACCTAATGCCGTTTGTACCTACTGCCACTTGCACCTACTGCCATTAGTAACGACTGCCCAGGCTCCACCAGGCATGCTGGCAGACATGGCAGGCACAGCCTGGGAAGCAGGTAGCAAAGTACTGTGGGGAATTCAGCATCCTCTGTTTTGCCCAGGAGATAAGAGCATCAGGAAGTGTGAAAAAGTAGGCCTTGACATGACATATGCTGTGGTCAATGAAAGAGATGGATGTGAGAAGATGTAGGGACTTGAGAGAAAGACAGAGCAGAAAAGCATTTCAGTACCTACCTGCAGTGGTAGAGTGTTGGGTATCAGAAAATTGTGTACGTAATAATGGAAGGAAGGCTCATGTGTGTCCAAGTGTGCTCTCAAGTGTGTTTGCTATGTTTTACCTCTTTGTAGAATAACTGTATCACCTGTAAGTGTTGTGAGTAAAAGTTCATAGTGTTAGCAATTCCTTGATTTTGACCTTATCTTTCACATATGTGATCTTCAGCTAAAGCCAGTTCAGTATCTTATGCCCCCACCTATTAATCCTTTGACACTAAGAAGAAGTTTTCATAATCACTCACTGAAGGCAGGCAAGAGGAAAATATGTCCTACTTAAATTGAAAGTGCAACTACAACTTTTCTATTATCCTTAAGAGTGAAGGGCCCCAGATTCATTCAAGCAAGTAAGAATAGGGGTAGAATATCACAGAAACTTTTGACAAGATGATACCTTAAGTAGAACAGAGCAGAAAGTTTACTATAAGGGAGTTAAAGTTTTTACATCATGACCCTATTTGCACTAGCTCTGTTCTATAGTCAGTAAGGAGGCATAGATATTTTCAGAGGTCATTCAGTCACTCCAGAAAGTGACTCAGAGCCTCTGATTCCATGGGGACTGTTAGGTATGTTCCTTAGGTGCCTAAAATCAGGCATGTTCTGCTGAAATCTAATCAATTCAAAATCTCTGAGACCTCCATTGACAGTGCAAGAGTGGAGATGGCTAGCTACCTTCTTGGTTCTATGTTTCTGTCAGGAAAATTCAGAGCAGAAGCTGTCAGAGCCTTGCTCCACTACCTAAGCAGTATTGATGGCATGTATTGAGCATTATCTCAACCAAATAAGCGTGCTTTGTCAGCAGCTGTGCAGAGAATAGCACTCCTTAGGAAGACACGAGTGCTACTTATTTGCAAACCATGTACCTGCCTGCTTGTGGCTAAGGTCTTCATCATAGAATGGCCTGGGCTGGAAGGGACCTCAGAGATCATTTTAATCCAACCTCCCTGTTGTGAGCAGGGACACCACCTCTCGACTAGGTCAGGCAACACACGTGAGAACCGAACGGGAATCGAACTCGTGACGGTCGTGTTTCAAGCACCACGCTCAACCCACTGAGCTAAACCAGTCTTCTGCAGCTGGTGTGTTCCGGTTATCATTTTCCCTGCTCAGGTTTGACTGACTTGTTTAGCCTGCAGTGTGGAGTGGGAATTAGGAAATGTGATGATGATCTTGGAGAGAGTGCAGTGTCTGC
This sequence comes from Trogon surrucura, assembly GCA_020746105.1. Taxonomy (NCBI): domain Eukaryota; kingdom Metazoa; phylum Chordata; class Aves; order Trogoniformes; family Trogonidae; genus Trogon; species Trogon surrucura. The sequence continues at coordinate 90,343,214 of CM036618.1, forward strand.
TGTGGACCACAAAGCACATAAATCAAAGGAAATATATATTTTTCCTTTTTTGGTTGTGTTTGGTTTTCCTTCCTCCTATCTCTAGGTTTTCCCCTGCTGCCCCAGACAACAGTGATTCAAAGAATCACATGCTTTTATTGGTAAAAGGAACTTCCAGAGTGTGGCTTTAATATTCTTGTTCTGTTTTTCCTGTTCAGCAAAAGGTTTAATACTTGGATACCGTATCTGTTTGCTTCGTATGTGCCTTTTCCTCCTCTAATCATTTCTATTATAATTCCAGTGGTATGATGCGCAAGGTGTTTTCCATACAACCTGCAGCTCAGTGACCCTGAAAGATAATGGATTCAGAACTCTCAACTCCACCTGACCCATTGTTCACAATGAGCTACTTATCATATACATCACATCCCTCTGGGGTCTGAACCATGCCACAGGACCATTTTAAAAAGTACACAGCAGAAGCGAAGGGTACCGAGGATGCTTTCAATTGCCTCTGCAGTCAATTGTCATTTAATGGAAATGTTTTTTATTTATTTTATGTATTTGTTCACATTTAATACTAAATAACATAAAAGTGTAGAATATCTGAGAGCTCTAGGATAATTTCTGAGCGCCTTGTGCCTATATGTCGCAATGTTATCTGTCATTAGCCTATGCCTACATGGTAAGCAAGTAAGGGGATCATTTGTGCATTCAATCTTATTGTTGGGGTTGTGCTCATGAATCCAGAGGTACATCAGACATATTTTCACAAGTCTGACTTGCAGTTCAAGCAGGGGCTTATGCAAGCAACACACATGCATAGACTTACAGTCAGGGAAAGGCTACGGTATCACTGCAGACTGGGGATGCTGAAAGAAAAGGGATTGCAATGAACACAAAGCCTGAAACAGTCAAGCTGATTGGAAATATCTGAAGCCAGTCTTGCCTTTTCTAGAGACCTTAGCTAATCCCTGTCCTAAGCCAATGACTAACCTGTTTAAGCAGCAGGCACTCGTTTTGGAGTTCCTGAGGTTGGCAATATTGACAGTTGCTGTTGTCACTGCTTGTTCTTCTGCAATATCCTGAAGCAGTCATTGCACTAGGTTCTGCCTACAGCCTCTGAATGTTCAGTCTTGATTTCTCCCATTGTCTTCTCCAAGCTAGAGCAGATTTCAGCTAGGAGCTAGGTATTTACAAACAATCATAGAGTTTTTTGAAAGTTTAAAGAGGGAATTATTCACAATCCAGATTATACAGGACACATGGACAAGGTTAATGTAACTTTTCCTAATATTTAAATTTAAGCTATTGAAGTTCCATCAAAGAACAACATAAGAAGCAAAAAATATACCTGGAAAACAAAAACATTACTTCTGTTTTCCCCACATAGCTTTTTAACAATGGAATTGATAATATCGTCTCTAATTTATCACCCACCAAATGGGCGCTGGATTTATCCATTTAGTACAGCATGTCAATAAAACTTCATCACCTTCCATACAGACGAATTACTGGAAGTTGAAATATCAAGGCATACTTCAGATTAGAGACTGTTCACTCTGGTCTCCACCTTACGCCCTCTTCTCTTCCCATATGCCAGTCTCTGACAGTACTCTGCTGCCTTGGCCCTGTAGCATCCACTTGAGCTTTGTGGCAGTAGGAAGTTTCAATAACTCTGTAACTTTGAACAGCAGGAATTTGGGAAAAAAGCCTGGGGTAAGGGAGGGGTGAACTGGTCTCTGAGGACACCAATAGTCTCACTGGTCTTCCAATATAGCGTGATCAGTGTTGTACCTTGATGTGAAAAGAATACCTTCACAAATTGCACTATGATCTGGAACCAATTATAATCTGCCTTTTGCTTCCCAAGACTCTTGGATGTCCTCAGAACCTCCTCTGCCAAACTTCAGCCACATAACTCCTTTATCTCCTTGACCTACCAATTAGGATCATGATCACTCTCATAATTTCATTCATGGCCACATGATGAGGGTGCCCAGCACAGATGCTGAAGCTCCCTTGTTCTTGCTGCTTACACTCTTCACAGTTCTGTGGAAATGAGTCAGGTACCAATAACAAAGTTTTTGGTTACTCAGGAGTTACTCAGGAGTTATTCAGGAGGCAGAAACTTGGGAGGTTTCTGCCTCCTGAATAATTGAGGAAGAGAGGACCTGCGGAAAGGAGCCACATAGCCTCATAAACTCCCAGAAAACAGCTGCTACTGATGCACAGCTCTGCCACTCTCTTGCCACAACTTGGGTTTCTCAAGCAAATGCTGGAATGTGATGAGAAATATCTATTCTTTATAAAGCTGCCTTTACTTTTCCATACTATTATTCTGATCAGCTGATCGCCACAGCTGAAAGCATGGTAGACAAGTCTGCCTAGGCAGAAGTTACCCTTGAGACAGCTAAATCTTCACTTCTTGAACACGAGTGACAAGTTTGTCCAGACAGTGTCCTGCCAGGACAGCAGGAAGCAATGAAATCGCTGCAGCTCTTGACTTCTAATATCTACAGACGTGATGCATTTCAACCCTTTTAACAGCTGAAATGTGTGAGTGCCCTGAAATCTATTCCTGTTACTACATAGTGTAAACCACTAATAGGGCTGGCTTTGAGGGTCTTGGTGGGAGAGCTTTGACTAGGCCCCACAGACAAAACATTTTTCTTCTATGATGATAAACTGAAGGAGTCCTCAAAAAAATATTCAGAAAGAGAGCTGTACTTAAATCCTCTCTAATGTTTATATACTTTTAGGAAATGGACAGAAAAAGTATGTGGCCTGGGACTGAGAAGAAAATGTTTTTCTTCCATTAGAGAAGTGAATGGAATAAATGTTAACTTTCTCTTGTTTTATTTATTTTTTTTTAGACATAACACCAAAGAAAACAAAGCTTCTGCACTGTCGTTGCTAATCTGCTCTTGTCAGAAATGCAGTTCTTCCAGATCATGGTTGTGCTGAGGTCAACAAGGACTCAGAGCATCATGTTTTCCTCTCCTTTCTGCCCTCAAAGTGCCTTGTACCACCCATGGCTTATGAGTGAGGCTGATGAGTGAAACGGGGTTTGAGAAATTTTTACTTTTGGCTCACAAACACATTTATAAAGAAAGCAAGTTTACTCTTATCCATTTTCAAGCTACAGCACACCATGGAGGCTCTGTACTCCAGAAATAATAGGAAATTATGGGATTTACATAACTTCAATAATATACATTCAGTTCTATTCGATTTTGAGCATAGCATCTTAAGTCAGCCTTCAGTTTTTGTATGTAGTATAAAACACTGCAGCAATCTTGCTTCTAGATACTCAGATATCTGTTTCTTGTGGGACTCCGATGCACAGATATCTTGTCCTGGCCTGTCACCACTAGTCTCTGGAAGGCAGCAATGCTGAATCTGTTGTAGATGGATGTCTCTTAGCTACATATGTTTCTTGGGAAACAGCGGTTCCTTAGGCTGTGACCACTCAATCCAGTTATCTCGGAGCCTCTGCCTTCATTTTGGAACAAGAAAGGCATAACACTGCCTCTGCAGTACAAATAGCAAGGTGAAGAGAAAGTACTCAAGCAAGGCAGCATCAAATCTAAGCAACTGTAAAACATAATGCAGTACCATGAAATACTTCAAGATATAAACAGCTCAGGATTCAGATTTCACAAATACCTTTGTGCTAATTTTCCCTTGTGAAAGTTCTTATTTGCACTTGCCTGAGAGGAATTTGCACGTGCACAAGAGAGGAATGAAAATTGTGATGGCTGCTATTCTGCTGAGTCTTAGCGGTTACTGGTGAACCTGACACTATGAACATATCCATCAATACTACAACAGACTCTGTAATACAACCAGCTCTAAAACACAGAGAGGACAGCTAAATGGCACCATTTTCTTAATGTAATATTTTTTCAATAATTTAATCCAAGCTACTGAGAAAAAATACCCTTCAAAAAATCCATGTAACTGCACAGCCCTGTCTTTAATCTGAACCCTTATCTCAGAGCTCTTAAGAAAAATCTGGCAATGTATTTTCTCTGGTTCTTTCAAGAGACTAACTGGCAACAGCAGAAGCTCCCTATTCAAAGCCTAGTATTTTCCATTTGTCAGAGGCCAGGAAAAGCCAAATGATTCTGAGCCTGTAAAGGCTGACTGGGGGTAAAAGAAGAAAAAGGAAGAAGACAGCAGCAATCTCTAAAGGGACTGCAGTCTGAAAGTGGTGAGCCTGCTCACAAGATTTATTAGCTATTGACCTCCTTCCACCACTTAGGTTATAATGTGAAGACAGCCTGCTGGAGATGGAGAGAAGCCACTCTTCCTCCTTGACGCTGACCTACAGAATTAGGATCATGAACCAGTCACACGAGTATGCCTTATAAAACCGTTCATGGTGATTGCATTGCCACCTGCTCCCCTGCTATTTAGTGCATCAAGGGCAGTTGTCAATTCCTCGAAAGTCAAAACCATTTCACGTCTTGCAGCTCTGCCCAGCCTTCAGGGAATCAAAGTAAAGTGTTGGTGTGATTCCCTGGACAGTATGATCTCACCTTAAACGATTTTCATTTTGATTTTTTTCTTTTTTTAATTGGGAAATTCAATATATTGCCATGTAATTTGGAAGTTTTTAAAATACTAAAGATGAGCACCATGATAAGCAGATCTAGGGAGGAATGAATTTCTGGATTTTCTTCAAAGTCTGGCAAAAGGTACACCTAATATTTGGAGGTGGAAGGTGGACTAAAGGCATCCCCACCCTGCTTTCCAGCCATCTGGAAACAGTGCATAGACCCTTGAGCAAACAGCCTACCACCACATCTTTTACCCCTAGAACAGAGCATAAAGAAGTTTACAAAGATCTACGATATATGTATAAATAAAATTAATGAAAATCCTTTTATTGAATTCAAGCTAGTTGTGAGCAAGCAACAGACTTTTTTGGCTGGTTGGTCAAATCCCCACCCCTTCTCCAACTGTTTTACTTTTTAAAAATATTCAGAAAAGCTGATGTAAAAATGGAACCACTTAACCTGAACTGTTTCACTTCATGATCAATTCAGTCCCTAAAACATGATATTAAAATTCTTTAAAATTAAAATGTCATTTTGAAATGAAAAATGTTTGAATTATTCCTTTGGAAAATGTCCAAATAGAAGAAGTCCTTTCAACCTTTTCTTCTTCCCTCTCATTACAGTTCCTATTCCCCAAATTCACAAAAAGTTATTATCTCCTGAAACTACTGTTTAGCTGCATTTAGTCTTCACTTCTAAATCCAGTGACCTCTAATCTAGACAGAGATTTAGTATACCAAGATTTCTTTTCCAGTTTCAGTTTTTGTTTCTTTCCATAGTTATTTATTCCCTGTATTGTCATTAGAATGTCAGAGTACAGTCAAAAAACATGTATTCTATTTTTCCTTTTTCTCCCTTTTGCCTCAATGCTGAAAAGAAAATGAGGATTCTGTTTAGTTAGAGTGTTAGAAAAAACACATCCTGTAATAATGATGTTTAAATATAAACATCCAGATTTTTGGAGGCCAAAATTTACCTAGAGAATATTTCTGTATAGTTGTTGAAGTCACTGTGCATAACTGAGCTTTCCAGCCAAAAGAATTTAAGTAGATTTGAAGAACATAAACTTTGTCCTGTCTCACTGAGAAGAGGTGACAATAGCTCAGCAACATCTTATGATAAAGGACATCTTATGATAAAGGACATCATGATAAAGGACAATAAGAATGTCAGATAGCTCAGTCTAGCAAGAAATAGGAGAGGGGTAGGAAGTGAAGTTGCAAGTACCTCTGTATTTTCATGTATTACCCAATAAAACCACTTCTTTCATTACAACATTAGTACTGGTCAGTTAGGCTAAGTTATTGTTGAACTGTTATTGCTAAGAAAAGAAAATTCAGAAATTGTAAAAATGTGTGCTCTTAGCCTTACTACTTTGTTAAATGAAAGCAAAAGTTCAGTCATACTTTTTATAGATAATGTTCATTTTTAGCAATTACAGCAGGGAAGCTGAATTAGACTTCTCGTTCTTTCAAGAGGAGGAAAAAAGCGTCTTCCCAAGTCTTTAATTTAAATGACGGCTTTAAAATGCACAATTATTACTGAATGAGACTGTTGGACCACATGAGCTCCCAGTAGAAGAGGCTCTCACTCTCCAAGTGGTATTCAACCGCAGCTGAGGGTTTCTGTGTAGCAGAAGCACAAGGCCTTTGTGGAACCTCAGTTACTCCCTTGATTGACCAAATTGCAGGGAATTCATCTTCAATTGCCTCCCTTCCTCTTCAATTGCCTCATCTTCCTCTTACCTCCCTTTTCCAGGGGTAAGAAAACTGACACTCATTTCCCTTCACCTTTTAAAGTGTTGCTCCCACTTCTGCCTTCCTAGCTCTTCACCTTTACCACCCTTGGGTGGGAGGTTCCTAGGAACAGCTATTGTCACCCACAAGTGTAAGAATGAGAGGGCAGAGACAGTCTCTACCAGGTGCCTTTCCCAGGCTTGAGAAGAGGAAGCCCCTCTCCACTGTCCCCTCTTCCGTGCTCTGAGCCCTATAGTGAGGAAACTAACAGCAAAAGTAAAGCATCCTTGTAGAGGAATTGCACTGTAGCCAACTCTTGTGAGTTTTGTTGTGCTTTCACAACTTCAGGGTAGTTCTCACAGTCCCAGTTTCTGAAATCAAGATCTTCACAGTAGATCCCACTTTTTAACTTTTGTGGTTATGGAGAAAAAAAATCTTCGCATGTGAAGTAAGGCCAAGGTAAGGAACCAGAAGGCAAATAAAAATAAATCCTTAAAGCATGACTATTATTATTTAATCACCATATTTCCAAGGGAGGAAAAGAGCATGACTCATGTTTTTTTGGTACTTTTAGGGATGGCAAGAGTTGAGTGGGAGAAGCAGGATATCGTCAATATTTTTTCTGAATGTTACAGTTACTGTATAAGTGACATAACTAATTAACCACTTTTGAGAGTTGCAGCAACGGTTCTAGACATGAAAGCATTGTGACTTTGAAGAAAAAGAGAAAGATTTTAAGGAAAGGAATCAAGGAATGGGCAAAAATTAAGAAAGATTGTGTAACTTCTTTTTTTCATAGTTCTTGTTTCAAAAAGAGCAAATTCAGGTCTGCACCTTCATTAGGTGTGCACATAGCACAATGGTTCATTAGGGACAGTGGGAATGCTGTTTCTCTTGATACTGGAGTGTTTCCCTGTCAGAAACAACATTTTAACAGGCTTTTGGGTTTTGTCATTTAATACATAGGTATTTTCTACTCCTAAAATAATCTCCTGCAGGGGAAATGCTGTCATTCTCATTCAAGTAGCATTTTTTAGCAACAGTTATTGTTTCCTATCAGCAATTCTGTGTTTTGGGATAGAATCAAATTGTCTGTTTTAAATTCTGTCTCTGTAACACTTTCTCCAGCATTGCTTATGAGACAGCAATTTCACAGCCTATAATCTGAAAAGACTGTAATAGAATCTACATAAGAGTTTGTGCTGCATTTGTATGAAATTACAGGTGTTAACGCTGCTTTTTGTATTCATTATGATCATCTGGTAGCATAAGATCTCCTTGCTTTCACAGGCTTGCATGATTTTAGTGTTGAAACTGACTCTACAGTGTTGAAATGTGGATACTTAGAGCTATAAACATCATGTATCTATCAGACTTTTTATACACTGTATGTCTTATCTCTACCTGTAAATATTCTACATAACACATATACATCTGGGGGAAGACTACCATGATGGTGGCACTCCCAGAGTTTTTACTCTCTCAAACCTAATCCCTTTGTTTACAATTAAATATGTAAGAGACATAACCATAACACAGTTCCAGGTAGCCATGCACGGTCTCTTAAGTGCATTCCAGTGTCGTTCTCTGAAGCTGGTGTTTTATCTCTCTGGTACAAATAACCCGGTCATGCTATTCTAAAGAAGTTTTTGTCATGTGTATGTGGGCTTGCAAGGAATTCACTGTAAAAAAAAAAAATAAATCACAGCATTTTTTTTTTTCAATGTCACAATGAAGTATACAGGGGAAAGAATGTAAGATATTAAAGGCATATTTCTACTAACTCAAACTCCATTCTGAGTTCACAATTATTGTCTATACTACACAGCATTATTATGGTCCACCACCAACTTCACATATCCTGTGTCTTATTCCTGCAGTCTGTGTTGGGGATTATCTGGATATTTTACCACCAAAAAGGTATCAACAGTTACTAGTAGGTGGAACCAAATTCTTGTGTCGTGTAAATCAGTGTAAATTCAATCTGGTCTTGTCCAAGTGAAGGCCCCACTGAGGGATGCTGAATGAGGGCCTTGGAGGCCAGTTCTTCACTGAATAGCATAACTGATCCTTACATTGCATGTAACTTTCTTTTAGAGCTTTGGCAAACCAAATGTGTCAGGTTTCCAAATGAAAAAAAAACCCAATAATTCCAGGCCTCTTTTGCGTAAGTAGAGGAGACGTTCAATAATTTAGGATCATTACAGGCTGTCATAAGGAAAAGTTTTTCAGGAAGATGTGAGAGATTACTTCAGATACTCTACACTCTAGTTATATATTTTAACTGAGCTGATGAACTTCTTTTACCTAACCAGACAGCTAGGCCAGGTGACACAGTATTATAAATGGCAGCACTATAGAAGTAATTTCCTTGGCAGCTGCCCCTGAAAGATATTGTGGTAAATAGTATTTTTGCTCCTGTTTAATCTCCTTCTCAATTATTTGCTGCCTAATTTAGTTCTTCACTAAGAAACAGAAAACACAGCTTTTTGCATTTAATGGAGGTGTTCTTTTCTCCAGACATGGATTCCTGCAGGATGCACATCTTTACAAAGCGGTACCCTGGTGCTGTCCACCCTGAAGTTGTGGCAGAGTACAAAAGCTCAGGAAATTAAATCACATACCTAGAGAAGTTAGATGGATCTGAATCCTATCCAGAGCTTTTAGTCAAGCTGCCAGCTCTTTGCCTTCGCCATTGCTGCTGAGGTTTTCAGACCAAGCTATAATTAACTGTCAAAAACTAACCAGAATTAAAATATAATTCAAAGCAAACAATTACTTAAACATATACTCAGAGTTTTCTTACAGTTTGGAACCTGTGGCTCAGATAAAGCTTTTCAAGTTTGTTGCTAAAGAGAAAAAAATCAGTTTTCTCCATTTGTACAGATAAAATTAAGTAACCGAAGTCACAACTCCTGAAGCAGCACTTGAAACAGATACCTGAGGTCCTTCCTTCATGTCCCCATCTGACACCTACTTGCTAGGCAATGAAAGGCCCTGTTATCTTACAGGCATTATCAAATACCAATGATTCTCTGGCTTTGGTACTTGTCCACTCAACGGTCCTTGGCTTTAAAAGGACTTTAAAATGTTTTCCCGTTTTCCTAGAAGAGTCTTAGACAGTGAAAATGTCCACTATATTAGGTTTTCCAGGGAGACTAATTAGTTATTGGATGGAAGCACATTTTTTTCCCCAAGTATTGTAGTCTGTCCATTATACTATGTTCTCTGGGGAGACTCATTATTTATTGAATGGAAATACTTTTCTTTCCTGGAGTATTGCAGTCGGAGAAGCTGTTACAGTTATCTGTTCTGTAACATGCTGCACAGGATTTATACATTTTAAAATTTACATTCTAAAAATATACTCCAAGCATGCACATTTTCTTCTTGTTGATTAAAGAGGAAGTGTGCAATGTAAATGAGTATACTAAAAACAAGATACTGCCACAATATAATTTTAATTTATTTGCATGGAGTGTAATTTGAACACAACTAAGATTCTAAGAGATAAAGTATGGACTTCTACTCCATATCATCAAACTTCAAAAAAACAAGAGTCTTCCATATTTTTTTAACTTTTGAAACAATTCTGAATAGGCAAGAAATATGTGTTTCTCCCCATTTGCCATTTCCCAATTTTATGCCTTTCTCGTAGCTTTTCTTTTCTCTGTCTCTACGCATGCATTTTCTTTGGGTGTTTAACGGTTCCCTCAGGGCAGGACCAATTATTTATGACATACTTCTCCATGTAAGATTTATTTGGGAAAACTGTTCCTATGGAAACTGCTGTTTTCAAACCGACTTGTATTAACTTCAAACAATAGGATTGCATATACAATTGAGAAAACATCTTTTATTAGCAAGCATATTCTAATGACTTTGACAACCAAATAAATTTCTCAGAGGAACAAAATGAGGTATATTCTGTGATAGGATCAAGTGGGTATTCAGCTGTCAGCTGGTAAGTACAGGGAATTAGAGTAACTCTGTTCATTTTACCACAGTTCAGTTTGAAGATCTCTTGAAAATTCAGAACAAAGATTTTAAAAGTATCAGTCAGATGCCTGCACTGGAATAGTATGAAAAAAAAAGTGACTTATCTATAAATAAAAGACTGAAGATTTTTATTTCAGAAAGGTCAAATTTAATGTGTACAACATACCTATACTGTAAGGCTTTGGCACTGGAAGTAGATTGACATGTTAAGGCTCTAAAGACACTTGATTTATGTGGCTTCAGGATCAAGCTTGTATTTCTGGTGTTTTGTCATTTGTTTTCTCTTTGCTCTACCTCCTCTTTTATGATCTGATCTTTATGGTCCTCCAGATAGAAAGAACTGTATCTTCAGCACAGCCCTCCTGAGCCAGCCGTAGTGAAAACAAATAAATAAATAAATAAAATTATCTGTTTGAACAAGCAATTTGCCTTTATAAAAAAAGTAATTTAATAATCTACTTTGTTAATTACCTTGCTGGTATTTTTAGATTTCTAGAGTCATAATACCTTGCAATAATCTAGTCAGGAGCAGGGCAGGGCAACTTCCAGTCCTCCAGTTTGAACTCTTCCTTTGGTCCCATACAGAAGTTAATGCTGTTAATACAAAAGTCCTGCTACTCACCTTTGCACAGGGCTTTTGTTTATCTTCTGATTCATCTTCTTAAGAGAGATTCAGAAAAACTAACTTTCATCTACTTTCCTGCTGGAAATGCATTCTGTAAGCTCAAGTGGCTCTTTGCTTATTTAAATGATTATCCAAGAGTACTTCATTTTTGAAAAGGAACTAATTCAGTGACGGACTGTATAAACTCTGATTCCACAATGGGTAAAGCAAAAAACCTGCAAATTCCAAGTTGGAGAGTTTTAACAGACCAAGTTGACTGCAGGACTGTGCAAGGGGCAATGAAGAAGGTTCTTTCCCAGTAGGAACAATTGAAAACCGATCACTCTGCAGTGACACAGGAAAATCTCAGTCCCATTGCCTGTAACGTCTTTTTTGTTCTCATATGTTGTTTTGGTTTTTTTAAAAAAATTAATAGCCTACCCTTTGCTCAGCCTGAACTGGCTATATCCTGTCTCCTGTCCATGGATTGATTTTGTCACCTTATTTGCGCTCAATCTCCCGGTGTTTCACTGAGCTACTAGAGGCAGCATGTCTATTGTTTTCCTTACCTATCTGGATATGAGAATGAAATATGCATTGATTTTTACCTTATTAACATACATAAATATCTGAGGGATGGGTGTCAAGAGGAAGGGGACAATCTCTTTTCAGTGGTGACTAGTAATAGAACAAGAAAGAATAGGTTTAAGTCAGAACATAGGAAGTTCCACCTCAACATGAAGAGGAATTTCCTTACTGTGAGGGCAACAGAGCACTGGAACAGGTTGTCCAGAGAGGTTGTGGAGTCTCCTTCTCTGGAGACTTTCAAAACCCACCTGGATGTGTTCCTGTGTGGCTGCCCTAGGGTATTCTGCTCTGGCAGGAGTTGGGGAGTTGGACTAGATAATCTTTCGAGTTCCCTAACATTCTATGATTCTATGATTCTTTTCCACCTTCTCAGCCCAATAACAAGAGTCTAAAAGTCTTGAATGGAGGAAACACAGGAATTTTTATTACCATACCTCGATAGTCTTTACCTTTGAACTGCAGATCTCTCACCTGAAATACAACAGAAAATTACATTATTTATTCATGTATTTATTTATGTTACTGGAAGAAAATTCCATTGTAGGAAGAAAATTCCACCTTCAGGCCCATACCTGAATTAATTTCTCTAATTTATATTCCCAGTGTTTCCAGCTTCTCTGATTTTGATTGTATATCCCAATCTATAATTCTAGAGCCTGGTCCACTACCTCCCTCTGAGAATCTTCACTTTCAGTCCTTTGGAAAACACTGGAAAATGTAATAGCTCAGCACCCAGAAGGCAGATGGATTATTTTTCATAATTAATGACATATATTCTCATACTAATGGCTGTTGCGGGAGTAATAATTTTCAGTGTTTATTGTGACAAGAACTTTCTGAGTCAGATTTTAAGCTACATGAAAAATGGAAGAAAACTCATGTTGAAATATGGATATACTGCTTTTAAACAAAGCAAAAAGAAAGACATTTTTGCTTATGTTTCAGGTATGCTTGCCAGACACAGAAATGCAAAGTGCCACCAAAACCAGAGCTCTGTTGTTTGCTGAAGAAAGGGGATTTTCAGAAAGGTCAATGACCTTAGTCTTTTAGTGTTGTTTCATGTGATATTGATCTTTTTTTTTCCCAGCCAGTGCAGGACATTTCTGAAAATCTCACCTTTGAGCTACTTCAGGTGATTTATATTCTCATTCAAACAAAATATCTAAAAGAAAATGGAGGATTTGTGAGTCTAAACACAGCTTTTAATCCCTAAATGCAACATTAGATATTGTAGGTGTTCAGTTGGTAAACCTCACACTATTGCCTCTTAAATACACAAATGGCTCATTTTTCATCAACACTTTCTCCAGCAACTGCATTTTCACCTCCGAATGTTTACACAGCCACCGAAATGCTGCACAAACTGTCACTGACAAGATCGATCTCATATCCATGGTTCACGAAGCAGCATTTTCAAGCTTTTGTCATATGCGGGTTTGATCCTCTCAGCCTGCTCTGAGTATTTGAACTTTCCGTGCAGCTTCATCTTTTTGGGATCCTGGCAGGAAACCTCATTCCTGGGGTCCCCCAGGCCCAGCAGCCCAACCCTCCTGCACAGCAGAATTGAGGAGAAAGAGAGGGAAACAGAGCCTCCTGGGCTCTGGAACACTCTTTTGCCCAATTTGCATTTGGGACATGAACATGGACACTTCATCCCTCAGAAATTTTGCCTTGCCCTTAAGATGTGGAATGAGTAAATTTTGTTTCTCCTGTTTCTCTTCTACATTAATATATTTCTATATCTACTGGAGAAAAGACGTGCATCTAAGTATCCTAAGTTATAGAAGGACATTGTGTTTTTGAGACACTTTCAATCTCTATCTACTCAATGAATTTTTAAACCTGTGCTTGAGGGAAGGAGGACAACAGCCACTATTCTTTCATCTGGTTTTGGAAAAAAGAAAATTAAGGTTGACTCAACTTAGACACTTAGTCCAAGAAGGGGTTCACGGCTATGAAAGAGGTGTGTTTCTATACAGTCCAAAATTAGAAATGTTTTGGAGGAAAAATCCCTGAGTCGCTGTTCATCTCCAATTTCCTGCGGGCTCGCATTGCCTGATTCCGCAGCCAGCTTCTTGGCTTCTGTGTACCTACTTCTACAAACTCACACGTCTCTCCAAGCAACAGACGGGGTGCCAAAGCTGGGGTTACAGATTCTCCTGGACAGCCAGGGACCAAAATTTTGAACACCTGTGTTCAATAGCTCGATGTCTAATTCTCCTTTTTGAAGTTTGGATTTCTGTAGTTACCATATTGTACCAAAAGGAGTTGCTATAGTTTCTTGTATGATAAAATAAAAGTTTTAGTAAAACAGGAGCTGACCCAATGCATGATCAAAACTGGAAAGCTGAAAAGTGATCAGACAACTTGCCTTTCACTTCTTGTAGAGGAGAACTACCAGACAATTGAATATTGATGCTTCTTAACACTGCATTTCAAAGCCAAAGTATCTGATAAGAGAAAAAGAAAAGTGGGTTTTCAACAAAAAAAAAAGAAGGAAAACAATTCAGAGAATGGAATAAATATTTTTATTTTTAGAAAACTTTCCTTGAGGTTACATGCCAGCTTCTTTCCAAGTATATACCAGCCTAATGAAAGTTAAACAATATTTCATACACTTGAACGTTGAAGTGTTTTAATCTTCAGAAATTACAGGATAGTACAAATCTAATATATGCCCCAGGATTTTTCATCTATTTGTTCTGCACTTAAATAATTAAATTAATCAGTTCCTTGCAGAATTAAAGTGGTTACTTTTCTCTGACTTCTGTACTGAGTTTATAACCTTGATGATATTTTTATTTACAGTATTATTAGTTTTTTTTCAAAAAACATATGTAGCATGTTGTTCATTTCTTAGTTCCAGTTTAATCAACTAGAACAAACAATCAAAGCAATGATCACTGAGTTTCATTAAATTCTGGGATTGATCTTGAAGATTAAATTGAAAAACTTTATTTTCAACAGAGATACCTCTTTTGAGGCTTGTCTGTTATAGCAAGATAGCATTACCTTGTAATATCCTTGTGCTGTCGTAAACATCTTTCCAGCCATTCCACAGGAAAAACTTGGGTCCACAAAGCAGAGACTGTGAGGAAGAACAGGCACTCATGGCTGCTTGCAACCTCTGCCTAAAAAAGCAGTGAGGCTATATTTCAGTTCACTGTGAAACTTCAGGACAAGAGGAAACTAAGTGCTCATTTCTGTACAGTTAGATTTCTTGTACCCTTTGATCCAGTAATTTCCAGTTGTTTGTCTCAAGTTTTCAAATATTTGTGTTTTCCCATGAGAAATGGTAAGGAAGTGTTTGACTCACAGCTAGCCAGGGATGGGCATGAGCTGTATTTGGTGCACAATACGGAACCTTCTCCAAGCAAATGCGTGCTGATGCTAACCAGCAGGAACTTGTGATACATATGCTTGGCACCCGCCTTGGCTGCCAATCAGATTTTCAAGCCAGTCAGGCTCTTTATTATGATCTCTGTGGAGAATTATTTCTCATTCTGTCTTCCCATCCATGTTTCCTATTCATCACTAAAAACAGGGTCTGATGAAGTCCAGCTTGTATCCTGCTGAGAGATGGGTGGAAAATTTTTGGGGAAGGGAAAAGAAAAAAAACAGCAGGATTTTTTATGGAACAGAGTTCCACAAACAGATCTGGTTGAATCTGAATCTCCCCAGTTTTAGTGTGCACAGCAAAACTCTTGTACTGAAATAAGCATGTGCCAACTAACAGCCAAATGGAACGTAAAAGAATCTGCAAGCAGCGTATTTTATTTGAACAAACTGGATGAAAAGAACAAGAAAAGAGAGATCTTCCTCCTATCAATACACTTGTTATGTCTTTAATAACAAGCATCAAAAAACACTTTGTTGCGTTTGCGATGGATGCTATGAAAAACACCCATGTCTATAAATGGGACTAATTAGGAGGTCAAAATTATGAACTTTGTTGCAAAGACAACATGAACACACCTAACTCCTTGTTAATCTCAGATACTGGTAGCTAAAAGGCTGTCCCAGTCGGTTAGGGCTGTGTAGTTGGGAGGGGAAAGTAGAGAGCATGAACACAACTGCATGAAATGTAGAAGGCATTGCATAAAGAAGGGTGGGGCAAATACCTAGAAGAGGATTCTTCAAGAAAAAAAAAGGGAGAATGGTGTGAAACAGGGTTTTTTTGTTGGTGTATTTTGGGTAATTTTTTTCTTTTCAAATTCTGAGAAAACTGTCTTGGCTTAAAAACCATAATAGGATCTGGACTGTTTGAAGACAACCTACCCTTGAAGGTGATCAGCTGGATCGTAAAACTCATCGTAAAAGTCGTGTTAAAACCTGACTGGAAGATACATGAATTCCCCTGACTTCCTTGTAAGCATTTACCTGATATGACTTTAAAAATGCCAGAAAATGTTCCTATTAATCACCACCTAAACACATTATAGTATTATTCATATTACACTTTGGTGCCTTTTTTTTTTTTTTTTTTTCCTCCTAGGAAATCATTAGTTAGTAGAACTGTGCTAGATTTTGATATTGAGGCAAGCATTACAACCTGGAGAACTCTAAGCTGTACAATTAAGTAAGCAAGTATGTTATAAACAATCCTAGTAACACATTTAAACCTTGACTAGGAACATAGGGTCAATTTTGATTAACCATTTGGTTAAATTTAGCCTTTAATGAAACCTAGAACCAACAGAACTATTTCCTTTTTATTTCCTTATTTTACATTCTAATGGAAAGTGTATTAAGAGAGAAACTGTCTTGCAATGTAAGCACAAAATTTTTGGACTAAATCAACAAATGAGAATATAAAACTCAGAAGTCAAGGCTTCTTATTCAAGCTAAGAGAAATGTAAAACATATGTATGGCAGAGAATAAATGAGAAACCAAATTCTGACTGTAGTTATACCCATAAAAATTCAGTGATCATATTTGGGCTACCTGGTGATAGATTTTTAAAATACTGCCTTCTTGGCCAATTAAGGAGGTGGGTTTGTAGTAGGTTACAAATGCATTTCTTTGACATGAAACCATCTATTTAAAATGTCAATTTAGTGCTTTAGAAAATGAATGTTTGTTGCGGAATTTTTTAACAAAGTATGTTAATAAAATAGTAGCTTGAATTAATCTTTATAAAGATTTTAAGTGCAAGAGCCAAAGCCATTATAGAAACACATTTCTAAACTATAAAACATGTACGGAAGTCTATTTTACATTTAATAGTCAGAACAGGCAAGCCACCTACAACAAAGTGCAAAAATAATGATTTTAGATATAAATCATTCCTCCTACAAAGACCTACACAGGAGACTATTTTTATCATCTCACTTGTTCAGCTCAGCTTACAAGAAAATAACATCCAGAGACAAGTAGAGCAGATTAGCCTTCTCCATAACGAACTTCAGTATGTTCCAGGAAGCAGGTAGTTTCAGCAAGGTAGTCGATCTGGCTCTGTGCTGCAATCAGATCCACATTATACAGCATAATAAGTAATGAAGTGAGCTTTTCTCACTTGTGCTGCATGTGGGGTTTTTGCCCTGGAGATGGAGGAAAGACAGTTTAAGGTAGGGAGAAATGACAGCTGCTGGAACTTTTGGCTGGTCCATTTTAGGTGTATTCTCAGTTCTGAACAGTTTGAGAAAAAGAACCACATCCTGGGGGAGAAACAACCAGTTCCAGGAGCATTCTGGTTCCTCTTCCGAGCAGGATGTTGAGTGCAATCACCCAGATAAATAGACACAGAGTATTCTAAAGTCCTACCAGAAACCCAAAATCTGCACAGTAGTACAACTGGAAAACATGAGGCTAAGAGCTACACTTTTTCAGGAGGGATCTTACTTGTATAGTGTTGGTTCTAGCATTAATTTTGCCCTTGCACCACCACTCACTTGGTATTTCTACAAGTAAAGATACTCCAGCCTGTTTGTATGGGTGGCAGCAGCACATTTGTAGCTACCTGCTTATGTCTCTCCTGCACTCTTTACTCCTTCTTACATTCAACAGAGTACTTAATCCTTGAAAAAAATACACAGGGGAGCAAAAACAGCTTGAAGAAGTAAACTTCCAAACCTCTCAGCTACCTTAGCCTTGGAGTTTCCACCAAGGTCTCTTCCATCCCCATGCTTTGAGACCCTCGGCAGAAATGTATAACAATGCCATATATGTAATTAGTGAACATGTGGTAGGTCATTTCACCTGCTCTTTTAAATGGGGGTAAAAAAAGAAACTATTAAAGACTGAATCTCAGCCTTGAAAAGGCTGGAGTGATTTGGTCAGAAGGAAAAATAGGTTTGAAGAACTACTCTCTTTTGTTCTTCATTTCAAACTTCTGTTACCTGTCTGCTGAAGTGACACAAAATCTTGGGAGAAGGCTCCTGCCAGGCCCAGATCTTGGCTGAGCAGGTGTGCACACGGGGCCTATAAAAGCACCTGTCTGACTCCATCTTAATCTTAACCTCAGAGAGCAGGTTGGGTGTAGGAGTGAGCTACAGGTGATGCCACTTTTCCACGGCAGTCAGGGCTGTGCTAACATAAGGAAAATACATAGAATTTGCAATGGTCAGAGTGTAATCCCATTTTATTTTTATATTCACAGTGCTACTTAAATTGTGGAGAAAAGGCTAATGGCAAATTAGAGCTCTGTTCTGTATTCCATGGGAATAGTGGTATATGAAGTAATTATACTTCACGATAGAGTTGGAAGTGAATAAACAGTAATTAGCGGATAGTTTTAATGTGTTACTGCAATTTCAGTGTCAGCGTTGGGCCTGAAATAATGGAGAGCTATTTATAGGCACTACTGAGCGTGTGTCATTCTCATTTCCAATGGTAAACTACCAAATATGAACCTGGTTGAAAAGCTCTAAGGGAATATTGAAGCGAGTTTGTTTACACTTTTAGGCAAAGATAACACAAAAAAAATCTCTTAAGATGCACATATTTTATGTGGGCCATTTTTTGTTTTCTGTGGGCCACTTAATTCACAAGGAGAAAGGTAAGGAGAGGAGTACTAAGTGACCAACTGCTATTACTTTCCTTCTCTGACAGACAACCTTGCTTGCACTAGGAAGAAATAACTAACGAGAGTAGTGACCAGTGGACGGAGAGTGATTGCTTCCATGCATCATCTTTTCCTTTTATAAAGACTTCCTTGAATCCCTAAAAAAAACAGCCTTCTTTTTTTTTCTAGCTGTTTCTTCTCATACTTCCGTCTCCTTGTGCAAACAGGAAAGGTAAGAAAATGATGGACAGATAACGCTTAAAAGAAGTTTTTCAGAAGAACCAAGTGATTTGCAAGATGAAGTACTGTGTCTTTGTAGCTTCTCAGGAAGAATCTAAGCTTCAGTTTCTGAAAAGTTTTACTCTCCACATTTCTAATATTTTCTCTATTTAATCATCTATTTAATTAGAATGAATATGTAGTGCTGTATCTATCTTACTGTGCTAAAAAACCTGACGATTGATCAATATTTTCAGTGATCAAATAACACCTGAGGCTCACAATCTCATTGGGGTAAAAATAATCTAGAAAAATGTGCTTTTGGCTTGGCAAATGAAAAGAAGTATTGAACTTCTTATTTGTGAAAACAAGAAATCATCAAGGTTAATTAACTGTATTTCCTAGTACATTTGACCAGAAAAATTCCTGTGGGTTCTCAGTTTCTACCAGCTGCTGGTTCTTACCATTCCCTGTCCTTCTGTAGGCATAACAGTCTCTATATATGCATCTGAAGATGCTCCTCCTGCCCTCTCAGTGTCAGCCCAAGCTGGTTTTCATTACAGTTTGGCGTTGTACACATGTTATATTCTCCTTTCAGCCTGTAATAGGTTTAGGGATCGAGCGTGGGTGAATGAAAAGGTCTATGATGCTTAAGACATTTGTACAAAGAGGTCTCTGCTATTTTTCCTATGTTTATTCATATCTCCCACATCTACCCATCCTGTGAGTGTACTAAAACTCAGATAAAGAATCCAATTATTTCTGCTGCTAAAATACAACCATCTGGTCAAATGATGCTTGTCTCACTCCCTTCCTGTGAACAGGTACACTTGTCTTTCACACTATTAATTTAAAATGTTGCCCTGATTTTTTAATATAGAATTGTTCTTTTCCCTTTCCAGCGTGTTTTTGTATCAGTCAATACTTTTTTTTATTATTTTTAATTAAAAATACTTCTGTAATGAATTTAGACACAGGAAATTCAATGCTGGCCACAGAGGAATTGATAAAAACTGGACATGTTATCCTCGTTAAGTTTCTCTGTCCATACATGGTACACTAAAGATAACTTCCTTCAGCAGGCCAGATGTTTTTATATAATATATGGGGAATATCATGTAGGTATAATGATAACTACTGTCTTCTTTTATTTTCCTTTTTGAAGTCAGAAATAGAGCAATTACCTTTTAACTGCTTTACTGAAATGGATCTGATATCCATCTAATCCTGGAGATTTGCCTTTCTTGGAATCCCAAATAAATACGATGGAGCAGAAGAACTACAAAAAAAAAAAAAAAAAGAAAAAGAAGAGGATTTACAGACATGATATGGAAACAGGGAACTCTAATTTGCAGCTGATATCATCGATATGAGCTCTGTTTACTTGGGACTTGTACATAATACTGAAAAAAAATGTTTAATGGCCATCTTAATTTCAGTTAGCTTGGTCAGTGTTCCCTTGGGTGTCCTTTGTAAACCAATGGGGTATTATTCTATCAGGTTTATTGCTATTTTCTCCATAAAATCTCCAGCTTGTGCTTTTCATTAAGACAGTGTTATCTTCTAAATAGTACATTTAAGCTCTGCTCTTAGAGTAACAGTCTCTTCCTATAGGTTCTACGTGCTTTTGTTTATATTAAGCTTTTCAAATGTAGTATGATCAATATTTCTAATATGCCTATGCCTTCAAATTGCTCTCCTGTGTGGTTGGAAGATTTGGCACATTTTTTAATTACTGCTTTTGCATATTTTATTGTATATTTTATGTTATTTCCTAATTTTGACTCAGAATGCAGAAATTGGGCTAATTTCTTGGGATATTTTGAATTATTTCTTTTGCCAGAGGATATCAGATCTTTTCTTATAATGGCATCTTATAAATCATGTGTGTCAGTCACATGTAGCAGGCACAGAGTTTGGATTTCTGTTTCATATTTAAGAACATTGTTAAGAGAGAGAAAAAACAACACTCCTAGTTTGTATTTAGTTCGGTTGACTGTATTTAAAACTCATCCCAAGTGAACAGGAGTGAATGGTTCATCCATAGATTTTCCATTAATTTTAAGTTAATTCTTATGCTTGATGAGCTTTTCCACTGATCAGTCTTATTCTGGAGTAGAAAACATGATTATCTGTGTCGTATTGTTTTGCCAACAAGCAAAACAGTATCAGCAAAGGAGAAGCCAAGGAATTATGCAAACAACTAATCTTAATTTAAATTCCCCAGAAAAGTTCCAGAATAATTAATCAAACTGACCATTTAGAAAGAAGAACTAAGAGGAAAATAAGGAGATGGGTAAAAACCAAAAGGGATTTTTGCACAAAACACATTGAACTGATCTAGTGTGAACTGAAAGCAGAGGATGAGGGCTCATGGCAAGAGAACCGTACATGATGTTATTGTAAGCAAACAAGGAAATGTGTTCTGTATGATTACATGGGCAGGATCAGTTCAAAGGCATTGCTTCTATCACCTATTTTTCTATTATCTATAATAACTACTGTAAATGTTTAACGGACCCAACTTTTCTTACATATTCAATATTTCTTTTGACTTTAACAATGATCCACTGATAACTGATTTCCAGGTGTGTTTTTAAGAATTTATCTGCACTGAGGAACAGAGTCATATTTCAAACTAATCTTGATAACTTGGTTTTAAAGAAAATCATATGCTACTCAATATGGACAAGAGAGAGACACCTCATCTGAAAAAGAATAATGTCCCAGGCAAAAACCACACCAGGAGCTAACTTCTGTGGTATGAGCTCTGCAAAAGGAGATTTAAGGAAACTACACAGGAGTCAAGATTGTTTCACTTGTGAGAAAGGCAAGACATCTATTGGAATGCATAAACATGAATGTAGTATATGAAAACTTTTAAACCAATTCTTCTATAGTCAGCACTGACAAGACTTCAGCTGGAGCACTGCAAACAATTTTAGGCACTACAGTCTGAGAAGGACTTTTACCAATTAAAGAAGGAAAGCAACAAGAATTGTTAATAATTTAGAAATTGTAATATGGGAGGAAAGCTTACAATTATACTTTCTATACCTTTTAGGGGTGATGACACCACCAAAGACCTTGTTCCTAAGAGCAAATTTGCCAAGTACAGATATACAGTCTCTTGTGGGGCACAGGAATGGACCGATCAACTTCTTGAGCGCTCTTCCACCTTTAGTAATCCAAGAAACTATCAATTCATACCCCAATGTCTCTGTGTCATATGCCTGAATAGCTTGCTACACATATACTGACAAACTAAATATGGAAGGAGCATAGACTCAGGTCTTTTTACGTGACCACCCATTCTACTTAATTATCGACATGTGCCCTGTCATAGTTTTGACATAAGTCTGCCCCAGGGATTACTCCCAGCCATCTGAATACACAAGACTACCTTGACCTGGGGCCTGTGTGGGGAAAGGGTGAAGAACTGAGTTGCAGGACCACAGCTGTGCTCTTCCTTTTTCCTCAGGGCACAAGAAGAGGCCATACCCTGTTGTATTTATTAGCACAGGTAACAACACGGTGTCTTCATAGACCTCCAAGCAGCTTTTGTCTACCTTGGACTTCTTCCTCTGGCTCCAACTAAGTTTCCCTAATTATCCTCAGAGTATCCTAGTTGTCTTCAAAAAAAACCCAAAATCTAATTTCAAAATCCCAAACCTCCAAATTTAACTAAGAATAACCTTTTCCCTTTTCCCCTTGGTTTGATTCTACCTGAGCATGCAGGAGTTCAGCTAGCAAAAACAAACTACCAAGCAGTGCTAAAGCAGAAATGCAAAGCCAGGCAGTTACTAGTGATATTACAGCCCCCTGTCCCAGAGTGGTAGAAACAGAAGCGGGGCCATGGTAAATTTGCAGTGAACGTGAGAATTGAGATGGGAGGTGGGAGAAGGGACAGCTGCAACTACCTATTTGGGGGTTGCAGCTATGGTCAGCATAGTAAACAGCTGTCACCACCCACTAGCAGCCCTGTCACTGTCAGGTCTTCAGAGACTCAGTCAGATTGTGTTACTCTCTCTGATCAAAGCGAGCAGCTGCTGGAATAAACATGCTGACCTTACGGTCTGTTTATAATAAACTCCAGCTATATTGCTCACTGTAACTGTGGGCAATTTGGTCTTCTTGCTCAAGTTGTGTTTGCTAGAAATCAATTTCTAATGAACAGTGTAGGTGGAAGATAAATGAAAACATCCTATCAATACTGGCAAAATGTCACAAGGGCTTATTTGAGCTTCATCATCAACTTGTCTGGCTCGGTGTGAATCCCCACATACTTTCTCTTTTCACCATAATTGTAGCAAATAATCCTTGCAGTATTTCCCTGAGGAAAGCATTCCCTCTGGCTGTTAGAGTGAACAATAATAAATAGCTAGTAATTCAGCCATTTTCATTACATACTGTTCAATTAGGAGATAAAAAGAAAGTAATTTTTTTTTTTTCCAGGAAGATGGACAGTTTGCTAACTGAAAACTCTGGTGCTGCAGGCAAATGACTGCATGACACCCAGCAACAACAAAAAAAAAAGTTATTTACCAAGCAGCTGTTGTTACCCTGGTTTGAAAAGAGAGCTGGATAAAACACCCAAAACTTTTAGTATTTTATACTTCAAAACTTCAGAGTTCCTATGTTCTTCAATTACATGGGCAAGGTCCCCAGAACTTTTTTTTAAACCTTTTAATAGAGGTTTTACGACTCTCACAGATGGAAACCTTTCTCTGTTACAGAAGCTGTATTTCCTAGGTGACAAGTGGAGAGTCTCATCACCTGTGGAGTCAGCAGCTGGGGCAAGATTAATTAGTGAAGCTTGGAAGGTTGTTGTGCCTGAACCTGCAAGACAAAGAGAAAAAATATCCTCATTCTTAGACAAGACTTTGAGAGGAACATAAATAACATCTATATTTTTTTTATATATATATGACTAAGACTGAAGATTCTCTCGCTTATTCAAAGCTGATATATATTTTAGATACAGACGAATAGCTGAACACAAGTGATAGTCAACCACATAAAAGTTAGATATGAGCTATAATTTTTTTTTTCAGGACAGTTCTCACATTTAGTGACATGGAGTTACTTATTTCAGAAAATTGCAGTTCTTTTGTAGGTTATCTATGACTACATCTATCACCTTGATGTATACTTAATTTGCAAGCTGAGTTTTAACTCATATTTCTTGTAACATAGGACTGAATTTCACCGTTCACTAAAGGAACAGTTAATCTAATGAAGGTAGAGAACTTGATCCTTTTCAAAACAGGTATGGATATAGCTAGTTGGTAGATATGAGCATAAAATTAATACTTAGTATATCCTAAGAACTTTCTTACTTAAGTGGTTGTTTAGCTTTATTTTACATATAAATGTGTGTGTGTGTATAGATGTACACATTTAGATCTGATATCTCACCGTCATAATGTCCTTAGCTATAGCATTTCTCTTCTTGCACAGGTGCAAGGCATTCAGTTGCTGGCATAATCCCACTGTGATCTCTGTTTAGCTACTCCAAAGTCACAACACTGAAGAAATATAAGTGAGTCTTGCTAGCAGTGGTGTAGCTGCTGCTGCTGCAAAGCTGTGGGAGAGGGGCTTAAGGGCAGGCATGGTTGGCAAGGAGCAGTGGTTGCAACATGGACACAACAGTTGGGAAAAATGGGAGTAATCCAGAAACAGAGAGTTCCTGTAGCCTGGGAGGAAACACTGTGGACAGGAGGAGAGGGAACTAAAAGTGGTTTGGAGTAAAAACGTCTGAGTGACAAAACGTCATGTTATGGAAACCTCCAATTCATCCACAAGTGTCCAGTTGCCTGGTCAGCTGGAGGAGTAGCTAAAGCACCTTTGCAACCTGTGACCTGTTAGTGGTTGTTACAGCTAAAGGCTAAACTAGACTTACAGCTAAAGAAGAAGTTCCTGGGCGGTCCTGATACGGCAAAGGTGGGAGGCTGCTTCACAGCTCCAGGAGATAAAACTTAGAATTGCATTCATAACCTACATTTCTTGTTTAGTTGGTTTGGGGTTTAGTTAGATTTGTTCCTTCTTAATGCCCTGGAGAAGAGTATGGTTAGGGAGAGCTGCCTTTTGGCCATCTTCTCACCGTTTGTGGGGGTTTTTTTCCCTTTTCAGGCACTCTCAGGTAGTAGGGCATCTCAGTAGGGGTAAGCCTGCAGGGCTTCTTTCCCTCCTGTTCCTGTAACGTTCCTTCTACTCTTTCCCTGAAAGAACTGATCAGGAACCAAAGAGAACTGGAAACAGCAGATTCTACCTGGACATAACAAGGAACCAGACTCCTCACTTAAAACCAGAAAATTTTCCTCGGGTGGTTAAAGGGAGATGCTGCTCTTTTAGGCTGTGAAATAGCTTCCAAAGGGAAGTAGCAAAACTCCTGTTGTGTGAAACAATTTAAATTGAACTGAACAGAGTGCTGGCTAATATATTTTTGTATGGCCAAAGGCATAAGTAAGATGAACCTAAAGGTCTTTTCTGTGTCTTCTGACACTGACTCTTTGGAAGCAAAGACACCAGAGAGGAAGCTTAGCAATGGCAGGCAAATACTGTGTGTGACAAGCAATAGCTAATTACAGAATTAAACTTTCTTCAACATAGGACAATGCAATGAAGATTGACAAAAGAGATGCAGGCCTGATATATGGAAGACTCTATTGACATGTAAAGTGTTAGAGTCCTAGCAAATAGGCTGTCAAGGGAAATAGTCTAAGTTAAGAGCTTCAAAGGATTTAAAGCCAAAATTGATGAGTATCTAATCTGGCTGTGGGTGAGCACTCTGAGAAAGGAGGTAGTTCAGTGGAAAAGTACAGTCTGGAGTTACTGGCTTCATTCAAAAATGCGCTATGTCTCAGTCAAATATAACCTCAGTAAGTATTTGATGGTTTCTCATTTTGAGATTTTTATTTTTTGTTAAGTCTTCAAAAGTACACAAAGGGCATGGCATTTCTTTTGTTAGCAGTGGGAGAAGCCACACTGTATCATTGCACCTATTTTGTAAAAGGGTGGAAAGGAGAACCCTGGGAACTACTGACCCGTCAGCCTCACCTCTGTGAAGTGAGGATGGAACAGATCCTCCCAGAAGCTATACTAAAGCATGTGGAGGACAGGGAGGTTATTCCTGACAGCCAGTGTTCTTCCACCGAGGGTTAGTTCTGACTCACTATTACCTAGTGGCCTCCTATGATATATAGGACAAGTGGTAATGGCTTTAAACTAAAAGAAGGTAGATTTCGACTAGATATAAGGAAGAAATTTTTTACAGTGTGGGTGGGGAAACCCTGGAACCTGTTGCCAAGAGAGGTGCTAGAAGCCCATTCAACGTAAGGTTGGAAATAACTCTGAAAAACCTGACCTAGTTAAAGATGTCCCGTCTCATTGCAGGGAGGTTGGACTAGATGACCTTTAAAGGTCCCTTCTAACACAAAGTGTTTTGTGACTCTATGGCGAGTGAGTTTGTAATGCAATTTGCTTCCGCATAAAACCAGGACACTGCTGGTGTAAGAGACAGTGGATGGAAGATTTCTGTGATATTAACATATCATTTTTTATGGAAGTGTCACGATAATGAAAATACCCATCCTAGTAAAAATTGAATTCACAAAACAATTTGCAGTGCAAGTCTCACTTCTACAGTGCGCCTGCTGAATTATCTATTATAAATTAGTTCATTTTAAAATTGGTGAAGTCTGCAGAATGTTGCATTCCCTCTGGATCAGGAACTCTACACAGAATGTCTCGTAGGGGATAAAAAAGTAATTACTGAAGATCACCCTTCCCCAGACAAATGCTGTGGACTCTTCAGCCGCTCATTTGCAATTTATTCCCGGGGTCCTCACTGAAATAGGCTTTTAGGTGCTAACCGGAGGCTAACAAATGGTTATTTAAATTCATTATATTTGAAAAAACAGAAAACAGATTTTCAATTTTGTGGTGTAATTGAAGCTGGTTTTTATATTGGGAATAGGGGAAACAGTGGAGTAGGATTGTGTGAGGGTTTGGAGTTTTGATTTTTTTTTTTCTCTCATACACACTAACTGCTTCCTGATTCAGTATAATTTCTACTTTATTCTTGAGATGTAGACTAAGTCGAATAATAAATGTTTGTGTTTCAACAGCTATAATATTTGAAACTTTCCATAGATTAAAAACCCCATGTTTTTAAATGTTTCTTTGAGAAGCATTTTTAAAAGCTTAAACATCTGACAGAGAATACAGTGGGATAAAGAATCATACTTCTCAAAAATGACTGGCTACTAGTGGTCTAATTGCATGTATTTGTTTTGGAAACAGCTGATGAGTGCAACCAATACTATGAGACTTGTTTTCCTGTAGTGAAGTATGTGCTACTTGAAAACAAGGTCATTTTTTTTTTGTAATTCCCTCTGTGTGGCTTTTTTGCTATTACCCTGTACAGTGGAAGCAGTAAGTTCTGCTTAGTGTGGAAGACTCGGTTCGTGTTCAAAGGATCAGATTTTCTTTTTGTGCAAGTGAATTGACAACAGTTTAGCACTGATCATTTAAACTATCTGAGATTCTGCTTTTTGTTATGGCCTTTTCCATTCATTTCAAAAAACATTTTTGAAAAAGCACTGAGGTTCAGGTCTGCAAAGCTATTTCAGTGCCCATCTTTCTTTGAAGTCAGTGTGATTTACATTTTTACTGCCTTTGAGCAGCCAAGACTGAAAGATACAGCAAAGTTAAGGCACATACAAAGTGAAACAATCACAATTAAATTGTAGTGTGGTTGCCTTCAGACCTTTAGCAAAAAGAAAAACACAAACACAAAAAACCCCACAAGCCTAACCCAACTCCCCCAAAGAAAAACACAACAAAACCCAAACCAATCTCAAAACAAATAACCAACAAAATAAACAAACCAACAGAAAAAAGCATTTCAGAAGCCTTGAAATAAAACAGTTTGTTTATTTGTTGATCCCTCCTCTCTGGTAATTTTGAGTGAAACATTGTAGAACAAGGAACTCCCAGGTGATCCCCCAACATTTCTCTCTCTCATTCTAGAAGCATATGTATGTCAATACCACAAGATAGTTTTACTTGGGCTGTAATCCCTGTTCTTTCAGGTTCACTGAAATACTGCGTGCTACTATGACAATAACATAACTCTGCAGAACTTGGTGGGGATCATCCCCTGTAAAAGAAAGAGATCATAACAGTGCTCGCTTAGCTCACATTTCAAATTAAAATTCATGATACAGCAAAGCTGTCATTTTTCACAGATCTCTAATACCTCAAATTATCAACTTTCAGGTAAAGTAGGTATATTGAGAAAGCATAAAATGCAGCAGATAATGAAAATCATAAAAATCTCACTTCAGTGCTTATGACAATTCAACTACAGAGATAAGTGAAGTTTTTCATGTGTACTGCCAATAGAAATAGCATTACTCTTTGTCAGTACAGTGTGATTTCAGATTTGCATGTTGCATTGAAGTGTGTGCTGCAAATCTGGAAAAAATTATCATACAAGGTACAATGTAAGAAGTCCCTTGCAAGATGTATTGGACTGACAGGATGCCGTACCAGATGGTACCTGGTAAAACAAAGTAAAGGTGTGCCAGTGGCTGCTGTGTTTTCCTACTCGGTCACTGAGAGCATGATGCAGCTTTTAGCCTATTGCTTGGAGGCCGTCCAAACCATCTTCACCCATGTAGCTGACAGGGAAGCAAAATGCTGTTGGGTCAAACTTTCATTTTGTGAAAAAAAAAGCAGTCTATCTGACCTCCTAATTAAGTCACCTATTGATTTCAGGAGTTTGTAGCTGGCACTGTCAGGTTTATTGCATGAAGTAATTGAATATTGTAGAAGGGATGAAGAAACTTCTGTGATAGCTCTTTGTGATACACTGATGCAATACACCCATGGAGGGCATCCCAGTAGCCACCAGCCAAAAACTCAGCAGAATCGCTGGAAATCATCTGTTGGCCTTCATGACCAGACACAAAGTTTGGATCATCTCGTAAATAACACCAATGTCACATTTATACAAAGCCTTTTCGATGAAAACCGTGAGTTACTGAAGATCTGTTGCGTGAAATTTTCCCAGTGTTTTAAAGGAATTCTCGTTGCTGATGATGGTGTTTGACTCTTGCTTTATAAATTCTTGCAGTGTAACAGGCTAAAGATGATGAACGAGACATTGACATGAGCCACTTAGCAACAGATGGTGAAATATCACTCTTCCAGTGTTTGAGACACAACTTTAAACAGATAGGCACTGGAACGCTCTTATCACAAATTCTCTTTAAATTGTAGGCAATAGGAATGAATTATACCCGTGGTTTATTTTTTTCGTTCTTAAAAAAAAACAGTCCAAGTCCCGTTATTTACAGTAAAACAGATTTATACTCTTTATCCTGAGAGCTAAACTTTCCCTGCAGTAATAATTAATTTTACAGTTATATGAAATGTGTAAGTAGGTGTTATAATATGTATTCATTTTGTGTTCAAAGTGACATTATGTAAGCAGGAAAAAAACAGTTGTTTTTTCTTCTGAAACAAGCTTATCCACTCAAAATTGCATCAGTCAGCTTCACATGACTTTATAATATTAAAGGTTTAGGACCCATGTTTGCTATCTAGTACAGGAAGCTTAAGTGGCAGAGAGATTACCCAATTTATTTTTGTACAAGAAAGTCTTTTTTTTTTCCTTTTTTTTTTGTCATTGAAACATGTAATATATTATTAGAAATATATTGACATATTAAAATACCAACTGATGATGCAAAAATATATATTACTACGGAGATCAGTTGTAATGCTTCTTCATTACTTTTTACAACAATTTGTTCTTATGCACCCTCCACAACAGGCTGTACCCAACTCAGGGAGTTTGCTGTTTCCTTTTAGTGATGTATGTCCTTAACAACTATCCTCATATGTTTTGTCAGCTGTAATTTCAAGAGCTTTCTTTCTCTCCATAATCAATACAGCATTCTTTTCATAGGTATTATATGTCGCAGTGTGATAAATACAGGCAAGTGAAGGCTTTCTTGGGACTGGTGCATAAAGGAAAACTTGCAAAGGGTTAATTAGGGAATTATACATTTCTGTTATTTAACGGGCTATTAAAAGAAGCTAATAGGAGAATATTTTTTGTGTCCCTACTTTGATAAACATTTCCCTAGCATTTAACAGTCCCCTGGAAATTTAGCCTCAAATTAGAAGGATTACTATGTATCCTTGCTTATGTTCTTCTTCATCAAAATATTATCACTATCTATCTAAATTGATTTTGAATTGGTCTACTTAAGGCCACTGGAAGACGGTCCTGGTTAAGCCAGCTTATCCCCTGCTTAGTCAATTTTGTGTAATTTAGTAATCTCCTGATGCAAACTGAGAAAGTTTTAATCAAAGCTTAAACTGGGGCAAGTGAATGTATAAAGAGAGGTTTGCAACAACTGAACTGAAGCAATTTAAAATAGGATATTTTCCTGAATCCAGGGGTGCAGTGGAGAACCTCTGAAGCCGTAAGACATAAGCAGTGACAGAGTTAGTTTAAAGGGAGCATCTGTGGAGACGTGTGCTAGTTCTTTGAAAGCTGTAGAAGGAAAACAGGCAGTAGGAGCCCTGGGGAAGATGTGGTAGTAAATTAAAAGAAGGAAAAGAGGATTTAGGGCCAATAATAGCTTTCTGTATTCTAATAATGATTTTTGAGAGTGCTGGGAGAAATGCTTTGTGATTCTTTACAGCCTCTGCAGGAGAGCTCTTGTCCTAAAACTTCAGAGTGTCCTGTTTTAACTGAGTCCTTAGCATCTGTCCTAAAATTACTTTCAGCCTTTGGTTTGTATAAAGGCCAAATGCTTTCTTTAAAAAACATATTAAACTCGATTCTTTCATAATCAGAGGTTTCCTGATGTCAGTGCTTATATTCAAACATAACAACTTTGAGACACCACACCAAGGCAAAGCCTCAGTCTCCCCATCTAACTTTTCTGTGAACTGGATTTAAAGGTGAGAGTCATTCTCTTTCTCAGAAAAAAAAAAAAATATAGCAGCCCAGCAGATTCCCTAGATCGCATCCAGAGGGAAACTTGTTTATGCTGCTGGGATACAGTTGGAGGGCCATCCCAGAGCCATAATGAGAAATGGGAGGGGAAAGGTGCTGGCTTCTGCTTTGTTTGGAAATAAGCAACTGAGACGAGTGTATGCTTTTTAATTAAATATAATAAAATAAAATAATAATGTAAGCTTTCTTTTTTAGCTCAAACTTTCATCACAGGATCTGCCCCAGCTGTCATAGATGCAAAGATGTCTGAATGAGTTCGCTACCTCAGCACGTTGCCTGTTTCTGTGGCAAAAGAGAATGAAAATGGTCATGAAGCCAGAGGCTTGCACAGGCACCAGGGACAAGGACAGGCCTTGCTGGTGTGATGGCTCTCAACACGGTTAGAAGCCAGGCTCCCTCGCTGAACCCTTTGTGCTGGTGCAGTGCAATTGCCAAGCTGCTGGGGAGTTTGTGACTCCTGGCTCAAAACACGGGTCCTGCAGTTGGGGAATCTCTTTGTCCACATCTCCTCCAAGGGGCCAGGAGCACCTGGAAAGCAGCTGTCAAAGGGAAAACCTTGCATTCCCTGTTGTATCCTGCACCTGGAGAGTGCAACTTAATGCTATAAAATCAGGCAGTAGCTGCCGAATTGCTTAAGGCTGAAGCTGAGAAGGGGGATGAGAATTATGGATTGGCTTAAAACCTTTGTGGAATCATACAGGTGAGCATTCCCCAATCTTTCAAAACTTTGTAGTGGCAGTTTGATTTTTTGTTTGCACTACATTGTACCTCACTAGATCTTAGTCAAAGTTTTTGAAACCAATGGCCTGAGTGTGCTATAGGCTCTTCCTTTTAAAGATATTGTTTGTCATAAGCTGATCCTAAATCCAATACAATAGTATTTTAACAGTGGTGTTCCATATACATGGTATGAATGCTCTGAGTGTATAGCAGCTGATTTTTTTTCTACAGAGTTATCAGTATTGTTGTTAATTTTTTTGCAGGAAACGACAAAGTAAGACGGAAAAAGAAAACATGCAAGTCAAAAAACTTCATTTCCCCTTCAAACAAGGTAGAAGGTCTCTAGTGTCCCTGGGTAATAGATAATGAGAAAAAAAATGTACAGAAAGACCTACCCAGGTTATAGGATTATGAAATCCTTTTCTCATTTTCTTGTTTACAGAAAATGTTGCATTTCTGAATACATTCTATGTGAGGACACTTTTATATGTTTTGATTAAAAAATAACATGGGGATTGTTCGATACACTTTTCCCTCTCATTTTTTTTCCTGATGTTTACAAGATTGTACAAACCATCTCAGCATGTATTTTTCATTTGCAGTATGAAAACCTTTATGTCTTCTTGACATCTTGTATTTCCCCTGTCTTGATCTAAATAGCATCCTTCAGTCAACAGTGAGTATACACTGGTCGTAGTTCTTCACTCCTCTCTGAGATCTTCCACCTTTTCTCTTCCTGACAATTTGCATTTTCTCTTCTGGGAGGCCAATTTTTCCTTGCAACTTCAATATGGTCTCATACAATTACTCTGAGGACTTATCCATCTTCAGCTCTCCAGGTACACTGCAGTCTCTCCATTCTGAAAGTCTGTCAGCCATTTTAAGTATCATGTAGAACAAAAAGATCAATTGATTTATTTGTTTGGGCTTTCCTCCTGTGCCACTTCCATCTCTTTCCCTCCATTTCCAGCCCTAACCTGAGGCTACTCTGGCACTTTCTTTCCTTTCACCTGTAGAAGCTGTTCTGTCCAGTTCTGCATGACCTCTCGCTATGTGTGTAATAATCTGTGTTTATGAGTCAAGGTAAGAACTTGATTACTACAACTAATTAAATTAATTAAACATAAAATTATGTCATAATTTTTTTTTCCTGTCCATACGCATTCCCATTTGTCCAAACTCTTTCTTACCAGTCATACTGACAAATCTTTCTCCCATTAAATCATGTCTGTGTTTCAGGTGCCTTCTCTTTTCAGAAAACCCCATGTTTTTCTTCTTCAAGGCACTGTACATGGCCACTTCTCGCTGCTTAGCTGCTGTTGTTATCTTGTGTGAATTTTCATTCAGAACCATTCTGCCAGTGTGTCAAGCTTTGAATGCTTATTTAGTGCCTGAGTTCTGGTACTGGCTTCACACTCCTTCACATTAATACTTCACACGTATTTTCATGTACTAGAGTAATCTATAAGGGTGCAAATACCTCCTCCTTCAAATTCTACATTTTGGTTTGTGTTTGGGTTTTCTTTTTTTTTTAAATGATAGCAACTCTATTAATTACTTTACTAATGAAAGCTGTACCAAGAATCTCAAGACTCGTATCTGTAAACTACAACTAGTTTTGGAAGATTTAAAAAATACATATATGTACATACTAACTGCTTAAACTGTATAAGTGCTTTTTTCTGTTATCCTTGTCTTTCCTTCTTCTTCAATGCTTGTTGAACCTCCTGTTTAAAGAAATCAAGTCAGGGGGCTTACGTCCTCAGAAGCTATGTTTCATTCATACTGCAAGGCCACAGATTCTTTACATTGTTTTTCTGTATCTACTTTAAAATAACATACATTTTCTACACTTTGAGGCCACAAGCATATGTGAATGTATTTCCCCTCCAAACTAATTGTATGTTAACTAAATGAACACTTATCCTTATCCATATTATGAAATACCTTAAAATTCATACAAATATTGGGGTTTTGTTGGGGTTTGTGTGTTTTGGTGTTTTTCCCCAGGGGAAAGAAATTCAAACCTATGGAATGTCACAAATAAATCAGAAAATTAATTCCTAATTACAGTGTTGGCTGCAAGCACATTTAAGTGCATCTTATTAAAACTCTGAAGGATGTCAAAGAATCATATCTATAACCCAAAGACATTTATTCTTTTGCTTCTCTAGAAGTTTAAAAATAATTTAATATAGAAAACAAGGCAAGTAGCCATTGGAATTGCATGGAATTTCTTGTGAAAATTTACTTTTTAATTAATATAGAAAGGTTAGACACAATATTTAATTTACGAAAATGTTGTATTGTTTCATCCACAATAAAATAACTAATGAAGAGCCTATGAAAAGATAGGATCTTTCCTACCCATAAAACTATACTCGAGACAGTATATAAACGCTAAACAAAGACGCCTAAGAGCAAGTACATAAATCAAGCAGAATTAATAAAGTAAACCAAATGTCTAAGAATATAGCCTTGAGGTAAAACCTTTAACCTTGCCTGAAAAATGAAGTAACTTTGTCAACATGTCTAATAGTGCCCTTGGGTGTTCACTGCAGCATCACAAGGTCACATCTCACTAAAATTTCTCTTTAAGGATGCACAACAGGCATTTGTTAATTTGCTGCCTTTTGTCTTTCAGCCAAGGATATTTTTCTTGATCCAGGACCCCTGTAGAGATCAGCAGGATTTTGGAGATCACCACAGCTGAGCGACTTGGCTTGTGGTACGAAATATCTCTAGGGTGCCCGAGTGGCCACCGAAGGGCCATGAGCTGGCTGCGGCTGTTAGTCCCAGGACTTGTGCTGCTCCCATTGTGTTACCAGTAACAAAATGTTGTATTACTATCATTGTCCAACAAAAGGCTGAACTGAAGTCCCTACAAGAGAAAATGTGGCAATAAAGTGATTGGAATGGAGCTTACTGTTGGCAAGCCTTGCCCATTTTTTTCCTACAGCGGAGCAGTGGGCCCCATTGGACCCATTTTTTTGACTGAAAGTTGTCCCCACAGCATTTAATCCCTGTGGTTCTTCAGAGAAGCCAATACCTGCCCTGAGGATAGCGAACTAAAGGACAGTTATGGGATGAGATTCACAATGAAGGTGATTAGGTCAAGTCTGTATGATATGGGTTGCAAACCAGGAAAGTTTTTTTTATGAACTGTGTTGGTTTGCATTGTAGCACTTGTCCCCACCGAGATTTTGTCACAGGTAAGTGTAGGTGTCAATGTTTCTTGCTTGTGTTGATGAATCTCACTGTGTAAAAAGCACTGCTTTCTTTTCACCAGAAGGACCGACTCTGTAACAGACATCAAGATGTGGACATATTATTAGCTTCCAGTAACCCCACAATAATTTTTAAGGTAAGGTTTAGGCTCACAACAGAAACAAATGGTATTTGTGTCCTATTCAAGAGTGAGTGACTGTTTTCCAGAAGTGACTGATATTAACCTCAAGGTCTCAAGCTCCCAGTTCCCTGATTCATCCTTCACAGTGCCCTTAAAAAAA
The DNA here is from genome assembly GCA_020746105.1 of Trogon surrucura. Taxonomy (NCBI): domain Eukaryota; kingdom Metazoa; phylum Chordata; class Aves; order Trogoniformes; family Trogonidae; genus Trogon; species Trogon surrucura. The sequence continues at coordinate 90,378,177 of CM036618.1, forward strand.
CCCTTTTCTTGCCCTGCCTGAAGCTCCCTTAGTACAGATACTTTATTGCCAAATGTAAGATTAGACTCTACAACATGCTTAGGTATGAGTGACCCATCCATTGATTTTGCTGGAGCCACAGATGTTGCAAAAGTTAATTATAGGTGTAGGTTAAGTGCTTTGTTGGATCAAGGCCTGCATTTTCTTTATCTGGTAGAGAGGGGAATGATTAAAGATATTTCTTAAAAAATCAATTTCTCTAAGACTAAGCATAGCAGATTTTTTTTCTAAAACAATCTTCTATGTAGTAATATCAAACTCGTACATGCTGTTGAGGAAAGAATATTCATGCTATGATGGAATTAGTGTCTCCTTGGTAATCAAGTATCTAGAAGATTAGACTTTTCCAACTTCAGTAAATTCATGCTATGATGGAATTAATGTCTCCTTGGTAATCAAATATCTAGAAGATTAGACTTTTCCAACTTCAGTAAAGAGTACACATAGATCAAACATGGAAGTGTTATCAACACTGATGAGAAAAAAAAATGCATTTATGTTAAAAAGTATCATAAATCTTATTTTTATTTACTACTGGAATATCTGTGAAAAAGAAGACTGCTCTTTTTCAAGTGTTAATTTTTATGCTGTTACATAGGTATACATGCACTTATTACATAAGAAATAAAATTGCATTTCAGACACTCATTTCGATTCCAGTTAACATTGCATTAGATTCTAAAAGAACGTTATTTTGAAGGTAAGTAACAATTCTAAATTGGCAGAATACCTGCTGCTTCTTAAACCACCTATAACATTCATGCTTTCTGCATTAATACAATAATTTCAGAAGCATGTTATTATAGCTTTTGTACAAAATCTGTGAACAAATTGAATGTATTTTGGTTTGGGTTTGCTTTTATTTTTCTCTCTAAATATAATGCTTTTCTTCAGTCCAAACTGACATTTTGCTGACAAGCTTGAAAAGAAAATTAAGTCATTTTTTGTAATGCTACAATTATACAGAGAAATTTTAATTTTCAAAAGGAGATTCAGATAACAAACAAAGTTTTAGTAAATACATAACACCTAGAATGCGTTTCTCTTTGTTGGAAGAGTTATGTGGAAAACACCACCAAGCAGACAAAAAACCCCAGAAAACAAAACCAGAAGAAAAACTTTAACATGCTTTATATTAAGTACACTTATCAAATTAGCTTTCTAGCATGTTCTTTCTAAAGGAAACATACCTGCACTAGGCAGGCAATTTACCTTTTACATTTTAGCTGTAAAATTTTCATTTACCAAATGAATCCAGTTAGATTTTGGAACAAAAGTCCTCAAATTGGAAAATTAAAGTTTTCTGTTTGTTTTTTTCATTTTGTATTTATTTTGTAATGGGAAGATTTTCTGTTTTAGTAATCCAGCTCTACTTTACATGTACTAATTGATGTTAGTCTTTTGGTCTGAAAAAAACAAACCCAGACTGATAGTGTTTGAATTACCTAAACTTTTATACATATTGAAAGCTAATAGTTGCTCATGCAAACATAGTCTTCTCAAACATTGGATAAGTGCTGATTCAAGGGTAGATTTAGGTTTTGAAACATTCGGCAGTGATTTCGGTCACTTGTTTCTGTCTTGTTTTATAAAAGTATAAAGTTTAGTTCTGTATCTTGTGTTTTCTGTCATTCTGAATGATGTTCACTAAAATTTGAATGACTGCCTCTTTGGAAGCATATTTGATAGGACACAAACATGTTAAAGGAAAGATTTGGGTTTAAAAAATGAATTATTTCCATATTTATGTTTACATTAATCACAGAAAATACACTGTCAGATGCCCAGTGTAGAGATATGGCAATCACATATTTAGATTCCAAAGTTATTGTTTTTATTTCATTGATATTCAAAAACAAGTATCATGGTCTTGTTAGAAATCATCCTCATTCAGCCTAGATACTCTACGTAAACATATAGTTATAGAATGGACCGCATTACTGAAATCACGATGCTGGTAAGGGAACGTAACTGTGATTAAAGCCATATGGGTGGTTAGCACAGTGCAGCAGTGCGACATATGTCGCAACAAGTGGGGAGCAAATGGAAAGAAATTAATATACTTTTGTTCCTTAATTTGACAGCACAGGATATGTTGGTAGGACTAATATTTGTACTTCCTCAAATCTCTCTTTCTATTTTACCTTATTTTTTTGGTTTTTTTGTGCTCAACACTGTGAGTGATTTTTACATCTTCCTCCCTCACGTACTCTTACCCATTTGATGAACCATGTCCTTAGGACTATAGTGAAATAAGAGTCATTGCTTCTGCCTTCTGTGACTCTGACATTATTAGCTATGTTCATCAACAGTGATTCACACTTTCATATTGGGAGAAATTTGTCTGGGGAGTGCATGAGGGCAGTACATGAAGGTCAGAGAGGATTTGAGTCTGTGGGAGATGAGAAAGCATGCTGCATATCCTCCTCTAACAAAAATTACAGAGATTAAAATACTAACATGCAGACAGCATTGGCAGAAATAGAAATAACTAATTTTATCATTGCAATCTCTGCCCCAGTAAGATCAATTAGATGTACACTTTCCTTTTAACCAGGCTACATAACAAGTATGAGAAAAGAAAATAGCTAGTCACTCCATATATAAGTTTTCAGTGTGTCCTTGTTCTTCCTCCACAGTTTTGGAGATGGATAAATACTTCAGGGTTGGGTTCCATCTTGTGGTGAGGCTGTGGGGACAGCATGACCCTGTTCCTCCTGCTACCCTCCATGACCGAGTACATGATAACCTGGGGAAGCACAAATACCTTTCAAAATTCCAGGAGAGAGAATCCCAAAGTCACTGTACTTCAGAGGGTAGCAGCAGCATGTCTTCCCCCCCCCTGCATGGCTGGAATGATTCAGGTAAATCATATTTTTGTCTGTTTTGCTTTTCATCCCTGCTCACCTTGAGGAAATATGAAGAAACGAGTTTACGCTTGAGCACAGCAATTGCATTTTCACCTGGCCAGTACTGACATGAAGGGTGGTTCTTCACTCCCAGTTCCACAAAAGTTTGCCAAAATATGGTGATCATATGAAAGGTTCTGTTTCATTCCTTATTTCATTTCTATTCTCCATTCAGAATGAGGTAGTTACCTGACTATATGCTTATTCAGTGAAAAAAGCATACAGGCAACAAGCTCCAACAGGCAACAGACTAATATCATTGTCTATTCTCTTGTGACTTTATTTGATTTGAGGATGGATATGTGTAGGGGAATTTCTTGTGGAGCAGAGGCGCGGTATCACTTTAAAGGTGTGGACAACCCAGCTTAGGCCTAAACAAAGGCTCTGTCCTTGGAGCTGCCTTGGAACACGGGGAGGAGGAGGTTTTATCTGTTTTGTGAGAGCTTTGCGAGATGCTTGGCTGGAGGTGCTGGCCCCGGGGGGAGAAGGGAGGGGGCGAGAACTGCTTGCATAGTGGAATGGCACTACCCAATAAAACGCTGTCGCGTGTAAACCTGTAGCTGACCAACTCTGTGAAGGGGCAGGCGCGGGGACACTGCTTAACTGTATATATTGAGCTGTCCGGAGCAATAAAGGGAGGACGATCTGTAGCCATATTGGTGTGATGGTCGTTAACTTGGCCGGCTCTCCGAAGGGACCCTTCTAGAGATATGTTGTGAGTGATGTTTTGAACTGGCAGCGTATGATTTCATGTGTGAAAGCTATCATGTAAGGAGCAGGTGCAACAGCCCTTGGCCATTGCTCTAGCCTAGTTGTTCTCATTATAAACTGTGGATTGACTACAAAGCTATGCAGCAGCCTGCCTCTATCAATGGTGAAGATTTTTTTTCTTTTTACCTGTTTGATATTCATACTTCATATAAATCTATTTATTCAGGAATCATGCAGAGGAAAAACAGTTTGGACCCCAGAGAAAAATTCTGAATCTCATGTCTGGGGTTTCCTTGGATACGCTATGTTTTAGTTTTGACAAAAGTTTAGTACCCATATAAGAAGATAATTTAACAGTGACTTTGGAGGCAAGATGACAATCTTTTCTCTAATTATGTAGCAAAATTACATTAAGTTATGTTCTATATCTCTATTATACACAATAGAGGATTGAGAGCATTGGGAAAAGAAAGAAAGTGTCTATAAAACCTCTGTGGTATAGTCACACCTTGGGCCTATGTGCAGTACTGGTAACAAGAGAAATGTAGAGGTACTGGAAAACATGCAAATGTCCCAAGGTGTGCACAAGCTGCCTTAGAATAAAAGGTTAGAAAGTCTGAACTCTTTAGTTTGGAGCAGAGAAGGCTGAGGGAAGGCATGACCAAGAAAATCATGCAGGTGATGATAAGCTGAATGCAGTTCTACAGTTCACTGAATCCCACAATACAGAAATTTGGGGACACTGGATGGTACTGTGTCCTCGTTTTGCTGGGATATAATCATAGAATGAATTTTCTATTCAGGAAAGTTGCATCTTTTTGAGAAGACTGCAGCATCAGATTTGGTGAAAACAAAGTTGACAAAAATATTTCGTTTTCATTCATGGCCAGCCATGGTATACCAGTCTCCATAGTGATCAAGGTCTTCAGCAGTTCTGAGTCAGCCAGATGCTAAAACCAGTAGTGAAAGCAAGGGCATCCGACCCAAGGTGGCCAGCAGAAGTATTCCATATCATAAATCCCTATAAATTAAGACGTTTGCTGGGGACGGTCTCTTCTCCCGATGGCCACCATTCTTGGGAGATGAGACCGTCACTCTGCTCTCAGTGCTGGACATTCAACATTCACTGCTGGAACTACACAGATTGTCACTGCTACATGGGCTGTGTATAAATTTCTATTAGTATTTATTAATATTAATATTATTGGTTTATTAATATTTCATTAAATATGTTCCCACAGGTCTCCTTTCCTTTTCCTGATTTCCCTTCTTGGAGGGAAAGGGGGCCACTGGGTGATAGAACAACTTGCTAAACAAAGACATACTGAAATCTGTTTATAAAGATTTTAAAGTACTTTAGACAGCAGGTGGTAAAATTCAGGAACGTTTGCCAAATGAGACTGAGAATAGCAGACTGTACCAGCAGATTAAATATTTCAGATTATGTATCAAATGGAACAAGTAAGACCATCTCCTTCAATATCCCTGGTTTGGTGGTGGCAGGTCCTAGGAAACAAGAAGCAGAAAATGGGCAGGTTTTGCCACTTTCAGAAACCAAATCCTGTGCTAGGTGGAGTATTAATTTAAGCTGGCAGGACATTTCTTGTGATCCTCCTGTTATCTTGGAAAGTTCTTCAGTTACCACAGTCTATTTTTTCTCAACAATACTGATTGTTTTTCTCTGAAATATCTAAATATTGAGATAAATGTGTTTACCTTGAAACTTTTGTTTTACTGAGACTACTCCCTCTGAATTCTTCAGTGAATCACAGGAAACTTTTATTTTATTGTGTATGGGTTCCACTGAGTTACATGAAGCAGTTTATAGGTCTCCACAAATCCTGAACTATATTTATCTGCTATAAGTTCAAAAGGCTGAACCTAAATGCCCATTAGAGACAACTTCTGACAGGGCCAACTCATCTTATTTAACTTGAATCTTCTGTGTCTCTAGCTGAAACTATACTTTGTTTACTAATGCCATTCACTGAGGCACTGTTTGAGACTGTCTGAGACTGGAGCATGTATGATGAAACCTTGCAAGGCTTACGCATCACGCAGTATAAAGTCAGCTTCTGGAAAGAAGAGAGATTTATCCATGTCTTATAACTCTGAGCACTACTTTACTGATAATTTTTAATTGTCACAATATTCACATAAGGTAGTGTAAGCAACGTACATACAAGATTTAAATGTTGAAAGAAACCTTTTCCAGAGTGCTGGGTAAAATCAATTTTAGCAATGCCTTAGCTCTTGGGAATCTCCAATAACATTTTTTTTTAACTGTCTGAGAAACAAAGTTTGAATTTGTTAAAAAAGCTAGCTACCCATCTAACCTCTTCTACAAGGTTTAATTCTTCCGCACCATCAATCTCTGTCTTTTTATCTGCAATTCATCAAACTCATTGTCCTGCTCCAGAAAATCTGGGTAGAAAACTGAGAAAGGATTTTTGCAGTGAAAGTGGTTTCAGATTGGTTTTGTTTGTTTGTTTTTAAGAATGGGGCAACTCTTATTTGGCAAGCGGACCCTTCTGCTTTTCTAGATTTTTTCAAGATCTCTCTTGGTAACAGGACAGCTTGCTCAGAAAGAGAATTGTGCCAAACAATTAGCTATGGCACATAATTATGAATTTGAGAGCTGCAAGTCTCGTACTGACATGAGGTGACATTTGAAGCTTGTTTTGCTTCTAAGAAGTTTCCTGATTAAATATCCTTTTACAATTCTTCCCCTTCCATGCTCTTAGCAAATTGCTAGCAACAATAGTGGAAAATTACTGAATAGAAAGAAGTTTAGACATAATGATAATTTAGTTCATATTAGCACAACCCCCCACAGTGAACCTTTCTATACCTACTTACTGCTCTGAAGGGACACTTAAACTATCTCTATTCGTAAGAATTTACTTCTTATGACTGATAGTAAACACGTAACTTTCACTTTGTAATAAATGGGCTTTTTTTTTTTTTTAACCCAAAACTAATTGTCTTTCTTCTCGCATTAACAGGATTACCATTTCCCAATGCAGTTTCTTACTATTAAGGCATAAATCAGGAAATACTACAAAATACAAATGACTCAAATCTCTGTTGTCCTTTTCTGTTCCTATCTGTGCAAAGTGGATGTCAAATGTTTCCAACTCTGGAATGCTGACATGTGTACCATCTTTGGACTTGAGGTTCAAACTTATCTAGGGTAAATAACTACGTAGGCAGTCAGGATGAAGGAGGAGTTTGCCCTGGTTGATGAGGACTGGGTTAGGGACCAGCTTGAACACTTGAACGTTCATAAATCCATGGGCCCTGATGGGATGCACACAGGGACGTTGAGGGAGCTGGCGGAAGTCATTGCTAGGCCACTCTCCATCATCTTTGGTAAGTTTTGGGGAACAGGTGAGGAGCCTGAAGACTGGAGGAGAGCGAATGTCACTCCAGTCTTCAAAAAGGAGGACTCAGGTAACTACAGACTGGTCAACCTCACCTCCATCCCTGAAAAGGTGATGGAACAACTTATCCTTGGCGCTGTCTCTAGGCATATCAAGGATAAGAAGGTTATTAGGAGCAGTCAGCGTGGCTTTGCCAAGGGGAAGTCATGTTTGACCAACCTGATAGCCTTTTATGAAGACATAACCAGGTGGATGGATGGTGGCCATGCAGTAGATGTGGTCTATCTGGATATCAGCAAGGCGTTTGACACCGTCTCCCACAGCATCCTCATTGCTAAACTGAGGAAGTGTGGTCTGGATGATAAAGAAGTGAGGTGAGTTGTTAACTGGTTGAAGGGAAGAAGTCGGAGAGTTGTGGTCAATGTGGCAGAGTCTAGTTGGAGGTCTGTGTCTACTGGAGACCCTCAGGAGTCAGTACTGGGACCAGTACTATTCAATATATTCATCAACGAACTGGATGAGGGAACAGAGTGCACTGTCAGCAAGTTTGCTGCTGACATGAAACAGGAGGAGTGTTTGGCACACCAGAAAGCTGTGCTGCCATTCAGGGAGACCTAGACAGGCTGGAGAGTTGGGCAGCGAGAAATTTTTTTTTAAATACAACAAGGACAAGTGTTGAGTTTTGCACTTGGGAAAGAATAACCCCATGTGCCAGTATAGGTTGGGGACTGACCTGTTGGAGAGCAGCATAGGAGAAAGGGACCTGAGGTTTCTGGTGGACAGCAGGACGACCACGAGCCAGCAATGTGCCCTCGGGGCCAAGAAGGCCAATGGCATCAAGGGGTGTATTAAAAGGGGAGTAGCAAGTAGGTCGAAAGAGGTCCTCCTGCCTCTCTCCTCTGCCCTGGCGAGGCCACATTTGGAACATTGTGTCCAGTTCTGGGCCCCTCAGTTTAAGAAGGACAGGGAACTTCTTGAGAGAGTCCAGCACAGAGCCACAAAGATGATGAAGGGAGTGGAACATCTCCCTTATGAGGAAAGGCTGAAGGAGCTGGGTCTCTTTAGCTTGGAGAAGAGAAGACTGAGGGGTAACCTCATTAATGTTTATAGATATTTAAAAGGTAAGTATCAGGAGGATGGAGCCAGGGTCTTCTCAGTGATGTCCAGTGATAGGACAATGGGTGCAAGCTGGATCATAGGAGGTTCCACAAATACATGAGGAAAAGCTTCTTTACTGTGAGGGTGACAGAGAGCACTGGAACAGGCTGCCCAGGGAGGTTGTGGAGTCTCCTTCTCTGGAGACATTCAAAACCCACCTGGACACATCCCTGTGTGACCTACTGTAGGTGATCCTGCTCTGGCAGGGGGATTGAACTAGATGATCTTTCGAGGTCCCTTCCAACCTCTAACATTCTGTGATTATGCGATAGACCATAGATTCTGGGCTCAGTGATGTGATACCCCTGGTTTAATTCCATAGCACATAAAACCAGCAATCAACAGCAACCACCCCCCCTTAATTTCTGACCTAAAATTCATTGCTCCTTATCACAAAATTCACAAGGTTCCTTTTTTCAAGCCGGGCCTTGCAATCAGTCTTAGAAAGTTCTTTGGAAGACAAACTGCAATCTCATCTAACAAACTACTGATACATGTGCTTACCCTTAGCACTCCTACTGGCTTTAAGGAGGTCTGGTACTGTGCATGAACTTGAAGATGAACTTTTAGCAGGGTTATTTTCTGTTGACTGGGAAATATTCAATCAATATTCAGAAATACCACACTGTATATTGAATGAACTTGTAAAAAAAAAAAGTTTGATTTTATTCATGTTTCAAAAGAATCTGCTTTCATTCTTTTTCTCTCTTTTCCTCCATCTAGTAGTTTTCTCCCCAAGAATTACAGCTTTTTAGCATTTGAGCATTTTTAGCTTTGAGCATGCCCACTTTTGGCTTGTACTGGCAATTGATTTATGATTTGTTCATCCAAACCTTCAGGCTTCACACATCATGAATTTATTTCCTAGGTTTTCACAAATGGGTCAAAACTATTTTTAGTGCTGCAGAATTCAAAAAAGAAATGAGTTTGGGTCAAGATAATGCCTATACTGCCTCTATGACAAGCATTCCAAAACTGTTCATGTCTTGCAAACATGTCAAAGTATTCACTTAGAACAGAGAATCCAGCTTTCTATTTAACTTTAGACTCTGTATACTCACTGAATAATAAAGATCCTTCTCCTAGGAAAGAAAACCACAAAATATTGAATGTGTATATGCAATAAAATGTTATGATGCACCACAGTTATGAGGAATAAACAGTGATTTTACCAGAAACAGCCTCCTCTTGAAAGAAATGGATGACTTTAAGTGAGATTAAAACTTTGCAGTTGATGCAGAGTACAGTCTTAATAAAACAAGAATTTTAGAGCCAAAGAAATTGGAAAGTTTACTTAGGTGGAAGAGGAAGAATTGCTCCATTGATTTAAAAATAGCATTTTTTATTATGGATTATACAAGGTTGCATACAGTTTTCAAATCCGTTACTGCTTAGAGAGACAAAATTAAAAATACAGAGAAGGAAATAAAAGGCAAAATAAAATAATGTTTAGAAAATCACAGTAATTCATTCTAGAAATACAGGTTGGAAAATATAGTCACGGGTTTTAATCAGTAAGAGAAAATTTCCCTGCCAAAGGTAGTCACCTAAGTCATCAATTTATTATTAATTAGCTGTAGCTCCTCTCCAGCACTACACACCCAGGTTTTAAACAGACAGTCCTTACCGAGGTGACTGTGGCACGAGAGCAGATATGTCCCAGCTGGGAGGGCGTGGGGTGGGTGCTATGTTAGCTATCTGTCTTTGGAGGGAGGACATTTTGCAAATAGAACCAAATGTACACAAGGGCAGCATCATGTCCTGGAGACAATGTACTAAATGGTCTTGCAGATGCATATTTCTGCAGCTGAGAAAATATGGATTGGATTTACATTGCTTCACAGAATCACAGAATGTTAGGGATTGGAAGGGACGTCGAAAGATCATCAAGTCCAATCCCCCTGCCAGAGCAGGAACACCTAGATAATGCTACGTAGGAACCTGTCCAGGCAGGTCTTGAGTGTCTCCAGTGGAGACTCCACAACCTCGTTGGGCAGCCTGTTTCAGTGTTCGGTCACCCTCACTGAGAAGAAGTTTCTTCTCGAGTTTAAGCGGAACCTCTTATGTTCCAGTTTCAGCCCATTACCCCTTGTCCTATCAGTGGTTGTCACTGAGAAGAGCCTGGCTCCATCCTCGTGACACTCACCCTTGATATATTTGTAAACATTAATGAGGTCACCCCTCAGCCTCCTCTTCTCCAAACTAAAGAGCCCCAGCTCCCTCAACCTTTCCTCATAAGGGAGATGCTTCACTCCCTTAATCATCCTAGTTACCCTGTGCTGGACTCTCTCCAGCAGTTCCCTATCTTTCTTGAACTGAGGGGCCCAGAACCGGACACAATATTCCAGATGGGGTCTCACCAGGGCAGAGTAGAGGGGAAGGAGAATCTCTCTTGACCTACTAACCACCCCCCTTCTAATACACCCCAGGATGCCATTGGCCTTCCTGGCCACAAGGGCACAGTGCTGGCTCATGGCCATCCTGCTGTCCACCAAGACTCCCAGGTCCCTTTCCCCTACACTGCTCTCTAATAAGTCATTCCCCAACTTATACTGGAACCTGGGGTTGTTCCTACCCAGATGCAAGACCCTACATTTACCCTTGTTATATTTCATTAAATTTTTCCCCGCCCAACTCTCCAGCCTGTCCAGATCTCGCTGGATGGCAGCACAGCCTTCTGGTGTGTCAGCCACTCCTCCCAGCTTGGTGTCATCAACAAACTTGCTGATGGTACTCTCTAGTCCCTCATCCAAGTCATTGATGAATATATTGAATAATACTGGTCCCAGTACCGACCCTTGAGGGACTCCACTGGATACAGGCCTCCAACCAGACTCCGCCCCCTGGAGCTAGACTGACGATAGTGCTGAATCCATTTCCACAGCTCTTCGACCCTCAGACAGTGGGATCGTATCAGAGATGTGTTTCCCATGGATGTAATCATTAGAATAGCCCTATCAACCAAATTTCTTTTATGTGGGTTTCTGCTGTTAAATTTATATTCTGTGGTGAATTATGTACATTATTCTACTGTGTTCTAGGTCAAATTGCAAAGGTCAAACTGTGCATAAAAATAAGGATTTATTCACTATATTTACCTATGAAATCAGAACAGATGTAGCACATTCAAATCGTCACTAACTGCATCATGATTTAATTATTTCTGTGCTAGAGAGCCCTGAGGCACATAAAAGTCTCCAGGACAGTAGCATTCCCATCTCTCTAAAAGATCAATACATCTCTCTTCTGATCAGAGTCCAGCTCACAGCCAGGGAAGGGAGGTGTAGTAGAGCTGGGATCCATGCTTCTGGGGTCTGTTCTAGCAAAGGTGTTGACAAGATCTCCAGTTTATCTGAAAACTGATCAGCCAGAAACATCTTCAACTACAGTATGACCATATCATTTTTGTTAGAGGCCTAAAAAAACCCCCAGACATAAACTTCTTCCTTTTTCCATTCATATAAACTTTTCTGACTTGCCTGGCTTTTTAGTTTGGGCAAGGAATTTTCCTCAGGAATCCTCGTATAAGTGGCTAGTGGATTTTGTGGTGCAGTAAAGTTCAAAAATAGAATTTTTTTTTTTCAAATATAAAGTAAATATAATTGCTTTATCAGTAATCAACACCAGATTTTCTTTGATACTCCTTTCCAACTTCCCCATCTCCTTTCCTGGAAATTTGAAACTGTATTTACATGCATCCTTGGCAGTTCTGTCTGCTTTTTATGAGACACGTGGAAGGTGGAGAGTGAAGCTGCTTTCTAGGACACAGCAACTCTGCTCTTAGGCATGTCCCTTTACTGCTTTTGTTATTATGCTCAACCAAACAGCATTTGAAGTTAAGTTACAAGAGCTTTGTTCTCAATGAGAAGAGAATTATTAACACACTAGCCCTGGAGAAGAGAAGCCGCGGGGGGGTGAAGGGAGGGTACTGGGAAGCGTGTACTCCATTCAAATAGTTACATAAATCACAAGGGACCACCCCTGACTTGAAAACAGCAGTATGGTCTTTTCTGTTGTTCAATGCTAGTCATGGGTGATGGAAGAACAAGACAGTCTTACAGGCTTGTTGCAGTCTTCTAATTGATCTGGACTTTGGTTAATCTAAATTAATTAAGTTATTCTTTGCTCATTATATATTATTTCTGAAGATCCAGAAAGGGCAATTAGGAGCAGAATAAACAGCAGTAAATGGTAGCTACACAGATGAGTCAATAAGGTGGCCCATGTGTCAGAAAAGACAAAAAGAGCAACGGAGGGGAAAAAGGGATTAAAACGTTTATTTCTATGTCTAATGAAAAGCGTACATAAATGGTTCAGTTGTTCAGTCTCACCATCACACAGGCAGATGCGCTTCATTGCCTTCGTTATTAATTCAGTGACCCCAAATGCATAGAAGTACAAGCTGTGATTAGGTTAAATACCTGAGCATATGGTACTGGATCAAATCTTGAAAGCATCCTTAAGTAGATTGGGGAAAAAGATAAGAAAATTTGAGGAAAAAATGTGAAATAATAAATTATTTTAAGTAAACTATAAGCTATATCAAATAGTAAGTATAAAAAGTCTCATTTTAAATAAAACTGGCAATTTCAAGAAACCAATCCCTTCAAGAACAGAAGTTCTAGTGAGTGTTTTAAGTTAAAACTGACAGAAATTAATATATCATAGAGGAACTGATATGCAGGAAAAAAATTTAGATGTGTATTAAAAGGTACTAACATGACCAAGGTTTACTGGGTTTTGTGAGTATTCATGCTCTATCAATGCTGATACTAGTCAGTGTTCTGTAAATATAGCTGAAAGATCTCCAAACGTTCTGTGTCTCCCCTCTGTTAGACGGCAGCATTGGGCCAGTGAGGTGTTACCTCCAGTGTTAATACAATTTTAGCACTCACCATACCTCCAGTCTTTTTTTTTTAACTAATAATTTTAAACAAAGCATAATGAACTTGCATGCTGACTTATGATGGAAGGGCAAATGGACACTTCATCTTGCTTGTAGTAAAACTAGACCCAGAAACTGTACCTTAATATATCAAAGATGCAAATATAACACAGGTAGTAATGGTAGCTCCAATAGTTTAAAGCGTATGTCAGATATTAAAAATTCTTAAGAACTGACTTGAAGTCATCAATAAGAAAAAACATTTTAGAAATTTTTGTTACCATCTCTTGGATTTTGAACCAAATGTGTTTGGTTCAATTTTCCTGCAGTAATTATGAAAGATTTGGTTTGCTTTGCTCTTTTTAACTAAGATGGATACTCACATGCATCCAGGACATTGTAACTTTAAAAAAAAAAAAATCAACCAAAATCTACTCTATTAAATGTGCATATGTTCATGAATTGTCATGAGAATCAGCAATTTCTCAACACAATAGAAAGTATCTGTGTTTATCCTCCGTCAGTCGGAAAGCCTGAGTTTGTCAAACATGTAAAGATGCAGCACAAATATCTTGCTGCAAAAGGAACTCTGACATTTGAAATAATCCTTTTTCCTTGTATTGAGTGGAATTCAGGATACACTGTAAGGACCTGAGAATCCCAGTAAAGATATTCACGTTTTAGAAAGTGATATTAGGTTTGCTTGCCCAGAGCTTACCTAAAGAAATACGTGGTGAGGACATGAACAGTTTTCCAGGCCATTTAGGAGAAGTTCTAATGAGGGGCAAAAGGAGACAAAACTAAGGGTAACTGAGTCACTGTGTTACTGTCCATTATTTCTTGTTTGTTCCTTGTGGTACTCAGCAACTCCTGACTTATAGAATCGTAGAACAGTTTTGGTTGGAAGAGACCTTCAAGACCATTGAGTCCGACCTTTGTCCTCACCCTATCAACACAACTAAACCATGTCCCTCAGTACAACATCCACTCATCTCTTAAACACGTCCAGGGATGGCAACTCAATCACCTTTCTGGGCCGTCTGTTCCAGTGCCTGACAACCCTCTCAGTAAAGAAATCTTCCTAACATCCAACATCAACCTCCCTTGGCACAACTTTAGGCCATTTCCCCCTGTCCTATCACTCACCACTAGGGAAAACAGATCAACCCCCAGCTTGTTGCAACCTCCTTTCAGGTAGTTGTAGAGAGCGATAAGGTTTCCCCTCAGTCTCCTCCAGGTTAAACAGCTCCATATCCCTCAGCCTTTCCTCTTAGGACACATGTTCCAAATCCTTTACCAGCTTGGTAGCCCACCTCTGTACCTTCTCCAGCACCTCCATGTCCCTCTTGTAGTGAGGGGTCCAAAACTGGACACAGTACTCAAGGTGAGGCCTCAAAGTCAAGCACAGGGGCATGATCACCTCCCTGCTCCTGCTGACGACACCACTCCTGACACAGGCCAGGATGCCGTTGGCCTTCTTGGCCACCTGGGCACACTGTTGGCTCATGTCCAGCCAGCTGTCCATCAACAGCCCCAGCCTCCTCTCTGCCTGGCAACTCTCCAGCCACTCCTCCCCAAGCTTGTAGCGCTGCTGGGGGTTGTTGTGGCCGGACCCGACATTTGGCCTTATTGAAATTCATGGAATTTGCCTTGGCTTCAGCAATCCAGCCTATCTAAATCCCTCTGTCTTGCCTTGAACATCTTCCAGCTCTCCATTCTGATATCTTGACTCACCACTGTACCCCTTTGCAGTGAACTATCTTCTCTTACACTGACACCACACCTGCCTGTGACCTTCATTAACTTGCAAAGGTACATCAGGAAAAGCAGGAAGTGAAACAACTGGACAGGATAATTGAATCTCATCTTGATAGGCAAGACGTTGGAAATGCCAAGTTCACTCCAAAGAAACTAAGGAAAAAATGTGTTATTGTTCAACAGCAATACTGGCCACTCTGAAAATCGTAAGTAGGTTGGGATCCCAATGTGTCAAAGTTCTGTATACCTAACTGTACAAATTCATAGCCTTTATTGCCCCAGAAAGTTTATAGTCTAAATAAAACAAGTGTGGTGACACCACACTGATAGGGTAGCTTTCTCAAAAGCAAGAGATCTGAGAAAACAGCTAGAAGGAAGAAGCTGATATGGGAGACAGAGCAGGGCCTATTGCTTTGGTAGGTTCAGGTACTTATAGAGTATTTGTAGCAGTACAGGGAGGAAAGTGTTGCTTTGTGGACAGCACAGAGAAGACGACTAGATATTGCAACATATGTGCATTATTATGAATCCTGCATTTGAAATTGATGCTAATGTAGTATGAAAAGGCAGGCATCCTTTATTGCAGTACTGGATGTACGAGGGGATCATTTCACCTATTGTGCATGCCCTATAGCACCTGAGGTGATGTTTCTATTGTAGAGAAACATACATATTCAAACTAATTCTCAGAAATCATTATGATAAGCTCAGCCTTTGTTGTGCATATTCATTAGTTTTTTGGGGGGTCTTGGGTGGTCTTCTGAGACCCCTATTGGTCTTCCTGTGGTTGTTCATTTGGCAGACTCTTGGGTTCCTTTGCTATATATGGGTATCTTTGAGGTGACAGCCTGCAGATCTTGATCAACTCATTCACAACATCTTGCTTGGTTAACATACATAATCGCAGTTCATGGCTTTTAGCTCCCTTACCTTAACGTTCTCTGTTCTTGCGATTATCTTGTTCTTATAATGCCCCAGTAATCCCATTGATTCTGTATTGCCTCCATATCTGCTCCTCTTTCCAACCTATATTGCTTCTACCTAAGTAGTTTTTCAAAGAAAAATAAAGCTTTTCACCAAAGCACTCTTCAACATAGTATGCTAATCTCTTTTGAGAATCAATACCTACGTGTTGAAGTTAAAGGCTGGCAGGTCACTAAACTTTGACGAGTGTTCTCTGCTATCCCACCACCAACCTCCCAGAGAAAGATAACAAGGGAACGAGGTAGAGAAACTTTGAGGTTGAAAAAAAAAATTGAACCAGTTTAACAACAAAAAAAAACAATGAAGATCTCAAACTACGTACAGATATATACATATACAAGTATGCAAATATGCTCAAAGATACAAGGGAATATGTTAATACTGGACCCATGTCTTCCAGATGACACAAAGTCTTGAGCAGAAAAAAAGTCCCATACTGGACTCAGCAGCAGATCGGTGCACAGAGTCATGACAGTCAAAAAAAACAAACAAAAAACCAAGAAAAGGAGCTGTGTCACTCACATCCAGGGTGGGGGACAGGGGAGCACAACCTGTTCGGTTGAATAATGTTCCTCTGCGGCATGAAAACAGGAGCCAGGAACACCAGCAGCACAGGGAAAGATAACAAACAACTGATAACAATCCCACCAACACCGTAGACACTACAGAAAAAAGAAATCTTCTTAGGGGCCCTTATATACTGAGCACCATGGGAAGGAATACCATGATTGGTCCATTTGGGTCACCTGATGCATCCTCTCCTCCCTATAGGCACAGCTGCCCCCCTTCCCCCACTGTGATTGTCATCTGTGCCAGGAGATTCACAGAACTTTTGTCCTGGGGCTCTCAAACCAGGACAGTATGCAAAATGAAATAACTAGATTTAAAAAAAACCAAACAACCAAATCCCTCTGCAATTGAAATGATGTATAAATCATATAATATCTGTTATACTTCAGCATCAGTTTACAATAATATGTGCTGCTTTTCTGGTACTAAGAATCAAGTTTAATAAATATAATAACCTTGACTCAATTCTGAAGATAAATAATCTAGATCAAAGACAACTACAGGAAAAAGAAAATGTGCCAGAAAGAAAAACAGAAAGAAAATATCTAATTTTCCTCTTAAATTGTTTCCCATATATTTTCTGTTGTTGTTTGCATGTGTTGTCTTTTGATAGACGTTATGAGTTTTCATCTTTTCCTGACTATTATATACCATGACACATATTAAAAAGTAGGATAACTATTTTATTTTTCTAAAACGTTTATTGTATGGTATCATTTATGAAAATCTGTCCACTCTACCCATATGTATGACTGTGATGCCCACACTTGAGTTTTGTTTCAAACTCTGTGAAGCCATTCAAGAAACAGAGAGAAGATGTGACTGTTCCTGGGTCATTCTCTTGCTGTAGAAGCTTCTCAGGCTTCCAGACCCTAGCTATGATTTTGAACCCGATGCTTGCTGGGGTGGTATAAGTAAACAGTTATGTTAGAGAACTGAATATGAGGTAAGTGCATGAGTACATAAAATGCTATTTTCCTTCAGGAAACACAGAGTTGAAGACTTCATCACATGCTACATAGGAGATCAGAACTTTCCTCCAAGTTTCTGCAGGGAAAGTATTGAACTAAATTTTAATCTACCTCATAAGGCTCAGCCATTTGATTTGCTCTAATTCATTCTTTTATATAAATAGAGAAGATGGCTTTTGTAATCTTGCAGAGAATGCACTGAATCCTTGAGGGGTAGCACCAATTACTGATACAGGTTTTCAGTAAAGAGCTGGGTACAGAAATCATGGATATGTCAACTGGTAAAATTGTTTCTTAAATGCAAACAGTCAGATGGCTTATAATCATCCATGTTTGCTATTGATTTCAAAATGTAGGCTCAATCTCTGAGAACTGTATTGAATTTTTTGCTTTACTGCTTTTATTTCTATGATTTCCTTTAAACTAAATGTCATCAATGTAAAGTTTTGTTCCCTCCAGGCCTGTCATGCTTTTGTTCGGTTTTTTTTGACAGATGATTTCTAGGGAGGTTGCAATGCTGAACACAAGATGATAAGAGCCATATTTTTTTTATATTGCATTATAAGTATCTCCACTTTGGTACTGTAAAGACACAGCCAGATTCTGCTACCTGCGCTGAGAGAGATTCAGATTTTTATCCCCCTTGTTTGCTCTACTGTTGCAGCACCAAAAAGGAAGAGCACAGTTTGGGAATTTCTCTGTAGCAAAGAAAACACGTCTTCCATACTCAGCTTGTTACCACCCTTTCTCCCTAAGACATCTCTCAGATACGCAGTTGTTTGGTGAGTGGTGTGCATGGCTACATGCTCAACATTTTACAAGTACCTGAATACTATTTAATTTATTGTGGATCAGGCTCCGAGAAGGAATGTGGTGAGAAACTAATGAAAGATCTTTAATTCCTCTCCTGGCTCACAATAGCTTTTATTAACAGAAAGTGTTGTTGCGCCTGTTTTTCGTGCATCTGTGTTATACAGGTTTCTCAAACTAAGGTTTAGGACCAGGTGTTAAAGAAAGAAAACCACACCTCAAGCTTATACTGTCATGGCTTTCAACTTCAAAATGTAACAAATCGTTTCCTCTTTGGAAGACAAAGAGTGACAAAGGTGCTACCCTTCTTTGCTGTTTGAGATACCAATCTAAAAGAGCACATCCAAAAAGCCACGTGCACTCATAATCCTTAGAAAATGTCTAGCAAGGTGTCAGCAGTCATAAGTACTTATAATCAAGCTTCAAGCTAGCTGTATTGGGCCAGACTGAGGTGGAGTTATCTTCCCACAGCAGCTCTCTCTCTCAGTGCTGTGTTTCTTGGAGTGGTAGCTAGAAGGGTGTTGATAGCACCCCAGTCTTTTGGCTACTGCTAAGCGGTGCTCACGCAGCACCGAGGCTGTGATTTGTTTTTTGGTTTTTTTCCCAACGTTCTCCCAACGGTAGGTTGGGCATGCACAACATCTTGGGAGGGGATACAGCTGGGCCAGCTGACTCAAACTGACCAAAGGGGTATTCCATACCATATGACGTCAGCTCAGATATAAAAGCGAGAAGGCAGAGGGAAGGGGGGAGACATTCGCTGTTCGTGTTTGTCCTCCAGAGCAACTGCTACGCATATTGGAGCCCTGCTGTCTGGGAAAGCGGCCGGACATCGCCCGCCGATGGGAAGTAGAGAATAATCTTTGTTCTGTTTTGCTTTGCTTCCGCGCGTGGCACTTGTTTTTGCTACATTAAAGTGCTTTTTATCTTTACCCATGGGCCTCTTGTTACATCTTACCTCTCCCCTGTCCATCTAAAAAAGTGGAGTGATAGAGCGGCTTTGGTGAGCTCCTGGCTTCCAGCCAGAGCCAAACCACCACACTAGCACATGGATCCATGTGCCCTGACAAATCTCAAGCTTTTTTACCAACAGCTGGATGAAACTTGGGCCCAAGAGACCCCTCCCTTTCCAGGAGATCATGTCCTTGTGGCAGCTTCTTGTTCAGGCTGAGCAGCATTGATCCTATCTATTAGGCATAGCGACATGTATGTGTGGAACAGAATAATTTTCTATCTAATGTTTTTTGATTTTTTTGCTGTAAAATATTAACAAATTGTGATTTTACAGCTGTATTAGATTATATTACACAAATGTCTATTTAGTTAGGAGGTCGATAAATAAATTGATGGCCTTGTTTTCCCTATATGAAGTGGGTACTTTTAGGTAATTTAAATTGCATATTAAATGAATGGTGTAACAAAAAATATATTCAAGACAAGGAGCAAGGTAATAAGTACAGAGGACTGAAAATTTAAAATACCCAATAAATAGAGCAGTTTCTGAAGCTAAAGCACATTGTTCCCACACTGAAAGTCCTTTTATTTCAACTAGATTTCTTAAATTTTGTAATTGTCCTTGCTGCTGATTTCATACTTTACAGTCCAAATAAACTCTATCCAAAATCCTATTAGCCACTCTAACCCATAATTTTAGAAAATGTTTGTTATGGGGCTATTTAACGATCATTTATCTTCATTGGGGATGTGGGTTTAAATTAGCTATTTTGATGTAATAGTAGATTTCCAGTGGCATTTCTGACTGATTTGCATTTTGGTTTTACTTCTTAATATATACATTTTATTTTTTCTTAGACACACTTTGTACTGTAAATATTTTCTTCATTTATTGTACTTAACTTCACTCCATTGTAACTAAGAGATTTGCTCAGCTATATGGTTCTTTATGTTTTGGATTATAATTTTACACACAGCTGGAAATAAGTGGGTTTGGAAATTCTTAGCTAAAAAGGCATTAAATCTAAGACCATAAGTCTAAGACATTGAAGCATAAAATCTAACTTTAAGTACTTACAAAAATGAAATCAGTCCTGATTTTGTTCCTGCCGAAGAACTGTAATCAACTGAAATGTTGAGGACCAGAAATGAAAGCGAAGTGGCACTGTGACCAGTTGGGACTGTCCACTTTGGAGACCGGCTTTTGGAATAGCTGCTCTCCTAAATAACTGGGAGGTCCTGGGAGCAGCAGATGCACAGCACAAGCTCAGAGACCGAATATCGTTTATGCAGGAACATTGGACTTGTACAGATAAAGCACAGTGACAAAAATTCTGGCATCCTAGTGAGAGACATGCCTCCCAAAGGTCAGGCAAGGACCTGCAAGCAGGGAACCAGAAGGGGCAGGGAGTGCCCCTTGCCTTGATAAATGGACAGTGTTTTTGGAAAGAGATGAATATGTTACCATTCTAGAGCTTGAAATCATCTCTGATCATAGAGATGACTGCCTCTTCACAGCAGCTGAGTCAAGAAACTTCATTCAGTTTGGTATAATACTTAGACTCACACTTAACATCGTTGATAGCTGCAGGATTATGTACATGTTTTAACCTCAACCTTACTCAAGACTGTCTTGCAAAAGAAAGTATTGGCACATCCTAAACCTACAGAAAGGTATAAGATGGCAACACAGGACATTGAGTAGGCTACATATTCATCATATATTCCACACAGGGCCACTTTAGTTCCCTGACGTTCTTTATTTGAAGATCTGAAGCTAGTTGATTTTCCTCATGCCACTCATGTCATCTCAGAGGAGATCAGATGAACTTTTCTTGCAGGATGTCAATGATCCTCAGCCCACGTCTGTCCCCTGGGCAGGCTACAGGCATAGCGTCTGCATTTAAGAGTGGGAGGGGATATGACTAATCCTGCTTTCCCACTGTTGGAAATATTCTCTCAGCAGCATGTATAAAAACTGAAAAAGAGTTCAATTAAAGTGAACTATATCAATAAACAGAGAACAGTTGAGTGATTTTGTGGGCCGAACCAGTGTGGTAATCAGCTGAGTGCAATACGCTCTACTAAATTTAGATCCTACATCACACGCATGGTTGGGGGGTATGTACTGTGGTCAGTTACCTTGGACTTGTTTGCTGTCTTATTGATTAGGTGTTCAGGTCTGGGCTGTTGTAAATTCTTTTACTTCTCAGTGCATGCTGTCAAATATGCTGCCTGGGGAGCTCATAGCTACAGTCCTGTTTAAAGACAGTTTTAAATTGTTTCTTTTCTCAGTGTTCATTTATTCAGTTCTTTTTCACTGCCTACTGCTTCTGGAGCCTAGTCCTGAGCAGAGCAATATACATTTAAATTGTTATTGCTGCAGTGTTGCAAAAGCTGTGTCTATCAGCTGAAGTGAATCACTAAAGCTATCTTATTGTTTAAGCTAAAGCTATTTTTCATGCAATTAAAAAATGTGCATGGCATAAATACATGACTGATCAGATTTATGCTCTCTCATTCATGCTGGGGAAAGAAAACCTATCATCTTTCACATATGCATTCAACATTTTGCATGACAGGCTTTTCAAGTGTTATGAATGTAAAGCAATAATCACTCCAGGGCAACATTATTTTTTTTCTAGCGTGCCCCTAACAACAACAAAAAACTCATAACCAAACAACGATAGATAACTGAATGGTGAATAGATTTTTAAACAGTTGTGAGAATATTTTCCACCAGGACCTTTTTTTATTTGATTACTTTTCAACTACTACTGTTAAATATTGAATATTATCATTATCCTCCTATCCTATATACGAATACATGAGGTGCATTCAACATATATGTGATTATAAGGAAATATATTGCAAGCTGTGGTGTTGATATAACTTGTTATAAAGCTATTCTTTTGACTATCAGATACTCTTGCCCTTGGTTTTGCCAAATTCTTACACTTTGTGCCACTTCAAGCTGGGATTTTCACACTTTTGGGAAAAACTTCAGACAACTCTGTTCAGCTGTTTCTGAGAATAAAATTATAAGAATAACATTATTTGACCAACTTTAAGCAAAATCAAGTTAAATTAGAGAACAGTTGTGTTTCAGTATATAGTTCTGAAGGCTTTTCATCAAGGGCTCCATATTTTAAAAATAAAGGATTTTTCCTGTCATTTTCAGTGTTTACAGGAAATTATGAACAAATTATAATAATTGGAATTCTTTACTGAAAGATGTGGATTTTCATATCTCTATATGCTCACAATGTATAGTGTAAACTGTAAATTGGCTGTAACATCTGCAGCGGATGATGAAGGTAATTCTGATGGCCATAGAGTGAAATGGGTCAAGCACATATGCCAACAGCCTAGCAATAATTCTGTAATGTGGCAAGGAGCAACAAAGCTGTCACAAAGGTGGGCAGAGAGAGAGGATAACTAGAACTGTGGAGAGTGAGAGATCGAGTCAATTTTGAGAAGTACCAGAGAACAGACAGAAACAGGGAATCTGGAAGGATGGAGCCTGGAGTTGGATCTTGCATCCACCAGCACAGGCGTGAACACCTGTGCCACTAAGGCAGAGATACTGTGGGAGAAATATCGGCTGTGTGTGTAATTATAGAGCATGTGAGAATGCATCCACAAAGGCCAGTCAGCCAAATTTAATTCTCTTACACATTCCTGACTAGCAGAAAACATTGTTGCACTAATATAACTTTAATTCATAACTGCAGAATAAATTTGATAAATATATAGAGTAACATCTTATTGTCCATTACACAATAGTAAAGTATCTTAGCCTTACATGCAATATTGATTATTTTAAAAGAGAATTATCATGCAAATGTTTAGAATTATGTATCTTCCACAATTAAAGAAAACCCAACAAGCTTTATTAGTTTAATAAATAAAGCTTTGTGAGATAACAAGTTAGATTTAGCAGTAATACAAAGGCAGAATATTTTGGTTGTGTAGTGGGAAGAAAATATTTTCTGAAATTAAACAGCTGAACCTACACTAAATAGAGAACAGAGTATAAGAGACGGGTAGTAGCATTATACACACAGACGGCCTGTTTTTCCAAAGGGACAAAGCTTTTGTCTGCTTCCGTCTTAGGAGAAGATCCTAGCAGCACAGCAAGTAGCCTTTCATGGCTTATAGCCATATGTTCCAATGCCACCTAATGTTTTTGTGAACGACTCTGAAATTCTGGACTATCCACCTGGCAGAAGGAAGCTAAATGTTAGTTTGCAGGAGTCCTGAAATTTCTCTAAATAACAAGCGCAGCAAATCAGCACAAATTTGGCAGACAACAGCCTGCAGTGGTTCTATATCAATCTGTACTGCATCCCACTGCAGCCAGGACATGCTGCAGCCAGGAAGGTCCGTCGCTAACAAGAATTTTCCCATCATTAGACTTTAAATGAATCCTCATTGTTCAGCCATGGAACGGACAATTAGCATAACCTGTATTGGTCAGGGCCATTTTCTAGCAGCTCTGAATCCCTGTTTGCTTTGATTTAGGCAATTACATGCAATAGTTTAACTAGATAAATAAGGGATGCAGTATGTTTCTGTGTAACAGTTAAAAATAATCCAAAATAGAGAAAAATTGCGAGAAACTGAGTTTGGAGAGATAAGTCAGAGGAAAGTCTAAGAGATGCAGAGGGCTAGATATCTGGCTCATATAGCTCATATATAATCTTTTGGCTTCTTCAGTGTTTTCAGAGAAAAACGCCCAAACAGCACTCAGTTTCACAGAGCTAGAGATGATCAATGAGCAAAGGGAGTGAGTTTTCACTTTACATGACATGTCAATAACACAATGAAATTTCAGGTGGAACATATTGCATCAGCTATATTCCAGTGTTTATTATTTTATCATATCTTTTTCTAACAGATGTTTTCAAAGACTTTCAGCAACTAGTGCTAATACCCAGTGTTCTAGTTACTACCATTTGTACAGCTGGTCCTGACATTTCATAGTTCATATATCCTTCAATTAGTCCTTTTTTTTCTAAATCTAATGTCCCAAAAGTAATACAAGACTTCAGTTCAATTAAAATAAATAATGGATGTGGAGTGATATGCCAAGCATGGAATTTATGTCTGGCACAAAACATATGTAACTGTCAGATTCCCAAAATCAATGAAATAAGTGGGATAAAATTAAGAGTGCTTTTTCACCTCCCAAAAGCCTTAGCTAGCCTACAGATTTATGGGGTCTCATTTCACTTGTATAGATCAGACAGAATTTGGTCAAGTTTCTTTAATGGTTATTGCAGTAATGCCTGCAAGGCCTATGTGAGACTGAAGCCCTGTTTTTCTAGGTTGTACAGAAATACGACCTACAAATATTACAATCTTAGTGGGCAAGGTGAAGATTTAAGAGGAATGAGAGGTTTGTAAAGCTGAAGCCCAGTGGTAAAACCAAGGAAAAAATGCACTAGGAGGCAGGATAGGGAGGCTATTGTTATTAATAGTTGAAGCACACAAAGAAAACATAATTTGGAGTGATCAAATTCCCTGAAGGGTCAGTGAGAGATGTTCCTTCAAAAGGTATATCAGAGAGCTGCAGGGAGACCTTGCAAAGATCTCGTTATGTCTTCTTGGCTCTTGGAATATACTAGTAAATCCATTCTCAGGGTTTTTCCTCTGGCCCCTTTTGCTTGCTTCTCTGCTTGTTTTCAACAGATAATAAAATATCTCTTATAACTTTATTAGAGGTGTAGATATTACACATATACCATTCTGCTTCAGAAGAGTTTCTTTTCCAGGAACAGTTTCAGACAAAGTCAAGTATTTGTTTTCCCTGGTAGCTTGTCTGGCAACTGAGCTTCCTCTTGAAGGCAATATTTGTCTTTTCATTTAAATGTGAAAATTAGGTCTAAAATCCCATCTCCACAGGAAACATTATTTAGTTACTGAGCAGCGAATGTTATTAATATGGCTTTCACAAAACCTGAAGTATGCTGTTGCTCTTTTTCACTTCTGGAAAGATAGGAGGCATAGGACTGGAGAGGCAAATTAAAAGTGTGTACTGTCTAGCCCACTTATAATGAGTTATCCTTTTTTTTTTTTTTCCCACTGTGGATGGCAGAGTTAATATTTTAGTGATGTTTGAACCTTATTGTACTTATTTCAAATATTCTCCTATTGTACTATTTCCTTTGTCACTATTCTTATTATATTCAGCATTTTTCTCCTTTCCTCTCCAGATTATATCACAAATCTACAATATACTTTCTGCAGCTTCAATTTAGTCACAGGTCAGACAGAAGATTATTCACTTTTCTGCTGTGAAGATCAAGATGTACACTCTAATCAACCTGGAAATGTCGTGTTCGATGATGGCTCCAGCTTTTGGTGATTTTATGGGACATCTTCCTGCACTCAGCCCAACATAGGGAAAAAAGTGGAGCTATCTGGTCTCCTGAAGTCTGCTTGGAGAAGCCATCTTGTGTTTTACAGCTTTTGTAATTACTCTGTGTCAGCCACAGGATCTGTTTTTTAAAATTTAAATCTCTCTAAGTTGTTTAGTTTATGTTACACCAGTGCTGCAGTCAGAAACTGCACCCAAGTACAGTCCAGATGCCTGCGCATTTGCTGCCTGAATTGTGCACAGCTGACCCAGCATGAATTGGGGCCAGAAGGGGGAATACTGACCGAAGCCAATCACCTTGAGGTCCTACATATAGCCACCTAAAAGTCAGGTGATTTGAACTCTCCGGAATCACAGTAGGCTGTGTGACCCAGCACCTTCATCTGGGCTGGGACACCATTGTCCATCAACGATTTCATGAGGCCTGATTTTGTGAGGTTCACTGACCATCTCTTGATGGATGCTGGCACATAAAAGTGAGTAATTCATGAAACTCACGAAAAGGGAAATTTTAAGCCTAGGTTAACCTCTCTCTGTGTACAATTTGGTTCAGAATTGTTGTCTGCCTATCTGTCTGTGTGATTTGATTTAACCTCCATCTGCGTGTGCGACCCTACTGCAAGTTTCAGGAGACCCTCATCACCCTTGAATCGTTTAGCTACGTTGCTATTTTGATTGTAACAAATTCCACAGAATCACTCTGTTCAATTGGCTGATGATTAAGTGCCGTTAAACATTATACAATCTAATCTTGTGATCTATCTCAAAAATATTAATAAATCCCAAATTGCTGTTAAACCAAAACCATGTAACAAAATCTTATTCATGACAAAAGTATTGTAGAGGATAACCTCTCTCTGCAGTGAACAATTTCTTGGAGATGAGAGAATTCTTTGTGGAATTTCTGCTCTTTTATTTTTGGAGCTCTAAGGCAATATTGTACTTCCATCTACAATAACCAATAACATATAGAGAAAGAAAGGTAACTTTAAAGCCAGATAAAGCTGATAGCACTGCATGTAAAAGCGGACTGAAGAATTTCTCCCAGCTTTCCTTTTAGTTTTACAAAGATTTCTTTTCTTTTGAGTAAAAATTGCAAGACTTTCTTTATGTTTGACTTTTGATCGTGTTAAGATGTCTCTCTTCTATATAAGAAAATATGAATATAAGGTATTATAAACAAAAATTCTGCTTTTAGTATAACTCTATATGCCCAATTTTCTCAAATAATCAAATTCATAGATGGGGTTATGGTTTTTGGTTTTGAGCTTTTATACTGGCTTTAGATGGTTACAAATCCTTCTTAAAATGTCAGGAAAATAAGTTTATCTTACATATCGGCAACCACAGTTTTAATGGCATACCGGACAGCTCCATAATTTTCAGCTCTCTCCAGGAACCTGTAAAGCTCCACCTTTGAAGGTGTGAGGAAGAAGTTTCAATCAATCAAGGGCTCCAGCAAGATATTAGTTTAGGGCACACAGTTTTATTTGCCCCTAGTGTAATACAGATGCTCAGAAATCACTTCTGATAGACCTTGACTTAAATCAGGCCGATAAAAACTTGCTTGTTTTACACTAATTGATGTGATTCAAAGTAAAAAGGTGCTGAAGCCAGTGAGCAGATTGCCAAAGCCAGAAAAGCAGAAACACAGTAAACTATGGGTTTTAATGTGGTTTCCCCAGCTGGATCAACAACTTTGGATAAAACATTCTGTGAGAAGCCAGTGTTTCGTGGTGTACCTCATGACATGGGCCAGGTTCAGACAAACAGGTTGATACACTACAGCTTTGATTTCCCCTAATAATGTGGATTGTGCTTAAGAAAATTCAGAATCACCTTTAAGAATACAGTGTCATCGAGGTGAGTGAAATAATGTCCATGCTGAAAGTATGAACGGTAACAAAGCTTCAAAGGTCACTTTCTGTGGAATCCTCTGAGACAAAAGATTATTATTTAGACAATTACCAGAACATCCTGCCTGACTCTAGTTCCTTATACAACACCAACTGTACTTCCAAGATCCCTTAAAAAAAAAACAACAAAACAAACAAACCCAAACAGACAAAAAACCCCAACAAATATTGACCATGTTATCCTACACATTTGCCACCTGTAACCAGTGAGCTACTGATCACTTTGAGTAGTTTCACATATGAAAAATCTAACCTAAATTAACTCATATTTTTAGGCAAAATTTGAATCATAACCTGAGAATAAAATGAGCATAATCTCTTGGTTTAAATTAAAAATCAAAACCAAGCTGCATTTCCTTCATAACACCATCGCACTGTGGCCCCCACAGGCAGTAGAAAAGTGCTTGCACTTTATTAAGAAATACTTGTCGTAAAGTGTTCAATAAATACTTTCTTCTAACTGCCTGTTTTAGGGGGCAAATTGCCACAAGGTTGTCCAGGCTAGACAAAGCACTAAAGCTTGATGGAGTAATTATTAAAGCCTTTTTCAACAGATAAAGCACCTCAAAAGTCCTGAAGTGCCTAGATTTTACATAATCTGGTACAGCAGTAATGATCATACTATAACCTCAGCCTGCAAAACTAATAAAGTGAAGGAGTCAGGCAATTCTTGCATACTGATTATCTGGCAACTCCTCAAAACCTGTTTCTCAATTCTTTGGTATTAAAATAGAAAACCAAAGAGTAATTAAATATGAGATGTATAGATGATGAAACACGGAATTCAGCAAGGAGCTAGAGCAGCTCATGCCTACATCTCCCGGGTAATTAGCTGTGCTACAGCAAAGTGTCTGCAAGAGCTTCTTCTGCCAGGAGGGAAGTATTTCATGTTGCTAAACCACCATGAGTGTGCTCAGCTGGGACAAGCCGCAGGAGAGTCATGCAGAAAGATGGAAATACTGAAAGAAGATCTATTTGTCTGTCATTTCATGTACAGTGTGAACAAATAACCACTAAAGGAGTCTGCCTTTTGAGAAAATGTGCAGGAAAATCACTCTTTTTTAGAACAAATTCATACAGTCTGAATCAGCACAGCTCTCTCATGTCTATAAACATTTAATAGGTTATATAAATAAAGTACCAACTCATTTAAAGTGCTGTCTCTACATCTTTCAGTTGCATCCTTTAAGATAGCACCATCTCTCTGTTTGACTGGAAGTCAGCTGTCTGTCCTTCTGTATCACTGTATGACATTTTTTTTAAATGAAAACCACTGGGTCCAGACATCAGCCTGATTCCTATGAGAAGCTAATATATCCTGGACATTGATCTCCATAGTCAGTGGGAGGACATAAGAACAGAGTTAGAGAGCAGGAGAGAAGTATGTTACTTCTGAGATTTGGTTTATAAAGAGAGACTGAGGAAAGAAAAAAGCTTCAGAAGGAATACTGGCAAAAAAATTAGGCAAAGCATTAGACACTGTGAGAAGAGCATTACACAATGCTGGTGAGAAGCCAACAAACAGCACCAAGGAGGGCTAGTGAGCATAGTGGTGTATGAGATATATGTAAGGGATATGTTCAGCAGCAAGTTTGCATTTCAGCCAATCTCTTGGAAGTGGAATTCAACTTCTGAGAGAGTCTCAGCTGAGATTTCTGAGGTGTGCAGCTGTGAGAAGTGAGTCTGCATTTATAGGATGTAAGCTCTTCCAACATTCTAGCATACGTTTTCAGTTGAAAATATTCAATATATTTTAGGAATACCCTATTTTCTGGAGATCTGCTTTGAAACAGAAGTGAAACAGAAGAACTAAATTAAAATCATAACTCTCCATTGTGAAGGGTTATTTTCTGCCAAGTGTTTCTGAAAAGATAATCTTGATATTTTGGGGGTTTTTTTCCCAAAACAAAGTAAGCTATAGAATGCATTCTGTAGAACTGCAAGTCATCTCCACAGCCCCAATTATTTATAAGTCTTTTTATTTCTCTTTCAAATACAAAGTCTTTGACTGGAAGACAAAGATCTATTACATAAATATTTTGGTGAATAGTATGAAGAGTGGTAAATATATGGAAATCATTGTCACAAGCATAACGTATAATAAATCTATTTTAAATGAATATAGATGAACAGTACACATTGTCTCGTGCTGTGAATAATTTGTGCAGCCAGCTCAAAAAACTGCTCGTAACTCAA
The DNA here is from genome assembly GCA_020746105.1 of Trogon surrucura. Classification (NCBI taxonomy): domain Eukaryota; kingdom Metazoa; phylum Chordata; class Aves; order Trogoniformes; family Trogonidae; genus Trogon; species Trogon surrucura. The sequence goes on from CM036618.1 coordinate 90,407,803, forward strand.
AAATATTTAGGTTATGTTGTTTATAAATTTACAAATGTCTGCATGCCATCCATTTTCAAGGCCTTGACCTTAGGAGACCAGATACAGTCGCTCAAAATATCTAGCATAAAGAGAGGGAAAAGTAAAGCAAGAGAATCAATGTGCTGTCATTAAGACTCATCAGTGACATCTTTGTTTTCTGCCATTTTCTTGTCTGCTAAGAAAGCACTTCTGCACATTCCCACAGCCTACTGCAGCATTGGAGAACAGCAGCAGCCATATGGTAAACAATGTAAAAACTAAATAATTCAACATCAACCACTGAGGAAAGACCCTTTGTGGCAACCAAACAACCAGCCACTGTGGTTTATTTTACTAGAGAGTGGATGTCTTTGGGGTGGAGAGAAGGACTATAAGTTCTCAGGAGTTGACATATGTCCATGGGATTTCACCAGGCAGGGAACCAATCTAGTGTTTGAGGGTGACCACAACACAGGCCATATCCTGATGGGTAGCTACCAATCTGCAGCAGAACAGCTGAGTAGCCTGGGTCCCATCAACAGCCCAGTAATCTTCAGATGAAAGCAAGATGGTACTTCAGGTCCTACGTCAATCTGGAAAGCTCTGTCAACAACTGAAGAACAGATCTAATAAAAGGCATACCCACACCCCAGCTTAAACTCCTCCAGGGTTTCAAGGCAAAAGGCAAAGAGTTCCTGCGTGGAGGAAACTTCTTCTCAGTGAGGGTGACAGAACACTGGAACAGGCTGCCCAGGGAGGTTGTGGAGTCTCCTTCTCTGGAGACATTCAAGACCTGCCTGGACGCGTTCCTGTGTAGCGTAATCTAGGCATTCCTGCTCTGGCAGGGGGATTGGACTTGATGATCTTTCGAGGTCCCTTCCAATCCCTAACATTCTATGATTCTATGATTCTATGACCCTGGTGGCACTGGTCAGAGTAGTCAGGACCCATGAATGTGTACAAGGTCTGGCACAGTTGCTGAGGGATGTCACTCACTGTGAGGCAGAGATGGTTTGCACAAGGAGGCTACTATAAACTGCTTTGTCCTTAGAAGACTGACTGACAGTCTCCTCTAGATCGCCAGTATAGACAGCTTGTCTTAAACCTAAACTTCAGATCTGAATTGTGGAGAAATTACAAATTGTAAGTCTTCCAAACACATCTGGCATCCAGCAGAGAAGTCAGTTCCATTCTTCAGGTACAAAAAAAGTATGTAAGCTGGAGCTAATTGGTGTTGAGAGTAGTGTAGCTCTGAACTTGTCCTCTGAAAGAGTTTATGAATAAATTTACGGCACTTCAGGCAGGTGGATATTATCCATCCCTCATTTCTGTGAGGTTATTTTACTGCTTATGTTTAGTCCAACCAATGTCCTTCTGCAGGCTTTTATGATAATTGCCCCACTTTTAGCCTGAAATTGACAGTTCAGCCCGCTATATATCAAGTCAAACTCTTGTGGATCATCTCTGCCCTTATTCCTTCCCAAAGTCATCACTTATATTCAGAAATGAGGAAGACCATTTATGCAGAGCTCTCCTTTGCACTGCCCTGGAGTCTTTAAGAGCTGTTTTCCACAACGAGCTGTAAGTCATATTGCAAATGCTGATATTGCAGAGCTAGCTCTTCTCCCGCCTCCTATTACCTCTGTGCTTATCCCCAAGACTTTTACTTCCATTAACAACACAATGCCTTTCAAAATCAAGTGCATTCTCATCAAGTTCATTCCCAACTGAAGCCCTTGCAAGCTACATTTAAGTACTGCTGACAAGACACGCTATCATCCACCAGTTTTAGGCTACCCTCCATAACGATGATATATTCTTTTAAGACCACCATAATGGTGTAACCTGGAATCCTCATTTCTTCTAATAATAGGGCTTGCTTTAAAAGTTGTAAGTGGCTTGTATGCTCTGGCCTCTGCAGCTCTGCTCATAAAAGGGTATATGTGTCTCTGAGTTTAACATTGCCTCCAGCGTATATCTGGCAGTGATGGAACTAAGCCAGTGCTGATAAAATCAAGAGAAAACGATAAATAAAAATGTAATTACCATAGTCATATCCACAGGACACATAGAAAAAGAGAATGATAACTTTCATCTTGATCTAAATACAATTCAAAGCAGTGGACTGAACACTACTTGGTAAGCTCTGAGCAGATGTGCATTAGCAGTGTAACACTGGAAGAATGGCTCACACTTGCCCACTGGAAAGGGGCAGGTGAGCTGCACAAGCTGTTGTTAGGTCTTACTTTTTGCGCTAGACACACACACGGACATATCATTCCATACTCCATTACATGACCACTGCACCCATGACCTGCCATTACAGTTAGTTAGTTGGGAAATATGTTCAAAATGCAATACAAAACCAAATAAACAGTCACTCTGATTCAGCTCGTTACTGTTCTTCACAGTATTGACTAATCTGTTCTTTAGTGATCCTTCTACACACAAGTAGGTAGTTTTACAGACAAAATGTGATGTGGGGGGGAAACTTCAGTCCTAAGCACCTGAGTAATCTGGGAAAATACATTAGTAGCTTTTTCTTTCCTCCTAATTTTTAAACCTACACATTTCTACTTCCAATTAAGTCTCACTAAAACCAAGAACGCTATGATTATTTTCTGTTCTTATCATCTACTACAAAGAGTTAAACGCAATTTGGGTCACAAATATAAATTTCAGAAAGGAAAAAGTGTATATTAACACCTACCAGCTAGGAAATTTGCATTGAGAATTACTCCAGAAAATCCAAATAAGAGGGTGAGCAGTACACTGTAAAGCAATTTCTGACCACTTAGCTTCACCCTTGATGATGAACCCTCTGTTAATCCACTAGTCCTTCATGGCTGTGATACTGCTCTCCTTTAAAACAGCCATCAAGTGAACAATCAATTTGTTGGAAGTTCTCTGAGATTCAGAATTCAAATACTTTGGTGACCAAAAAATTGTAACCTTTTTTTTTTTTTTTTTAGCCTTTTTATGTACCAAAGATAGCTTAATATGACTTTTGAAAATGCAACAGTAATTGTTTCAGACCATAGAGGAAATTGTCTATAGTAATCTTGAGAACCTAGCCTCTGACAAAGTTATGATAAAGCTAATTTGAAGTAGTTTATCTTCCCATCAATTTAAAAGAAAGCACAGTTCATTTTTTAGTGCTGGCAGTTCTTAAGAAGACCCAGAGAAGAGTCAAACACTTCAAAGACAAGACATACTTCTCATAGCATCTTTTGCCTTTGAATTACCATAACCCCCCTACTTTTATTAGTTATAAAAATACCTTTTAAATCTGCTTACAGCTAGGTGGATGCTTTTGCCTGAGGTGCTCAACTGCAAATATATTTAAAGACTATTTGTTTCCAAACATCCTGTTTCTCTCTTTTGAGCGTTGCTTCATCTGCAGCTGCAGGCACTTCAAAGACAGGCAGCCATTTGAGAAATGGGTTGCAGCTGAAATCAGGAATACTTCTACTACACATGCTGAACAAAGCATGATTTGAGATGCAAGCACTTTCAATATCTTTCTAGTGAAAGACGATTTTTGCATTAGAACAATCTGGCTAACTCTGATGAGTTGCTGTTTTGTGTGTTTTAAGCTCCTGTACAGTAAAGTATTTCAGTATATAACAATGATTAGACAAATATACTGCTATCTCATTGACAGTGGTTTTCCCTTTTATATATTTGGATTGAAATGATCTCTAAGGTCCCTTCCAGCCCAGCCCATTCTATGATTCTATGATTCTGCAAACACCAGCTTGAATCTATTCAGTCTCATAGAAGTCGTTATTGTCTGTCACAATAATAAAAGTTCAGGCTCATGTCAGACTTCTTGCAGACAAATAAAATGATTCTCGTTTTCAACATAGTATTTCCCACAACATAGTTTCAATACAGGAATGAAGGAAAGGGCTGGGTCTTGCTTTCTTATTATCCTTGGCCTCAATTTCTTTGTTCTCTATTAAGGTGGTCTACATTTCTACCCATAGAAGTGGAGGAATGGTAATTTGTGTTTACTTTAAAATAATTTTGAGTTTTTAAGGATAATACATAGGTCCCATTCAGCTTGTTGAAAACAAAATTTCATATTATTTATATTAATACAAAAGAAAAGAGAGTAAAGGGATGCTGAACCAACAGGAAAGCACTTTTTTTTTCCCTCCTTTTTCTAAAAGCTGTGACAGGTAGGACAATGGTGAAATATGTTATACAATCAGAATCGCTTGTATTTTCAGATAAGTTTTAGCTACTAGTGCAGGGTATTCTGACAGCACTGCGCAATATAAATGAACGTAAATTTTCCAAGGAACAGCTTTACATTTTCAATTTTTATGATCAAGGTTTTTAAACCCATTACTATTGTTGTATCCCACCATAGTATTATCATCCATTAAAAACGATTTCTGCTTTGAAGTGAGATGTTGTGACATGACTTACTGTCATCAGTGAGCAGGTAAAGTAGGCATATAAGCCATTTCAATAGTTGTTAAATATGTTGGAAGTGTTTAATTGCAGTGCCATTAAATTATCATTCCAATGCATTTAGAAAGCTTAATTTGAGTGTTATTAGTGAAAAACACTGCAAATGAAAACTGAGAGTTACAAATGAATGAAATTATGTTTATAACTGAAACAACTATCACAATGTGTTTAATTTCTACTATTTAGGGAGTTTTATGTTTCTTTGTAGTCTGGACAATTACTGACTATTTATTAAAATTAGAGGTTTTATTCCCCCTCTGCGTTTTAAAAGGCCAAGAAAAAAACGAAGGTCCAGGGAAATATTTTGTTTCCAGCTGTAAGCTCATAAGTAAACACAAATGAAGGCAGTGGGAGAATTTATGTTGAAATAACCACTGTGTAAAAACTGTATGCTGGCTCTAATGTGCAAGCTTCAAGCCTGTCATCGACTAGGTCTGGAGGCAGAAAAGGAAAGGATTGGCATAACAACACTGTTGAAACCCCTGTCTTTTAGACATTTTGTTCCATTCCAAGTCCATAATGAGAGAACCAGCTGATGTTAATCAACAGGGCAATGCTAAGAATAAAGTGTTTTGAGTCCCACACTTCTCAAGGCATTTGCTGATTTCTTCAGTTTTAACAGCTGCCTTCAGGATCCTGAATCTACAGGGTTTCTCTGAAAGCTGGCATATTTGTCTTATTCTGTTATGCCCAGCCTAGTGACATACACTGCTCGTTTATATACTATTGATCCCTTTAGGCTACATTTGAACTGTGATTTGAGCTGCAGTCGTACACATCCATGCTCTGCCCATCATACCATAAAAATGCGTTCATTTTGGCCAGGATGTGAAGCAGTTAGCCTTGTCTTCATCCAGGGCTGCAGTCCCAAACCTAAAAACTCAGGAATCTCAAACCTTTACTGTTCTTGAAATAATTTACGTAATGGAGTAGAAATAGGTGTCTCTCAAAGGATGACCAAGCCAGCCTTATCCTTACATGGTATTTCAAAATCTCATACACTTTTATCTAGTTTGCACTTTCTTAGACCTGAAAGAAAGAAGATATATTTCTTTAAATAAGTATGGTCTTCCTGGAGTCTGAAATGTATTTTCAGGTTATATATATACTGTCCAGGCTATTCCAACACTTGAAACTTGGTTAGCCAATCATAAAACCGAACTCTGAAAACTGAGTAATTGCATTGTACTATCTTTGCCCAGTTGGTCCAAAAGAGTGTGGAGAAGGGTTTGTGTCACATGGTATTCCTCCTATTGATAAAGAACCTAATTATATCTGTTTAACTTGAGCTGCTTTGTAGTTTAAACTCACTTGGGATGTTGCAGAGAAGATTTTCTCAAAGACTATGGCGCATTCGTCTATGATAAAATCCACATGGACAACAAAGATGACTCAGGAAACTTGTGGGCTTCCTCCTAGAGCTCACATGGCTTGGCCATGAAACCCAGCTAATTCTTGAGAGACATGCAATGAAAAGAAGCCAAAAACCTCTGGGTGTTGCCTCTTCAACCCTCGGCGCACAATCCTTGGAAACTACTCTGACATTGATTCCCTTTACCCTTATGATATACGCTCCCATAAAGGGCATAGAGCAAAGACTGGGTGTTCTTGCTGTTTTGAGTAGGATTAACCACAACATTTATCATCCTTATTTATAAGCAGACCTTTTTCTTATTTTTCGTCTTAGTCCATGGCAGTGGCATTTAGTGACTGAATCAGACATAGAAGAATATTCAGGAAGAAAGAGTTTACTTCCAGTTCTGGCACATATCTTATTTTGGAATAATCTAGAGGGGGAGAGAGAAGGAATGGCTCTAAAGGTTATACTTAAGAGGAATAAATGTGCTTGAGTACTTCCAAACCCAGATTTTGTCTCATCTTGCCATCTCTGATACTATATTCAACATCAGAAATTAAAAATACATTAAAGCATAGCCCTTTTAACTATTGGAAAACCAATATCACAGCTCTTTCAGAAATCTAAATGACCACTTTTTATACCATGTTATATGATGTTGCACTATTTTAAAGATATTTTGTGTATTTAAAGAGGGACTATTTAAAAATATCTCTTCATCTTTTCTAAACCTAGCGTATGATTTTCATCTAGATATTAAAAGATTCTCAGAGTTTTCCAAAAGACTAGTGCTGCCAAAAGATACTTCTCCCAATTCCCCCCCCCACCCCATATTGACACAGCTGTGTTAATGAAGCTACTGGAATCACCATGTAACTGAACACTGGATATAGATCTGGGATTATTCCAGTTTCCCCAGTTGTGCTACTTAAGACTCTGCATCTGGCTGAATTTAGAAAAGAGTAATTAGCTGAAGAGGTGGTTCCTTTTTTCTTTTCAAGTGGATGTGACATTTTTTAATACTTTTCTTTTTCTCCTCTAATTGTGATAAATGTAACAAAACAATAGAATAGTTACTGTCACTGCTTCCAGTAGGGAATGAAAATACCTGCATGTTATAGCAAGCTACTTTTTCCTACTGTCAAGTATACAGAAAGATGCCTTGCTCAGGGTGATTTAAAGACAAAACCTAAATTTTTTTTCAGTGTAATTACCATTAGACAAATAAAGACAGTATTAAAAAAAAAACCACAACAAAACAACGAACCAAATCAAAACAAAAAACCTCATATCCTGCCATGATAATAAATCACACACTTAACCTGAACAGTGTGCTTTTTACCTTTCACAGTATGCTAGACTGACTTCTAAACAAGCCATTTATTTAATTTCCTTCAGAACAGAACTAGCAATGAATTTACAGGCTGCTTTATGCATGTAAAGATCTCCTAGCTCAGCTGGGAGCTTAAAAATGTTACTGTATCATGCTAAATCCAAAATAAACTGTCCCTGGCTAAGTGGCTGTAGCTCAAATGTAGATCTCTAATTTAGATTCTGATAGTGTAGTTCTGTTAATCAGTTTGCTTTGCCAGTAAAGTTTCAGTTAAAGAACATTTATCTATGTGATGAAGGAAAGGAAAAGCCATCAAGATGCTACATCTTTGCCTAAAATAAATACAGATATGTCAACCACAGACAAAGTATGTTTTATAAGAATAGAGGAACATGTTGTTTCCTTAGCACTGTCCTCAGTTGTAGGAGATATCTATGCCACTTTCAGTTGAGGGAAATGCCTGTGATTTTAAGGAATGCTGGAAGTACTCACTTTGGCTCTTCTCTCTAAAAATGAAGTTGGAGCTTGAAATTAAAGCATCTTGCCACAACGTGCTCTTTGGTTTATGAAAATGTGTTTTGCTGAATCACTGTTATTATGGGGTCTAGGGGTGGTCCAAAGAAAAATCTCATCTTCAATTTTAAAAGTTGACATTTCACTTCTTTAGCAACTCCTGAGTGCCTTAGAATTTATAGTACTGTACAGTGTGTTCCTGTAAAAGGCCTTTTTCATTGTGCAGAATCGAGGTAAGCATGAAAGAGCCCCTGTTTATTTTTGAGTTCAGTGGCTCTGGAAAATGGAGACTAGCTGTACATAAATCAAGGCAATTACAGATGGAAATGATGCCAGACTGCTTCCTACATATTTTCAGAGTTCGGGGCAGGGTGAGTTTGACTCTAGATAACCATAGTATTGGGGATGCCACCACTATCTCTGAGGAACACATTCCATAAAACTCATTGATAGGAGAATTCCAGCTCCTGCATCTGCAGTGGAGGGAGCCCCCTTGACCCAGATGCTGTATCCCAAACTTGCCATAGACACCTTTTATGAGGAGTACTCTTCTGCTTTTTTCTCCTTTAAAAGAGGAGGATCTCACGGCTGCGTTTGCTGACAGGATGCTTTGCTTACCCAAAGGAGCATGCTTGGAGACAGGATTGGAGACTGACAGTTCTGCAGAGGGAAAAATTTTAGTAACAACTTCTCCTTTACAGCACATGCACTGGCTTTTTCTCAATGCAATATCAAGTGATCAGAAATATGCTCAAGGCTTTTGTCTGGAAAAGCCTTGAAATCCTTACTACTGTAGCAGATGATGAGATTTATAGGCACATTGACAGGAGCAATTTTTAATTGCAATGTACAATGTACATAGATGAAGTTGAATTTTGAGTATACCCTGGATTTGTGCCTACAGGTTGAGTACTGTTTACCACACACCATATAGAATTCTGCAACAGTGTCCACTGGTCAGTTTGTGTCAAGATCTGCTTTGATGTCTTGTCAAAGCTCTGTTTTGTAAGCTAAGACAACCTCTGGTGCACTGAATGCCTTCTACAGAAGAGGAAAGAAATGAAATGGCTGCCATTCCTCTTGTATATGATTTTCCAGCCCTGGGCTCTAATGTGGAAGACACAAGAGGAAGGACGATTGTTCCATTGCTTTCATCTTCTGTAGAAGACACTCTGCTTGAGGTTGGGTGCTACATCCCACGTGAGCTGCATGCACTGTCAATGCCATAATTTACATACCGTCAATCAGTACCATCCGGGGAAATCTTACTGGCCTCATTGTTTTGTGAACAAGCAAACGGATGAACTGTAGATATTGAAAAATGTTAGTGTGCACTGCCACCCAGGAGCTCTATTCAGGAAAATGTGATCCTGAACCCTGGAACAAAAGAGGGGGGGGAAAGGGGGAAGAATTGTCATTTATGTCACCTATGTGCAGCAGAAGAGGTGAGATGTGATATGATGCATGAATATGACACTGAGTCATCCCACGGCACATGTAGTCATGAGTCATGATGTCACATAGATGGAATAAAGATGGAATAACATCTTGACCTGAATGTTCATACATTCTACACACCAATCAGAAATGAGAGAAAGCCACTATGGCTTTGATCATTAATATTTTTTTATTTTTCCCCTCCTTTGGCATGTTCTTCTTTTGTCCCACCATAACCACAGAGCTATGCTATTTCCTACCTGGAGACCAGCTGCAATGTTTCTTCCTCTATTCCCTAGAGTAATCAGCCAGTAGCAATACCCGTTAGGGGACTGTTTTGAAATACTACCTCCCAAAGAAGGGAGTAGAAAGAATAATCATTTTAAGCAGGAATGTGGGATTTGTATTAAATGAACAGGGAAAACTTCCTCAGGTGCTATAGGTTCTGAAGATTCACTGCCCCAGCCCACTTAACACCTACTACTTCACCCATAACAAGTAAGCTTATGCTTCAGTTTTTCACCTGCTTGTCACAAAGCATGCACGTAAAAATGACGACTTTCAGATAGGACTCTCCCTAAGAGCAAGCAACCTGCACAACCTCCTTACTCTGCTGGCTTTAAAAAAAAAAAGTGCTTGCAAACAAAGTTGGGTACCATTCCTCTGCTCCTAGGAGAGCACTACTGCACTAAGAATACCAAGTAAATGACACTTCTTTGAGTAAGAAAAATGTAGAAACAGATGCACTGGGTCAAATCAAACCTTCACATAACTCAGAATTCAACTGTGCCTAAAATTGGAAATGAGGGAAGACTGAGATGTATGCAGTATTCAGAAAGAGAATAAGGCCACGAGACACCTGATCTAAGTTTGAAATTTAAACTAAATATCCCATTAGGATATCCCACAAGGAGGAGTTTTCATAGAGGAAAAAAACGATTTCTTGTTTCAAATAGTGAAATAGTTCCTTGGGATTTTTTCAATCATGCTGCTGCAGCAATAGATTAATTTTGTCCAAGAGAAAAAACTTTGTCTTTTACTGCTCAGTCTTTAATATAAAACTCTAAATTTTATCTGTGTCAATCTGATCTTTGATTTTGACAGCTTTGCCACATCTGCCTTATTTAGCACAGGTTTGGCAAAATTGAGTGGAATGAAGTTTAAAAGCAGAAGGTCTTTAATCTTTTAAAATATGCGTTTACTGCCTTTGTAATAGAAATACAGAATCATCTGCAACTCGTGACCAAAATTCGTCATTTGAAAATGCACAGGCTTAGCATTTCTCATGCAACAACCATCTTCTGATACATCTTGAAAGGAGTACAGTGAATATCTTCAACAAAAAAATAAAACTGAATTTTTTCCTTCCTGAAATGACCAGAGACTAATAAAATAGTGAACTGTAAGGAGGGAAAGATGTAATTCCTGGGAGCTTTTCCCCAGGCAAAACAACCTTCTAGAAAGCTGATGAGCAAAAGTCTGTGTCTGGGACCACTGAGAAGCAGAGCTCACTCTGCAAGATGCTCCTTGGGCTTTTATCAGATCTATTAATGGCTTTGCAGAAAGAGGTCCTTGGAGACACATAACATTTAAATAACTGAGCAGGCTGTGCTTGTTAGAAGGGGAGAGGAACAAGCGAGCAGGAGAGGCAAAGACCAGAGCTAACGGATACATTGTCCTTAGGGAACAATTTTCCAACTGCCTGTGCAGGGGAAGTGTCCCACTTCCTTTGCTTGCCCACATGGGCTCAGTGCTGCTGCTCCCATTAACCCTAACAGGGAGCTGGCCACAGGCTTCACGCTTTTCTAATATCGGAAATATTATTTGAAGGTCCAGTGGGAAGAAATGCAGCAAATCTCCTCTGCTCTCACTGCGGAAGATGCTGTGATTGAAAGCTTAAAACCAGCTCTCCTTCAAGACCTTCGCCACCTTCTGTAAACAGAATTGACTCAGAAATAAATGTTCATATCTGCTTTGAATTACTTATTCAAGGCTGATCCTTTGAACTTCTTACTCAAATTCAGGTAAATAAACTCACAAGGCATGTCCAGCTGAATACTTTATAGACCACAAAAAATTGTGTGAAAAACACTAGAGTAGCAAAAGCAAAATATTTGCAGGGGGAAAAAAAAGGGGCTCGATTCAAACAAATATTTTTATTCTTTGTCTTTCTGACTGAAATAAAATAATTAAGCACAGTAATTAATTTTATTTTTTTTAAATAACTGTTTCTTAATCTTAAAGAAAATTTTGCATTAACAGCTGCTTTCAAGGAATTAGAAGGAAGTATAAGCTGAAGTTTGTGAATTAAAAAGAAAGGATGGGTTTGTTTTGGGTTTTGACCCACTTAATATATAACTACATGGTCCCAGATGCCTAGCCTGGGAAAGGAGATCTGAACTTGTGTTTCGGAGGGTTTGAGGAGGGTCATCACATACTCAATCATGGTCCTCCTCCAAATTCTCCAGCTGGAATGAGAGCTCACTGTCTTTCAATAAATGCTTGAACATTTTATTAAAAATGTAGAAGAGGAAAAAGAATTGTATTTGCATGGTTAGGAACCCCAAGGTAACAGGCTTGAAGTCAGTTTCCCTTCTTGCAATATGAGTATGACCCAAGGTCTCCCATCTTCCCTCAAACCGCCTCTGTCACTTGTTCTCCAATCTGTTTTGATGGAAATATTTAGCTTTTTTATTCGAACACTTCCATTTTTTTTCCAGGAAAAATCTGGAGTTGCAAATATTTGTAAGAACCTGAGCACATTCTTTAGGAAATTAACTAATTGTCAAAAATATTTTGCCTGGTCTTAAGTAGTAGCATAGCCTGATCAATTTAGTTATAAAATATCTCTATTTGAACTGATCATAAACTACAGGCAGCACTTGACTGTGAACTTTTACTCTGTTTTGTCTTGTATAAATTGAATGCTGAAACACTAATGACTTCTGGGAAACCTTTGTGCAGAAACTGACAGTGCTACAGAAAGAAAACCCATGTAACAAATTTTGACCTCAGGACTGCCTTTGAATTGTGTTTTCATTAACTTTAGAGATACCAGGAGATTCTGGCACTGCTGAGGGAAAGAACACTGTGTTACAGTTGCATCAAATCATGGTTAAAAATCATACAAAAGCAGGTGGTCTTTCCTTTGTCTTGTTCGCTTCTGTCTTTGCAAGCATTTTCTTTGTACTCCTTGTTTTCGCCCGAGCTTCGAAAACGGTTTTGTTATTCCTTTGTTAATGCAAGGCTAGGGAGCTGTTGTTTTGTCTAAAATATCATTATTTGGGGCATTTCAGGAACTGGTGACTATTTTGTGAATACAGATTCAAGAGTTTCAGCATGAATTTTTTGCTTCAAATTGTTCCTCAGACATTCATTATTCACAACATCGTGCCTCAAGCATAGGTGTCCCCCAAAGGGGAAATCATGTTCTTGTGCTATCATTAGGTGTTTTTGCAGGTTGTGAGGCTGTTGTGATTTGAGCTGGCTGCCCAGGCCAGCAACAAAGAACCACACAACCGCTTGGTCACTTCTCCCCACACTGGGAAGGAGGGGCAAGGAAATTCAACAAAAAGCTTCAAGGATTAAGGTTAGGACAGGGAGGGTCCGTTCACCACTTAACGGTCATGGGTCATGATTTGAATGCTGATGTGCCTGTCTTTGGGCAAAATTGTTCATTTTTTTTACTATTAGAGAAGTCTCCTAGTTTGTACTAGGGAGCGATTCCAGACAATTTCAAGAATGGTATTTAGAACTATATCAGGAGTCCAATGATGTAGATAACCCTCCATGGCAGGAGGGTTGTCACTAGATGATCGTTAAGGTCCCTTCCAACCCTGACAATTCTATGACTCTATTTTTGTATCAGAGAATGCAACTTCATCAAAACAAAATAGGACTCCTCAAAACAAAATGGGAGTCCTAGTTTGAGAATGCCTCAAAATCCTGACCTCAGACAAAAAAAAAAAAGTCGTTTTTTTTTAATTTAGAACTCAATTTGATCTTTTCATAAATGTTTACAGTCTTAGTTTAAATATTTCATCTTGATTTCAATTTTTAGTCTTATTTTAAATATTATCTATATGACAATGTTTTGTTGTTATAAGTAGCAAGCATGCTGAGGTTTTCAAGACACTTCTTTTACTTGCTCTCTCTGGAAATACTAAGGTGTCACTAACCTCAACATGGTCAGACAGGAATTCCCTTTTCAGGACAGTGCTAGCTTGTGCAAAGAAGTTTTGAATGAAATCTGAAGAGAAGACTCAAACATCACAGAACAGGAAGGAGAACAAGAATATGGGCAAGTTTTGAATTACAATTTTTGTAACACTTCAGTTTAATGTCATAAGCATGTGATAAATGTGAGTGCTCTGAGGGCACTAACAGCCCCCCATCATAGCTTCTCCCCACCCGGGACCCTTCATCTCAGACCATTAGGGCTGTCATTTCCTGCCTCAGTGATGCCACAGCAGGACAGGTCTCCAGCTCAGTGACATAACGGACAACACCACCTCTAAACCTGTGGCAGAAGAGAATTTAGCTCACTTTAAAGGCAAACTGTGGTCTTACTGACTTATTTGGGGCACGATGTCAAAGAACCACCACACAGAAAACATGACTTCAAACACCAGAGAGCTTTCCACACTGCCTCAGAAAGATGCACAGACAAGAGAATATGAAATATAAAACATATATCCGAGTGACAGTAACACTTTGATAATTTGTATTGTACAGCAAATATTTGCAAGTGAGGAATGTAATTTAGACAGACAGGTATATTTAAAATTGTCTATATCTTCCCACCTAAAACTTTCCAAAACTTTCAATTGCTGAGCCACATGTATCCCAGATAGAGAAAAAAAGTTACCATGCATAAATCATGGTTCAACATGATATTTAATCATGGTTCAACAGATTTTTAAGACTACTGTTAGGGAAGAATCCACTTCCTCCTTTATTTAAAAAGCAAACAAATAAACAATATCAAGGAAACTGACCCAACTTGTGCGTCTCCTTACAAACTGGAGTAGAAAGTTTAAAATTATCAGGAAGATACGATTTAGGCAATGAGAACTGTTTCACAGACTCTTAGGGAATATTAGTTTCAGTTTAGCTGAGTGATGAGCATTTTAGAAGTATAGTTTATGAATATTTGGGATAATGACATTTTTTAAATGGTCTGAGGATGTAAATAGAGCATTTTGCATTGCACAAAGAAATTGAATCTAGAATTTTATTAGCAACTCTCTTAGATATTGCTGTTTTATTCATTTTTACCCTGTCATTCAGCATCTCTGGTGCCCCTGCCAAAATTTATTGTCTTTGCCTATGTATTTTCTGATTGCAGGCCTGACTAGGCCCCAGGATTGCAAATTGGTTCCAGTGGTTTTACTGGGACTTCTCTCACTGCAGAAGCCTACACATGTACATATATTCAGAGAACTAAGGTGTTTATCTCTGAAATTCTCAAGACAAACTTAGATAATTAAACTTATTCTCTTCTTGGTCCTCAACAATTAATACTCAAATCTTCCTTTGTTATTCTTTACCAACCTTTCTGGTTCCTTAAAGATGTTTTATAGCCTGAAAATCATTTCCTTCAGCTTGTGTAGGTTTACTCTTTTTTTGTAAGCTACCAAAATATGGTGAAGGTCATGCAGTAAGTCACTGGCACAGTTGTGACTGAGCTACATGTTACATGGAAAAAGGCATGAGAAGGACAAAGTAGTATTGAATTCAAGAAAGCCCATAAGGAGAGGCAGAAAGAAAGTGATTGATACAAGCTGTTGTTTCTTGAATTCTGAATTGGTCCATCTGTGTAGCCTGAAGCATTGGAATGAGGTAAAGAAGTATTTGGAAAGTTCACATAACTTACTTAAAACTAAAAAATAACTCTTAATGTTAAAAATTAACTATTTCTTCACACAGACACATCATGCAAGTGACTGTAGAAATAAATCTGCAGCTTTGAAGGGAAAACAAGAAATTGATGCAAATCTCTTCAGTAAAGTCAGAGTTCAGATATGCATAGAGTTAGTAACTGACTGATTTTCTGAAATGCTGCAGTAGATGAATATCAGAGATATTTATTTTCAAATTGAGTTGTCAGTGCGCTGCCAATTCATAAAACCAACTCTGCAGTAATATCAGCTCATCACAAAATAAACTGACAGACTGTACCATATTTTTATAGTGAATCATTTAAACCATGAATCATTCATAGCTTCACACAGGTGCTGAAAATAGTGAAAAAGCTGCTGTCATGCTAGACAAGCCTGACACATGTTTGCCACAAGTGATAGGTTCTTATTCACAGAATAGATCAGATTTTAATCCTATTAGGAAGGAAGAAAGATTAAGGAAGGAAAAGAGAGGGGCCCTGTTGTCCATCCCTTCCTTTCCTCCTCTCCTCGCCTCCATTTTTAATGATATTATCTTGCCCAATGAAAGTGGAAAATGGAGAAAAAATACTTTGATTCTCTATTGCATTTGTTCCTGGTTTTGTTCCATAGATAGTCAGATATAGCCCACACTGTTCCAAAAGGAGAAAGTCCTTACACAGTGCACTTATCAGAGCCCTAGTTCTGAACCACCTCCAGAATGTCATTCTGTCAGTGTACGCATTTGTAGATACTTAGCTGCATGCACCAAAATAGGGATCTGGGCAACAATACCAAAGGCAGCAGCATTATAGCTCCTGCAAAATATGCAGAAAGCCTATCATGGGGCAGTCTGCAGATTGCCTTATTACCTGCATTAAATAAGACTAGAGAAATAGATTGAAAAGGAAATTTAAAATACCCATCTGAACTGAACTGCAAAAGGCTGAAGGATGGACCTGGTTAGCGTACGCTGCATTAGGTGACTGGTGATGTTCTGGGAATCACTGGTTCCATGTCAGCACATCTGTAAAATGAATTAATGAGTAGGGTGACAGGATGTAGCCATTTCACACATGATTAGGCAGGCTTTCCTTGTAGAGGAGTGTTCACCTCATCTCCAGGGAAATGTTCTGCCTGCCAGTTTGCCTGCCAATCTGTGGCTGGCTCAGATAGACATGTAGGTCAAAAGAGGAAATGCTTTAGGCCCGTCTTATACCATCAGGGAGTAAGAATTTTTGATAAGCATTGCAGGACTTTACTCCTAGGCACTTAGCTCTCAAGTGCTTTGGCACCTGGAAAAATGCTCCTACAGTACCTACGCATTGCAGAAGAGTTACTTGTCCTAAAGCAGTCCCCTGAGTGAAGGTGTGAGCAGAGAGGGCTAACAGCAAATGTGGAACAGTAGATCACTCTCTTACACTGTATCCCTCTTCAGGAATCACCCAACTTGGGATTCACAGCCCAGAACCTCTGTCAGGGCCAGGTGCCTATGCCAAAACAGTGAAGCAAGCTGTGGGATTCCTCTCCCTCCTTCTGTTTGGTTTGTCAGCTGTGCACTCACTCACCAAGGTCTTGCAGGACACACAGGTTCATTTCCAGCTATCTCATCACAAGGTTAAGGAGCCTTAAGCCTCAAGATACAGGGACTAGTAGCTGACATATTTCCACCTCACCATGTCAAGACTATTCCAGTTCACTTGGTATAGTTAATTATTCATTCAGCCAGGAGAAAGGAAGTGGAAAGAAAGAGAGGATGTGACAGCATGGATCATCTTAGCCTGGAAGCTGAGTAATATTGACCAGAATGAGGGGGACACCTGAGGCCCAGTCACTGTGTTTATTTCTTCGTCTCAAATTTATACGAGAACTGAACTGGAATATGTGGAACTGAACCCGTAACATTTGAGAAAATGGTCTTCTGCGAGTGGTGATGAAAAAGAATGGTAATTCACTACCAAATGTTTTGTGTTGACTCTCTCCATAGGGCATCTTCTGACAATATGTCCTGCCTTGGAGCATAAAAGACCAGGCAGGTCAAAAACCTGTAAACTGTCAAGCCAAACAAGCTATACAAAGGAGCTATGGAGCCACTCAGTACTAGCAAGAATAAAGAGCTTCCAAGGACTCCAAGAACTTTCAAGAACTAGCAGAACTTTGCTGAAAAAAAAAGCCCAATAGGTGCCAGAGGTGTTTTGGAGTCCCTACAGTTAGACAGCAGGCGAGTTTCTGAGGTCTGGATGTTGGACTTTGAAGTCTTTAAAATGTTAACGAGCACATCTGTGTATCTGAATGGAAATGGCCTTTTAATCCCCTAGGCTCTTTACAGATCTGATTCAGAATAATCATGGACTTGGAAAAGGGCCTTTCCCTCCTAGTGATAGAGATATGTCCACTCTGCTCAAATCCAGTTTCTCCTAAGGGAAGTTTTGCTTGGATGACTCTCCTCTGATATAGAGCCTGCTCTGAGCTTCCAAAATACTATATTGGTTGTTTATATGCTGGAGACTCTTCTGGCTTTTGGCTCTACTGTCTGTGTGTTCTGATTGCCCATTTGGAAGTGAACTTCTGGGGCACAAAATTTTACCTAATGGGTTTTTTATATGTAGATTAACTTCATGTCTTTAGTTGATTTGGATTCATTTTCTCTGAGTTTAAAGCCAGTTAGTCAAAATCTTTTTCAGCTCTGTGCAGACACATTATAATTCCAAACGTGTTATTTAATTCGGATTAACTTTCCTTAAATTTCTTGTGTAGATAAGCCATAAGAACATTTTATTATAAGACAATTAACTTTATATTGGCTGGAGAAGGAAGAGGTCAAAAATGGACCATCATTTTAGAAAGGAAATGTTTTAATTTTTCATAGGTATTTTCCTCCTTTTTGCTTAGAATCATCAACTGTTAGTAAGCCACCCAGTGAAAATAATTCTAGTCTATTTCTAATATTTAGGTGCATAAATTATAGAATATGATTTTGTGGGAACCTAAGGTTTATCCTCCTTCATCAAGTAACTGATAAACATATATTATTCAGTTGCCAGAGAGGAACACTTCTTCACTGAAAGGAGAAGGATGAACAAAGCCTGCTATAGCCTAATAACTCCAAATTATTTAAATAATCATGTATGCTAAACAAACTCAAACAACGACTACAGTAATTGCCCCAGTAGTGAAGACAAAAATGTGGAAAAGAAAGTCAACAGCTCCATACGGTCGATTAGTAAGGGCAGAAGAAGAGGAGGAGCCTGATCAAGAAATTAATCCTCTAACTGGGGAATCGGAAAGAGTAAAAGAAATCAAACAAGAAACAGAAACTACCCGGTCCCTGACCTCGTCAGAAATCCGAGATATGAGGAAAGATTACAGTCGTCAGCCCGGTGAGCGGATTTCTGCCTGGCTGCTCCAATGCTGGGATAGCGGGGCTGACAGTCAGCAACTAGATGGTGGAGAAGCCCAGCAACTGGGATCCCTTGCTAGGGATCGGGGAATTGAAAAAGGAATTGGAAAGGAAGCAGGTGTTTGCAGTCTTTGGAAACGGCTCCTCTCAAGTGTAAGGGCAAGATATCCATTCAAGGAAGATCTTTCAAATTTCCAAGGAAAATGGACTACTGCAGATGAAGGCATCCAGTATCTGAGAGAACTAGGAGTGTTGGAAGTCATCTACAGTAATCTAGATGATGAAGAAGCCCCTAAAGATCCAGAGGATGTTCTATGCACACGGGCCATGTGGAGAAAGGTGATTCAGGGCGCTCCAGAGTCATATTCCAACAACTTGGCAATGATATATTGCACAGACATGGATATAGCAACTGTGGAAAGAGTGTCTTCTTGGCTGCAAAATTTTGAAGACAATCTCCGCATCTCCTCATCCCTGCGGGCCAAGGCATCAACTACCAGGAGTGCTCCAAGAAACCAGTTTTTTCCTGTATCAGTCAGAGGAAAAGGAAGCCCCAGGTATACGCCACGTGGAGCACTCTGGTTTTTCCTGCGTGATCAAGGGGAGGACATGAGGAAGTGGGATGGTGAATCCACCTCTAAACTGGAAGCCCGTGTGCGTGAACTGAGAGGAAAGACAGCAGTTAAGAAGGCGACATACAAGAAGGCAGTCAATGCAGTTGCTGTTGGGACTCAGGAAGATAATCAGCAATCTCCTAGACAAAGAAAATTTGAAGTCATGTCCCTTGATCCTGATGAGGGGACTTCTGGTCTGTTACGACAAAGGTCACCCAGTGAATGTTTTAATGAGGATCAGGAATAGAGGGTCCCTGCCTTCGGCCAGGAGGAGGACAGGGATGACCGAGTATACTGGACTGTGTGGATTCGATGGCCTGGCACATCGGATCCACAGAAGTATAAGGCGTTGGTGGACACCGGTGCGCAGTGTACATTAGTACCATCAAGATATAAAGGCTCAGAACCTGTTTGGATTTCAGGAGTAACAGGAGGATGCCAAGAATTATCTGTACTGGAGGCTGATGTGAGTTTAACAGGGGACAAGTGGGAAAAGCACCCTGTTGTGACTGGCCCAGAGGCCCCTTGTATTCTTGGCATAGACTACCTCAGGAGAGGGTATTTCAAGGACCCAAAGGGCTACCGATGGGCTTTCGGTGTGGCTACCGTGACTACAGAGAAGATCAAACAACTGTCTACCCTGCCTGGCCTCTCAGAAGATCCCTTCATTGTAGGACTGCTGCAAGTTGAAGAACAGCAGGTGCCAGTTGCTACCAGGACAGTACACCGGCGGCAGTATCGCACAAATCGAGACTCCCTAGCTCCCATCCATGAGCTGATTCATCAGCTGGAAGCCCAGGGAGTGATCAGCAAGACACATTCACCTTTTAATAGTCCCATATGGCCAGTGCGAAAGTCTGATGGAGGGTGGAGGCTAACAGTGGACTATCGTGGTCTGAACGAAGTGACACCACCGTTGAGTGCTGCTGTACCAGATATGTTGGAGCTCCAGTATGAACTGGAGTCAAAGACAGCGAGGTGGTATGCTACAATTGACATTGCCAATGCGTTTTTCTCCATTCCTTTGGCAGTAGAGTGCAGGCCACAGTTTGCTTTCACCTGGAGGGGTGTTCAATACACCTGGAATCGACTGCCCCAGGGGTGGAAGCATAGCTCCACCATCTGTCATGGACTGATCCAAACTGCACTGGAAAAAGGTGATGCCCCTGAACATCTACAATACATTGATGACATCATTGTGTGGGGGAGTAAAGCGGAAGAGGCGTTCGAAAAGGGAAAAAGAATAATTGAAATTCTTCTGAAGGCTGGCTTCGCTATAAAGAAAAGCAAGGTCAAAGGACCTGCACAAGAGATTCAGTTTTTAGGAATAAAATGGCAGGATGGACGCCGTCACGTGCCTATGGATGTAGTTGATAAGATTGCGACCATGTCCCCACCAACTAACAAGAAAGAAACGCAAGCTTTCCTAGGCCTTGTGGGGTTTTGGAGGATGCACATTCCAGGTTACAGTCAGCTTGTGAGACCTCTTTTCCGAGTGACTCGAAAGAAGAATGATTTTGAGTGGGGCCCCGAACAACAACAAGCCTTTGAGCAGGTGAAACAGGAAATAGCTCGTGCAGTGGCACTTGGGCCTATCCGGACAGGACCATCAGTGCAAAATATACTTTACACTGCAGCTGGGGAGTATGGTCTCACTTGGAGTCTCTGGCAAAGGACATCAGGAGAAACCCGAGGTCGACCTTTAGGATTTTGGAGCAGGGGATACAGAGGATCAGAAGCCAACTATACCCCAACCGAGAAGGAGATTCTGGCAGCATATGAGGGAGTTCGAGCTGCTTCAGAAGTGGTTGGTACAGAGGCATCCCTCCTCTTGGCACCCCGGCTGCCTGTGTTGCACTGGATGTTCAGGGGAAATATCCCCTCTACACATCATGCAACTAGCGCTACATGGAGTAAGTGGGTAGCATTGATCACACAACGAGCTCGACTGGGAAAATCCAATCACCCAGGAATCCTGGAGGAGATCATGGACTGGCCAGAAGGCAGAGATTTTGGTGCAGTGCCTGAGAAGGTGATTCGTGCTCAAGAGGCACCACCATATAATGAACTACCAGAGAATGAACGATGCTATGCTTTGTTTACTGATGGATCCTGCCGTGTGATAGGGAACCATCGGAGGTGGAAAGCTGCTGTGTGGAGTCCCACACGACAAGTTGTGGAGGTCACTGAAGGAAAAGGCGAGTCAAGTCAATTTGCAGAAGTGAAAGCCATCCAGCTAGCCCTGATGATTGCTGAACGAGAAAAGTGGCCAATACTCTATCTTTATACTGATTCCTGGATGGTAGCTAATGCCCTATGGGGGTGGTTACAGCAGTGGAAGAAGACCAACTGGCAGCGCAGAGGTAAACCCATATGGGCGGCTGCATTGTGGCAAGATATCGCTACTCGAGTAGAAAACATGACTCTGAAGGTGCGTCATGTAGATGCTCACATGCCCAAAAGCCGCGCCACTGAAGAACATCGAAATAATGACCAGGTAGACAAGGCTGCAAAAATTGAAATAGCTCAGGTGGACTTGGACTGGGAACGTAAGGGTGAGCTGTTCGTAGCTCGATGGGCCCATGAAACATCAGGACATCTAGGGAGAGACGCTACATACAGATGGGCTCGTGATCGAGGGGTGGACCTGACCATGGAGGCCATTGCACAGGTCACTCATGAATGTGAGATATGTGCCTCAATCAAGCGAGCCACAAAAGCGAAGTCTCCCTGGAGCAGAGGGCGGTGGCTGGGTTTTCGTTATGGTGAGGCCTGGCAAATTGACTATATGGGACCACTGCCACGAACACACCAGAACAAGCGCTACATACTCACCATGGTAGAAGGAACGACTGGTTGGCTTGAGACATACCCTGTGAACCATGCCACTGCCCGAAACACCATCTTAGGCCTGGAAAGGCAAATTTTGTGGCGCCATGGTACTCCGGAAAGAATTGAATCAGACAATGGGACTCATTTCCGAAATAATCTCATCAATTCCTGGGCCAAGAAACACGGCATTGAGTGGGTGTATCACATCCCCTATCATCCAGAAGCCTCTGGAAAGATTGAAAGATACAATGGACTGTTAAAGACTATGCTGAGGGCATTGGGTCATGGGACATGGAAGCACTGGGATACAAATTTAGCAGAAGCCACTTGGCTGGTTAACTCTAGAGGATCTGCTAACCGTCCAGGTTCTGCCCAAACAGAACCTCTACATACTGTAGGAGGAGATAAGGTCCCTGTAGTGCACATGGGAAGGTGGCTGGGGAAGGCAGTGTGGGTTGCTCCTCCCATGGGAAAAGGCAAACACATTCGTGGCATTGTCTTTGCTCAAGGACCTGGGTGTACTTGGTGGATAATGCGGGAAGATGGGGAAACCCGATGTGTGCCTCAAGGTAATTTAACCTTGGGGGAAAAGTAATCTGGTATGTGAGTTGTGTCTTGTAGGAAGTGACAACGTGGACTGATGAAGAGTAGGTTTCAGAAGGAACAAGAAGAACGCAGTGGCGACCCAAACCAAACTGGTGTTGGTGCCCAACAGTTGGATGTGCTGCTTCTCCTGCGCTGCATGCTATGGAACATCTAAAGCGGTGACAGAAAAGCATAGAGTAGAAGAGAAGCATCTCTCTGTTGAAGGACTGGAGAAATATACACGTTAAATGTTAAGATGATCTAAACATGTGAGACCTGAGCATGACTCAAATGGTATGGAATAAGGGGTGGAGATTGTATTGGGTCAGACTGAGGTGGAGTTAATCTTCCCACAGCAACTCTCTCCGTGCTGTGTTTCTTGGAGCGGTAGCTAGAAGGGTGTTGATAGCACCCCAGTGTTTTGGCTACTGCTAAGCAGTGCCCACACAGCACCAAGGCTGTGGTTTGATGTTCTCCCAGTAGTAGGGTGGGTGTGATCAACATCTTGGGAGGAGATACAGCCGGGCCAGCTGACCCAAATTGACCAAAGGGGTATTCCATACCATATGACGTCAGCTCAGATATAAAGAGAGAAGGCAGAGGGAAGTGGGGGGGGCATTCGCTGTTTGTCCTCCTGAGAAACCGTTACGCGTGTTGGAGCCCTGCTTCCTGGGAAAGCGGCCAGACATCGCCCGCCGATGGGAAGTAGAGAATAATCTTTGTTGTTTTGCTTTGCTTCCGCACGGTAATTGCTATATTAAACTGCTTTTTATCTTTACCCACGGGCTTCTTGTTACATCTCACCTCTCCCCTGTCCATCTGAAAAGGGGAGTGATAGAGCGGCTTTGGTGAGCTCCTGGCCTCCAGCCAGGGCCAAACCACCACAGGTTGTTATTGAGAATACTAATTATTTTTCCAAATCACCACTTTACCACAATTTTTATATAAGTCAACTTGCAAAAACAATTGTCTCAATGTGCCCATAGGCATTCACTATTTTGATGGACAAGCAAAATTTCAGATACATCATTGCAGACTGAGAGCCCTCTGATCTGATCACAACTGCACTGATGTTCACAAAGCATATTCACCTAATAAGAGATTGTGTCTACTGTAAACAACCCATGACCAAAAAAAAAAGAAGGAGGACTTCTCATTCCAGCAAAAAAGAAATTAGGTGAATTACTCAATGTCAGAATTAGACTTAATAGCAGGGAAAGGAACTAAATCCAAATCTAAATCTTCCAAACCTGTGGCAGGAATTGTGGCCAACAATTGGATTTTGAAAATGGTTTGCATTTGAAAATGGCTTATATCCTAATCATTATCATTGTAAAGAGTAGTTAAGTAGGTTTCTGTGTATAATTAGCCTTAGATTTGCCAAGAACATCTTCTATTATTACTGATAAAATTTTTAATGTCCTCGTTTAAATTCCAGCCATATGTCTTGGCTTAGTAACGAAGTCTATGGTGAGAAAATATTGATTTGAGACTGCTTTAAACTTACACTGTTCTCTGCTTTTAGTTGAGTAATATGAGCTGCCTCATTCAGATGAGTTTAGTTGTTTGCTCGTTTTTTTAACGCATCCTTATTCTACATAATTTGACTCCTGATATAGTACTAAATACCATTCTTGAAATTGTTTGGAATTGCTCCCTAGTACAAACTAGGAGACTTCTCCAATAGTAGAAAAATGAACAATTTTTCCCAAAGACAGGCATATCAGCATTCAAATCATGTCATTGTATATTATACCTTGCCTTTTCCTAGCAGAGTAAGCAGTCTAAGTGACCTCATTATCTAGCAGATTTGGGACCTTGGTTGATGTCAGTGTGAACTGATCAAAGAGAATTAGGAAGGACGGTCTGGGAAGGCAAGGAGGGAGAGTTGCCCTTTGCAGATGGGAGTAACAAGACTGCCTGGAGCTCTGCCTAGGAGTGGACGGTGAGCCTGCTGAGAGCTCGTGGATTGCAGTTAGAAGGAAAACAACATGGGTGATAATTGTTGTGAATTTCTCCTACAGGCACCCTGCACACCAGACTAGAAGGAGTGTAAATAAAGAATCAAGGTACTAATGTTAAGTTTAAGAAACATTGCATATAATGTATTCTAGGAATAAGGGGGAATCTTGCATATAACATATTCTAGGAATTAGGGGGAATCTTACAGAAACATGAGAAGCTCAGGTGAGTCAAAACAGCAAGCATACACTTTTCTCTGCCTGAGGCTTAAATGAGGGACCGGTCAGCAAAGAAAGAATCCACTGAGACAGAAAAAAGTGTACTTTATTGAAAAAGCCACCTGGGAAAATGCTTGACTTCTTGGAAGCATCTGAATTAATTTCAAATTACATTGAAGATGTCGAGGAGAGGAAGCGTGTACTGACATTTATTATCTCGAATAGACTTTCGCAGTTCCTATCCTGGCTCCAGCAGACTGAAGGTCCTTTTGGAATTCACACAAAAGCCATCTATCTGTTGGCTTCAAGTATCAGTATGAGCAATGAATTTCAAACCTACATAACAAAGAAAGCTGAAGGGAACTTTTAATGTAATAAGAAATTTCTAGTTGTGGAAGGAATATCTTCCTTAGACCAGCAGCACTCTAAGGTGAAAGGAGCCCATAGAGTCTGTGCCCTTGAAATTTTTGAAAAAGTAAAGAAAACAAGAGCAATTCTGTGTGAATAGACCAAAAAAATTGTTGAACTTTTGCACTGGACACTGTCTCTACCACAGCCAATGTGAGGCATTCCTCCATTCATACTGGAAAAGAAATCAGTTGATTTACTTCATGAAAGCACATTATGCCTGAGCTCATACCCCAGAAGATTCTTATTCTGGGAAACAGAGAATTGCATTGTAATCTAGTTACCTTTTACTTTCACACTGTCAGGAAATGTTGTGGAAATCAATCAAAGACTATTTCTTAGCTGTGATTTGAGTCTGTAATTTGATCTACATTTCTTACCTGAGAAATTTTTTAAAGATTCTTGATAAAATCTGCATTGTTCACTTATTTTTCATGTTTTGATGAAAATGCTTTTCTATATTCTATTGCATTTTTACTTCCATTGTTTTACAGTAGGTTTCTCTTTCACTTTTTCTTGTTTTCTTTCTCTTGGCTGTCTCTAAAACATTTCTGGGAGGGATGTTTCTTCCTTCAGTACCTTTAAAAGGGTTAGATGATAGCAGTATATCTTTGTCTTGATGACTATTTCAGCACAACTATAAATGGAAATTTGGTCCTTAAGATGTGATCATTTGAATTATCTCTGTGGGTATGCACCAAGACTGACAACCCTAGATCTGATTGGTGGTTTGACTGCTCTCCTGTGAACAGCAAATAGAATATGAACAAGGGTAAGAGAAAACGGAGCATTACAAGAAAAACTTCTCTCAGGAAATTGTCTCCTATTGGTCAAAATGGAAATTTGTGAAAGCTAGCTACTTTGTTGCCAGCATATGAAAACCAAACAAAGTAAGAGCCAAACTGCCGTAAATGATTGAAATAGTAGTGTTTCAGTGTTGAAGTTTTCATGCTCTGTTATAAAACAATATAAAATAAACATTTCCATCTAAACATTTAATTTAAAGATTAACTTGATTTTTTTTTCCCATGAAAACAATACAGTTAGATGGTCTGTCAGAGTTTTTCTTCTATTCCTAAAGCAATTTTAAAAAAATGTTGTCCAGTTTCAGAAACATTTAATATTTGTCAGGGCTGAATAAAACAATGCAATCTGGGTCTACAATAATTTTCTTCTAACCATCCTTGACTGTTTTTCTGTATCATTATTAAGTGGCTTCAAAAAACTTTTCAAAAAGACACACCTGTAACAACAATTTTTATGTTTAATGTGTTTTGTTCTTTGTTTTATCCTTCTATTGGAAAATCCACCTTCATATGCCAAAAGGCAATCACATCACAGTTTCATTAGTTGTTTGAGGTAGGGTGGGACATTACACACGCTAAACTTCTACATTCTTTTTTATGTCCCTTACCCAGTTTCTGCTGGATTCTCTCCTCCCTGTTCGGTGAATAATGATTTCTATAGCAGTTCCCTCACACTCCATAGTCAAAAATGTTCCTGGCAGTTGGGGCTGTTGATGCTTAGGGACTGTTGTTGGGATGCTCTACATCCTGGAAGGCAGGGGACATGCTCTGATGGTGACAGAATGGCTCTCCTGTAGGATAGTCTTTGTCTCAGCACATTACATAAAAGGGGGCTTACAGGACTCCCCACCATGAATCTACCCTGTCTGTCTTACCTACACTTATCTGTCTGCTCCACAGCATTGTGTCATGTTTGTAGAATGTCTTGATATATTAGTAGTCTAGTAAAAGTAATAGCTTATGATGAAGATTTTCACATGCTGTCTTGGAGACTTGGAGAAGTGAAAAAAATGTAGCCATATAAACATGACTATTATATACCTGTAGAGAGTTTCTGTGTTGACAATCGGCAAGTGTGGCTAAGTCCTAGTAAACAGCTTATCTGAGAACTTTTTTACAAAATTTCTGAAGGGACAAATTCAGATGTGCTTTGTCCCACTCCCAAACAAGGGAGAATGGCAGCTGAATCCTGGCTCCCGGGTTCCCAGCTTTGTGGTCCCTTGCAGCAGTAGAGGACAAAGTCTCACAGACAGATCCCAGAGCTCTTTTTATTAAGGTCAGAGGAGTTTATCTTTCCATCTTCACACAAATCTGCTGCAGCAAATTTTGTTTACACCTACTTCACAGAACTAGTGAGAATTCTGCCTGTGTCAATTAGTCCATTTGAATGGGAACCTTCAGCATTTTATTGTGACTTTGCAGAAATGACCCTTCTCAGTGAGTGCTGCAGAACTGAGGCTTCTTATAGCTGGAAAAGTTTATTCTTATTGGACATTTAAAAGTGTGCTTAAAAATCATCTGAAAATTATTTATAGTGCTGACTGGACCAAGTACAGTTCAATACTAATGCAGAAATCTTTTAGTAAATAAGCTATTTACAGTATTATAGGCAGAAATGGGGTGTCTTCCTTATCTAAATTGAAAATATGCTTGGAACTATGCCTATAGTTAAACCTTGCTCACACTTTGATCTCATGTGAAGAAATTTCATAATTTTTATTACCCTTGACTTTGAAAGTTCCTTGTACATGCTTTAAAGACTAAGGACAAAATACTAATACTAATGATAAAACTTGCTTAGAAGACTCTGGGAATGAACTTGTTCTGTGGCTTAGGGCAATGGTGAAGAGTCATTTTATTATCCTATGATGAAACAAAGCTTATTTTGGTAAAGAACACAATATTACACTTGCAACCTGACTAAGTCTGTTCTACTGTGAAGCTTCTGTTTATTGCTGCTGTTTCTTTCTGTTCCTTTCTTTACCTGCTCTTTTTTCTAGCTGTCATTTTAGGAAAAAAAGAAACCAAAACCCTGCATATCCTCAGAGGCTGCTGGTACCTTTAAAATATTTTCATATTATTTACTTGATATGAATCTTAAAATATACACAGAGAAATCTTAAATGTATTCACATATCCCACTCCTGAGATGACATAAAACTTTTGATGATATACACACAAAATATCTATACTTAATATACGTTTTTTGACTCATTTTCCATAATTTGACACTAACACAAATATATTGTAATGTTAATTTGAATACTGAGCATTGACCATTTACATGCTTTCAGTCCACTCTGTTACATAAATCTAGCTATTTTATTATTTTACTTGTTTATTCAGGTTGTGATTTTATGGAGTAATTAGTCTACCAAATATAATAAAAAAGTAGGTTTACTCATTTATCCTAAGCAGCCTTTGTGAGGTAGACTTCATATAGTTAATTCAAAAGATTAAACAGTTGGTAATGAACTTGCCTGCAAATCTAAATTGTAGCCCTACATATTAGCACTATCTAAAATAGTCATGGTACCCAAGGAACAAATGTGGGGAAATAATCCTCTGTCAACATAATTTATTTTTCAGCCTCTAACAAGAGTTTTATAGTACTTTCTCATTAACTGACTTAATGGGGGACCATGCACTTCTTTATACACCCATCACTACCACCTGGCTAATGTGATTTCTGCTTCAGTCATCTCAACCTGAAACGTGGCATGGAGAATTTCAGAAGGGCAGAAGCCATATTTACGTAAACGCAAGAATGGGCCTGATTCTCCTTCACCTTTAGATCTAGCCATACAGTACAAAGTATAATTATGGGTGTATAAAGGATGTTTAAAGCACTTGCAACTGGGCATTATCACAGTTTAAACACAAACTAAGATCTATTTGTGCCATTAAACCCTTTAGTGATGCCTTAGTATAGGTAGCTGTCAAGTCTGGAGAATTATTGGTTTTCAAAGTCCCTTGCATTTTTAGATCTTGTATCATTTTTGTCCCCTGTTCTTTTCTTGGAGTTGTAACAACAGGAAACTTCTCTGAGAATGCTGACTTAGGATCTACTTCAAAAGAATTGAGGAGCCTGGTTTCAAGCTCTTGGAGAACATATTATTTCAGCTTTTACATCTTACTGACTATTTTTCTTTTTCCTAAACCAGTTTCTTCTCCATACTAAACATCTTCATTTCTTTATATTTTGTTCCTTTATAGATGTCTTCCATGATATTTACAACTGAATCCCATATATATATATACACATACATTCTTACATAAATATTATATTATAATGTTAAACAACATAAATGTCATAAAGACTATTTAGAAAAACAATTATATTTATAAAAATATAATCTCGATATTTAATTATATGTATTTAAGGATTTCTATAAATCTGAAACATATGCAAGTATCCCATTTCTAAGATGTCTTTGCACTTATATCTTCGCTATTGGATTCATCTTCAAGGGACTGATTCTTGGCCAGAGTGTACTCACACTTATTGATGATTATTTAAATAATTTAATTACTAAATACCTACATGTATTTTGAAAGTGTCCCTCTGAGAGCACTGTTGCACTATGCCCATCTTCCTTTGAACTACACTCTGCAGCCCTTCCCCATGCATTGCATCATGGTCAATCTCAGACAACACTGGTCTTCAGAAATACTGATCTTCAGAAGTGCAGTCATAAACCTGTAAACGAACTAATCCAATGTCTTCCCTATTTGACTATATTTTTAGAAATCAGGAGGCGGCAGCAACTGCATCTCCAATTTTTTTAATGTGACGTGACTACAGTAGTTCTTTACTACGTGTTAATGTGGACAAGCAGAGGACAAAGGAGCCCAGTTCTGTCACATTAATAATCTGACAAATTTCCTATAGTCTATCCACTTTTGTTAGGGTTGTGTTATTTTAGTGATGAATTCACCATGCTATAGTCTCATTCTATACCCTTTTTTTTTTTTTTGAGAACACCTATAGAATCCAGTTGTAGAAAAATATGTAACACCTTCATTTTCCCCCTATTATGTTATCTTGCAAGCAGTGCAAGTTCCTGGCATCTGGTGGCTCCAAGAAGTATGTGTATTTAGATGTTGGAGTATTTGCTTTGACAAAAATTTACAGTGGGACTGTAGAGTGAGGAGGCTCTATTTCTATTTCTCACCTCTGCAAGATGGATGAAATGCAATTGCATCAGACCTTTATCATAGAATCATAGAACCACAGAATGTTTTGGGTTAGAAGAGATCTTTGTAGGTCATCTAGTGCAACTCTACTGCGATAGGCAGAGGCATCTTTTATTCTCCTTCTAATACCTGCATCCTTACTTTTGGGAATACAGAGGGGCATGCTTTAAAATATACAATATGTATTCATTCTGAGGTACTGTTGTAATTCATGTATCTTTCCAACTCTTTTTTCATTTAGTACTCAGGCACCTTCTTCAGATATATATTCTGTGCTGTAAACCCAAACTTTACCAGCTAATATTTTGCATCTTCTTTTTCTCTTTCTTTTTTTTTTTTTTCCCCAGAGTTAATATCGTTGTTCCAGGTACCACCTTGGCTTGAGCACCTGTATCCAACTTAAAATTAAAAAGTGTTTCATTTGTTTTCAGGCTGACAGTTCATTCATCTTCTGCTGTTACCTTGGCCATTACTGCAATGAAGAACAGCTCTAAGCTAATGGCTCTGTAGTCATCCTCTTTGTCCTTGTTATCTATTCATATTCAGCTGGTACTGGCAACATGATCAAATCCACTGCACTTCTTATATCTTCTTCCAAAAGCTATCAATTACAGTGGTGAGTGTTGTTTGCTACAGGAGGTACATGTTCATGTGCTGCTTTTTGAGGCTGCCAGCTTCCTGTTACAGTCCCTTCACTGAAAATATTTTGAATTCCGTACAATCATTTTCAGGACTGTCATCTGCACTCCATAAACATCACACTGGATTGTGATTTACCTTTTCTTCAGTATCTCTGTTGCTTTGTAAGAAATTAACAACTCTGAATCTCCATAAATCCTTCCCGTGTTTTGACCAAGATTATAGCCATGATCTGACAATTTTGGCAGGGACTCAGTCTCTAGGAATGTAAGAAAGACTGACTTTCCACCTCAGATCCATCAAAGCCTCTCTATTTGTTCATCTTCTCTGGCACACTCTTCAAAAATGTCTCATTCTTGTTTCAGGTATTCGTGAAGTACATTAGCACTCAGTGTTACAATTGACTTCTTTTACTGCCTTACAGCACCTAGAATGTTAAGTTTGTCATAACTAAAGCCACTTCCTGGCTGTTACTTCTTTTTGGCTAACACATGTGGCTTGCAGATAAAAGTGTGCTCCAACTGCATTTCACCTTGGTAGCATTACAAACCACTCTGTTCTCCATATGAAGGAGAACACTACTTTTCTAGTTTGTTTTATTTCCAGTGTCACATTCTGGTCAGCAATCAATAGTAGCCAATAACTCCATCAAAGACTTGCTCCATTCAGTGTCTTGACATCTGACAATTTCGTCCTGTGAGGGACAGTTCTCTGTGTGAGATCACAGTCTTAGCCGTAGAGCTGAAACAATATATGTATTACAACCTGTGTTAACCATACAGTAGGCAATTTCTTAGTCAGTATCTTGAATGCAGAATAGTCCTGCCTAACGTTCCTGATCTGCATCTCTTAATTCCTTATACCTTATGAAGGAAGAGTGTTGAGAGAGACCACTATATCCAATTGTGGAATATGTTCAAATTTACTTTGAAGTACGCTAAAATTCAAATTCAACAGTAAAAACATTAAATTAAAAGGATGAGGTATAGGGAAAACAGTGTCTGAAATTATAAGGAAAGGTATGGAAACTGAACCAGAAATCACTCATATTCCACTCTATAACACTGTTGTGTACTCCTATCTCGTTTATTGATTGCAGTATGCAAGACAATAAAACTAGAGAGGTAGAGCAAATGATTATGAGAATGATGCTGAGTATAGAGCAGGTTCTCCTACTTGGGAAAGAAATCATTGACAAATGTAATAATAGCAAATTATGCATGGTAAGGTAATAGGAAAAGAAATAGGAATTACATGGATTTTTTTCCCAGCACCAAGGTTAGACATCAGATTTTATAGGCAGTAGATATAAAACAAAAGATAAAATTTCAAGGAACTTTTACTACTGAATTTTTAAGGGCTAAAACTGTACGTGAGCTCACAAGAATATTTGACATATTCAGAGAAGATAAGCCATTTAACAACTGCTTATTAATTCTGATCATCTGAATTCAACTTTTGGTTAGGAGTGGTCTTCATCCACGGCTAGGAAGGTGTATCAGCGGAACTGTACAATTAATTATCTTATTGACAAACTAACTATCTAAAGATCAGTGGTGCCCACGGTCACAGAGACACTTGTGTGAAGTTATATTAGTGCAGACCAAGGAGCTGAGCACCTTCTCCTTCATATGCCTGCAAATCAGAGTTGCATCACTATTGGTAAGAGATGTGGGGTACCATCACAGGTTTTTCAACTACGAGAAAACTCTTCACTCCAAAACCAAATTACTGGCTGAATCTCTCCAATTGACCATATACACAGTTTATCAATTTGGCTAAGGTACAAAACAGATGAAAAATGAAAATTAAAATATATTTTATATGGAAAAATTTCCAGTGGTAAAGTAGGCTTGGTTTTAATTTAGAAAATTATTTACAGCATCTTTTATATGAAGGAAGGACTCTAATGTTATGTTTTGGTATAAATACCATTTCAAATTCCAGAAGTAATGCATATGGAATGTAGCACATAATCAACATTTCACCGGGATAAATATATTCAGGATTAATTATTCCGACAGTTTAGTTCTAATGCGTATTTATCATAACCTATAAAGAAAATGGTTGTCTAATTTTCACATTGTTATTATCTTTTGCTTTTTCCAGTAATAGGCTAAACAGATTTTTGTTTTTTCCAGATTTTGAAATAAAAGACTTTTTTCTTAACTACTCAGGTTACATACTGCAGAAATGTCAGAGTCCTGTGTTAAGGAAATGACATAAACTTACCTTTGTAACTACCTAGTCAATGCTGGTTACTGTTTTTGTTTATTCTGTTTATTCTGACAACTGACTGTCTTCCAAGTAAATTCCAGTCTATCTGAATGCTAAATCATTGGATAAACATATAAACATGACATATGCATACAAGACACTTTTGGGTTCCTTTTTGTAGTATACAAGACTTGGCTGACCCCATACTCTATTTGTATATACCTTGATTTACACAGCAGTTAATTGAAGGAATCGAGCATTTCAGATGAACATTAAAGAACCTTTTTGTTGATTTTGCTTCTTTTTAAGCTACTTTTTGGAGCAAATATGAAAATTACATTGACTTCCCTCAGGTGTACTGCATGATGATAATTGCAGACTAAAGCAGAATCTATAACTTCTTCAGCATTTATGTTAGAGAGTACTTCTCTCAACACACCTCTGAGCAAGAGACAGGGACACAAATCTTATTACAAGACCAAAAAGCCACTGATTTTCAATGTGATCTGCTAGAAAGGATATATTTCTACTTTAGAGCAATATGCAATTTGCTATGGTAGATTTGAAAATATCTTGGATAAAACTGAGAAGGATTTGTTCATCTCACTTTGCTCTACTGAAAGTTGAGCAATCATTTCTATGCATCTTCTTGAAGTAAAACTTTTCATTGAACAGTAGTAGGCCTTAAAGAAATTTCCATCTTGTTTTAATATTTTTATTACATCAACATCCCTCTTGGAACTTTTGGAACTGAGCGATACTGGAAATCTGTAGACCTTTAATTTCAAAATAGACTTCACCACAGAGACAGATGGATTTAGTTTAACACCAGCTCTTAAATGTTTCAATTACACTTACTTCTACTGAGCTCTGACTCTCAAGCATGTGGTGATGTCCAGCAGCACCTTATTTCCAAAGCCCTTAATTCAGCAAACACAGCTCCTGTTGATATCCTTTTCATGTTTCCCTTTCTCAATATCATGCTTTCCTTGCATTTTCAGGCTTAGAGAGCTGTCAGAAACAACACCCTATCAGGTAGTTTTTTATAACCAGTGACACAGTTGTTGTGACTCATGTGACTTATTCGCTAACATGAGTAGGACATGGGCATAAGCTGGCAATAACAGTCTTTCAAAGGCATCTTTTGAAGTTAATAGGTATTTGTCCACAACTACGTTATGATGTTTTGATCAGAAAGTGAACTACTCTGTGCAAAACAACGACTGTGGTTGCTTACAGATGTTATACTAACCTAAAGTTAGTATACTTCCTTTAAGGATATGAGAAAACATTAAGTTTGCTTTTTGAACATATTGGATTCATTAAATCTGCTTCTATTTTTAAGCCCTGAAGTATGAAAACATCTACCATTGAGTAGCTTCAGTCCGAAGGATTCTGAAAAGCAGAGAAAGTTCTGGACTTCTGGAAAGAATGAAAGAAATGCTGGGAGTGGGTAAAAAGCATGCTAACATGTTCCAGTTTCAACCCCTGTGGAAAGCAAAGATCTCTTTAACCTATTTTTATTTTTTGCTCAGTGGTGGAGGAAAGGAAAATTGGAAAATATCTGAAAAAAAAAGACTTCTCTCCCTATCACTCCTGGTGAATTATATTTAATGTAATCACATTCCTCTCTATTTTTATTTTTTTTTCCAAATGACTTGGAGAGGGAGGGTATTTCTCTGCATAAACAGGAGTGGTGGAAGCTTGAGCAGAAACGTGGAAAGAAGCAGCAAGGGGGAGGGAGTGCTGTACTAGAAGTCTGCTTCTTACCCTAACAACGAGCAGCGTATTGTTACCTCGTGCTGCTGCTTTCAGGGTACACCAAATATCTCAAAAACACCTGGGTGCAGGAACGAGCCATCACATGCTCAAAGCAGACACTGGTTGCTGCTGTGAAAGAGGCCTGGCATTCTAGAAAATTCCACCCTAGCCTGTGTCATGTTTGTGTTGTCCTGTAAGACCTTTGTGTCAAGAACCTTGTACCAGGCTGAACACTTCACAAAGCAACACCTAAGCTCTGCATGGCATATTTTTATTTCTTTTGATTAGTTAGGTAAATACAAAATCACATTAGGTCCTACAGACTCTCTTTTGCTCCATTTGTATCATGCTGCTTTTAATCTATCTACAAGTATCCAAAATGCTTTCCTGTGTAGTGTATCTTGTAAGAAGCAGTACCCTTATTGATTCATCGGCTTTGAGTGCCTGAATAAACAGTATTGTCAGAGCTCAATAATATGCAACACAACATCACACATAAATCAGCTATTACAGACACTTTCTCTTGACTTAATTAGCAGACTGGCATGGCTGCTTCCCTTATAACTTTTCAAAGACAAAGGCTGAGTTCATGAAGAGAATGATTGAATATGCCATATGCAAAATATCATCTGCAGAGTCAGTGCTGAAAAGATGTGGCCCTTGCCAATGCCAAAGCAGAAAAAATAGTTAACTCCTCCCCTCCAAAATTAATAAAAATAGGAAAAGAAAATACACATTAGAAGTATATCCAGCTTAAATAATCCTGAAGTGGTAAACTCAAGAGACAGCAGGAAGTAATGCATAGAAAGAACTTAAGAAAGCTTAAGAAATACAAAATATATGCTAGAACGTAAGTCACAGGAAGGAGAAAGGCCAGAAAAATACAGATGTCTTGAGGGGAACAGAGCTAAGAGTTACTGTAAAATTTATAGGAAGCCAGTGAAACCTGATGGCTCTTGATAATAAAGAGGGCAGCCATGAGTGTCTGGTTAAGGAAGCCAGTGACTGAAGGCACTGCAGGATGCCAGATGGCAATCTGAATTTGTAGTACCACAGGATCAAGACAAAATTGTAGATGGATCAGTATATGTAAAGTGCACTGCCTATTAGAATATACTTTTGAGATGAACGGAGTGAATGTGTTTTCAGGTAACAGTAGAATGTGGAAACTTTTTCTTTAGGCAGAGAAAGTCAATAAGCCATGTAACCATGAAAGGGATCCTCTAGAAAGTATCTCTGACTGAAATGGCTAAATCACCCAATACTTCCCTGACCTGGTGTTTGAAAAGTTTCTAGATATCTCTCTATCCTCAGGATACATTTCAGGGTCTGGGCACCTGCTAAGCATGTGTCTCCTGGAGGGGAAGCAGAGGCGGCTGCTGCTGCTGTCCTTACAAAACTTTAGAGCATCAGTATCTTTCAGTACAAAACCAAATAGTTTCATCCTAAGTTACGATAGAGCAAGTCCCAAAGCCAACTGGAACAAAAACATCCTGATGGTAGTTAGGAAGCTGGGCAAGCTGAGATATGATCAGCCCTTGTTGAAAACTGTTTGAAAGCCCTAGTGCTTACAAAGTCAGAGAAAAATATTTTCAAACCTAGCTAATGTCTCTTTTATCTCGTGATCATTTATGACAAATAAAATTGGACGGTAAAAATGGTTACATGACAGAATCTGGACTTTTTTACCGAGGGACTAAAATTCAGTATGCAAGTCAGAAAAGCAACAGAGTTTTTGTTTCAGGAGAGGATGAGTAGTAACAGTATCAGGTGCTTGAAGGCCTTTCTAGAACTCAGGTTACTGCAGTCATTTGTTAATTTTACTATTTTTAATAAATATTGCTGTTTGGTCAAAGAACTCATACAATCATAGAACAGTTTTGGCTGGAAGAGACCTTCAAGATCATTGAGTGCAACCTTTTCCTAGCCCTGTCAAGACCACTGAACCATGTCCTTCAAGGCAACATCTACCCTTCTCTTAAACATTTCCAGGGATGGCGACTCAACCACCTCTCTGGGCAGTCTGTTCCAATGCCTGACAACCCTCTCAGTAAAGAGATTCTTCTTAAAATCCAACGTGAACCTCCCCTGGTGAGGCTATTTCCCCTTGTCTTATCACTCACCACTAGGGAAAACAGACCAACTCCGTCCTCTCTATAACCTCGTTTCAAGTAGTTGTAGAGAGCAACAAGGTCTCCCCTCAGTCTCCTCTTCTCTAGGCTAAACAGCCCCAGATCCCTCAGCCATTCCTTGTAGGATACATGTTCCAAATCCTTTACCAGAGGGTACAGCCTCTGTACCCTCTCCAGCACCTCAATGTCCTTTTTGGAGGGGCCCAAAACTGGACATAGTACTTGACGTGTGGCCTCCAAAGCAGAGTACTGGGAAATTATCACCTCCCTGCTACTGCTGACAACGCCATTCCTGACACAGGCCAGGAAGCCACTGGCCTTCTTGGCCACCTGGGCATACTGCTGGCTCATGTTCAGCCAGCTGTCCATCAACACCCCCAGGTCGCTCTCTGCCTGGCAGCTCTCCAGGCACTAGTCCCCAAGCTTGTAGTGCTGCTGGGGGCTGTTGTGGCCAAAATGCAAGACCTGACATTTGGCCTTACTGAAACTCATGGAATTGGCCTCGGGCCACAAATTTGGCCTATCTAGACTCCTCTGTAGAGGCTCAAGCATATCGACACTTCCACCCAGCTTGGTGTCATCTGCAAATGTACTAAGGGTGCACTCCATCCCCTCATCCAAATCATTGATGAAAATATTAAACAGGAGCAGCTCCAGTACTGAGCGCTGAGGGACACCATTCATGAGCAGCCACCAACTGGATTTAACTCCATTGACCACAACTCTTTGGACTAGGCCATCTAACCAATTTTTCACCCAACAAAGCACAAAAAACTGGCAAACTCAGTCCATTTCATTTTGCAAACTGCTACAGAAATACATGAGGCACAGAAGCATTACAGTCTGAGGGAACACTCACAATTATTCTGCCCTTTCTCTTACTTATCATAAGGTAAAAAATTTCAGAGGTTTCTGCATCAAATCAAAATATCAGAGAAGACTATACAGCATAGTATCTGGAAGGCATACATACAAAGCTAACAGTATCAAGTAATGGAGAACTGCTTTCCCTTGCTTGAATGCAACACAAGCTACAAGAAAGTCTGAGAGGTAAGGAAAGGACAAGGGCGAGGACAGAGAGAGTGGAATAACATGGGAGTAAGTGATGAAATCCAGCTGTTAGGGAACAAGAGTGTGGATAGTCTAAGGGGTCATAACCTCAAAATTATTTTCCTTGTTAAATAAATGTCAGCTGCAGTTCTAAATTTGGCAAATACATATACAGAAACAAAGAAGTAGCCCAGGAAGCAAGATGATGCTGGATGCTACAGCAAGAATTAACTAGGCACAGCAAGACAAAATTAAACTGATAAATCACAGAATCACAGAATCACAGAATGGCCTAGACTGGAAGGGACCTTAGAGATCATTTTAATCCAACCTCCCTGTTGTGAGCAGAGACGTCACCTCTCGACTAGGTGAAAGATGATTGTAAAGCTGCAGAAGCTGTTTAAATCTGTTGCTCTGAACACTTGAGACAGGACTGCATGATGTCTAATTCTCCCTGCTGGGAGGGCTAAGAAGGTGTTCTAGGTGACCTGGTAAATCTTTATTCTGTGAAGCTCTGCAATAGTTTTTAGGTGATTGTCCTGTCTCAGTTCGGCAGTATTTATCCAGCATGTTCCTTTGGGAGTTTGTAGAATACCACATGCTCTTTGCCCAGAGCAGCTGACATCTAACAAAGACTTTCGGTGCAAATGACTATCATATTAAAACAAAGCCAACCTTGCTATACAGCATCCAGAAAACTGGTTAAATGAACCACTTTATTGCAGTAAAATGCTAGGAAAACTTCTATAAAGAAATTTTTCCCTAAATATTCTCTGTCCTTCAGCATGTTTTCGGCATATGTAATGGAAATATCCCTTATACAGGCCAACAAATTCCGTAGCAGAAAAAGCCTGTGAGACTGCAGGATGGGCAGCTAGAGGTGCTATTTTCTCACCTATTGCTTTTCATCCATTTCATACACTCACAAAATAGTGAAGAGGTTGTGGTGAAATCTGCATCTACAGAAGTGCCACTGTGAATTCACTCCAAAGACACATTGTATAGGCTTTATTCTCCTGCTTAAACAAAACCTACCATTATGCTCTCGTAACAGCAGTGGGATTCCAGCAAGGAACTTGAACAATATAATGATGATGGACTTTCTTGGTTATCACATGAATAACTTCCCTAAAAAAATATAGCAAGACAGATCCTTGGCCTACATTCCAATTGCTTGACGAACAGACTCCTGTTGACTTCTTTGGGCTTTCAATTATACCCACTGCCATCAAGATGAAAAATTGCAGGCACTTGAAGTAAAAGTTCTGGATGGGTTGAAAGACTAGATTTATTATCCCTCTAAGGGCGTATCTGGAGAAAATTAGTATGCAATATATTGCTATACACAAGCAACCCAACATTCAAATTCAGAATCTGGTATGTTAGTAAAAATATAATTTAATAAAAAAATGTTCATAATTCTTCTTAGCTCTATTTAGTTCTGAAATCAACTTTCTAAAGTGAATTTGAACTTTATATTTAGATAAAACATTAATG